>CM046029.1:70671127-71066127 GCA_025215565.1 Flaveria ramosissima | reverse complement strand
AAAACCAATACTGATGGGAGTACATAATAAACAAAATTTTGTTATTTACTCATAGCTCGATGCGACGACATTGTATATGGCTTCATAAAGTATATAGTACAATCAAACTGATTTGTTTCCGGACTGAATTTACGTCAAACGTAGAGTAACTTGAATTTATACCATTGCATTAAACGTATTATATCTTACTTGATTCTTATCCAAATAAAATTATACCAACACGTAGACCTACTCAAAGGTAATAAAAAAACACGTGTAGTGGCGCTGAATGCAATGTGATAAAGTATAGACTACAATTGTCACGACTCGCTTCTACACTAAATTTACGTTGAACGTAAAGTAACTCGAATTTATACCGTCGAATGAAAACGTACTATATTTGACCATATGCGGTCCAAACAAAACTTACGTCAAAACGTACCGACTCAAGACATACGTAAACGGAAACATTTTATTAATAACTAGACTCATTTCTGAATAAAACTTAGGTCAAACGTAGAAGAACGTAGAATTGTAGATCATCTCATCAGGAGCATTGGTTTAATCTATCACAATAAATTTTACGTCAAAACGTAGATGAAAGTAGAATTGTAGATCATCTCATCAGGAGCATTGGTTTAATCCATCACAATAGTTAAGATCGAATAGTCAAACCGTCAGTTGATTTGGTTAACATTTATACAACACTATTAAACAATCATTGTTACATATAAATCCTGATTGATCCAGACTGTAATCATCCCTGCCTCTAGTTACAACATTCTTATATTCTTTAGTTGAAATTAATTCCACGCATCCTCAGGCCTCTAGATATGGTTAGTCGTTATTTGGTCCGTCCGTCAAATGAAAAATAGTTATAACCCAAAGGCGCTGGGCCGATTGAAATCATATATCAACCTTATTGTTCGACATTGAAAAACTTCATCGTTAGATTTGGATTCAAAACCAAGAGTGCCAACACCAAAATAACAATCACCCATGATACGTGCCTCCCACGTCCAATTGCATAACATCCATGTTCCATTTATTTAGTTTTATGATTTATTTGTTTCTTAATTTGTTTTATTTATGTATGCATGATCAGATCTCCATCAACTTAGATAGCGGGTTTAGTTTCTTTTGCATTAATTTAGGAGCCATGATCATATTTCTTTTATATATGTAATTGTTGTTTTGGCAATAGAAATCAAGAAGAAAATTGAAGTAAAAGTTTGTGTCTTTATTCTCATCTTTGTTCTTTGAAGACTAACCTACTCAACGGGTCTATCAAGAGATTGACCATCTCGAATCGGTCCATATCAACCCATCATCAATATATTGTATATTTAGATGGGGTAGTGTAATAGATATATGAATGAAACATTAAAAAAGAAATGGATTCACTTCAATTTCATTATATTGTTTGGTTATTATGTGAAGATAAAATAAAAAGTTACTTTACTATTTTTGTTTAGTTTTTAACTTTGATTTGATTTTTTAACCTTTATTTAACTTTTTATTGATTATTTAAATTTATTTTTAACGTTTAATTGATGTTCTTTAATTTGATTTTAAATTTTTTTAGTTTAATTTGATTATTATAATTTTTTTAACTTTTAAAGAAAATCACAGAATTGGTCCATATGGTTTTGTCATATTGCAAACTTACTTCTCAGCTTGTTAAAAACCGCCGAACACTAATGATGTGCTCTAAACTTGTAACCAAGTATCAAATGTTAGGACCAAACTTGTTATATGCTCAAACCAAAAGGATCATTCTCTCTTAATTTTAGTTAAACACGTGATGGCCTGATAATAAGTCAATTTTAATAATTCGGGTTGTTACTTTATTCATTTGTTTACTTGATGTTTTAATTATTTCAAGCAAAAAGCACATATTAAATGGGAATTTGAAGAAGATGAAAATACCGGTTTCTTGATGTATTGCGAACTGTAGAACCTCAAAAAGTAGGCTAAATGGGTTGATGATTAATGATTTTTGTTATACCAATCCCAATTTGATAAGAGCAGAAACCTTTAATTTTTTTCAAAACAAGTTCATGGAGTCGGTTCCATATCGCCCACCTATCACATGCCACAACATATAGAGGTTATCAAATTTACAAGGGATGTACTTACTGTCTAGTTTACAAAAATAGAGATTAATGAGGCCATATGAAGTGTAGTTTAGATCAATGTAATATAATTAATTTATAAGTATATATTAATAACAAACCATATAATACTACAAATTATTAAACAATTTTTACAATACATGTGAAATCAAATTTTGTATTCTTTTTGAATCAGTTTTTCTAACTTCTGAGGTTTTGGTAAAATGCCCGGGTCCACCTCTCTTTCTATGAAGAAGACACTCATTTTGAATGTTGACTACAATCCTATTATATCATTAATCCATCCATGTTCATACATTTGAATTTCCACTTCTTTAATTCATTAATAATTATGTTCTTTGATACCGGCGATGGCAAGGAATCTAAACCCTCCACCTCTTCCATACGATCATCACAAGAGTGTCGTCACTTTGAATTTTCGGAAATTTTGATAGCAACTGAAAACTTTGATGAATCATTAATAATTGGGAGTGGAGGTTTCGGAAAAGTTTACAAAGGTAAGTTAATCTATGGATCAAGTCTTGTCATTGTTGCTATTAAACGTCTAGATTCCATGTCCAATCAAGGAGCAACAGAGTTTTGGGCGGAAGTTGAAATGCTTTCTATGTTGCGTCATTGTAATCTCGTTTCTTTGCTTGGTTATTGTAATTATGAAAATGAGATGATACTTGTGTACGAATACATTCCCAATGGAACACTTAGTGATCATCTCCATGAACTCCATACCCCTCTACCTTGGCTTCAACGACTCAACATCTGCATTGGTG
This sequence comes from Flaveria ramosissima, assembly GCA_025215565.1. Taxonomy (NCBI): domain Eukaryota; kingdom Viridiplantae; phylum Streptophyta; class Magnoliopsida; order Asterales; family Asteraceae; genus Flaveria; species Flaveria ramosissima. The sequence goes on along the minus strand of CM046029.1, from coordinate 71,063,246 downwards.
CGAGTCGTGGGTTGCACTACTTGCACACTGGTACAGGGATCACGTCTGGTGTTATTCATCGTGACGTTAAGAGCTCTAACATTTTGTTACACGAAAGTTGGGCAGCTAAAATTTCAGACTTTGGGTTGTCGAAAATAGGCCCAACGAATCAACCATCTACTTATGTCAACACACTTATTAAAGGTACTTTTGGGTATTTGGATCCTAATTATTTCACAACTGGAAAACTGACAAGAAAATCTGATGTATATGCTTTTGGGGTGGTATTGTTAGAAGTGTTATGTAGGAAGCGTGCAGTAGATAGAACTCTTGATGAGGAGCAATGGGGTTTAGTGACATGGGTTCAAGATTCCATCAAAGAAGGGAATTTAAAGCATATTATTGATTCAGATATAAGGGGTGAAATATCGCCAAAATGTCTAAAGGAATTTGTTAGAATTACCGAGAGGTGTTTGCAGAACAGTCCAAAACAACGACCTACCATGGCTGAGGTTGTGGTCGGTCTTGAGTATGCACTGGCATTGCAAGAGAAATACAATACTTCAATGCAAGTTACAGGCAAAACACTGTTTGATAGAATGGTTGATATGCTTTCCTTCACCTCCAATGAAGAAAACTCTGGTATTTCTAGCTCCTCCTGAATTATGTAGGCATATTCTTTATACAAATGTGTATTTGAAGATGAAATTGTTTGTATAATTTCATATTTTATCTGGGGTTGTGAGAAAACAATTTTATACACCTATCATATTACATTATAGGTGCATAAAATTATGGTAGGTGCATAAAATTATTGTCTCCCAACCTCACTAAAATATAAAATTATACCTTGAGTCCTTGAGAAGATCATTAATACATTCATTATGGTTTAGAAGATCATTAATACAGCCTTTATGGTTTACAATTCCTTTCAATATCCATGTGTCTAGTCACATTGTTTCCACGGTTTTAGAGGCCAAAATTTCTTTTATGGTTATAAATTGTGCATAATTCTTTTACATAATTCTTTTACAAAAAAATAATAAATAAAAGGTGTATATATTATATTTTGTTGAAACTATATACATTTGAGGTTGCCAAATCACTTATGCTAGCTTGTGACCTTGTGTCAGGGTCATACTCAAATATGGATATAACTTCAAATTGCATATTGCAGTATGTATAAGGAAGAATCGTCATAATAATTGATGCATGTAGCATTGGTGGTCTTTTTCTGTACATAGTCAATGTAAAATTTTAAAATAACTTTCATTTAATTTGTTTCTATTCATATATTTCAGTCCAAGATGAATCAAAGTTATCCGGTAATAACAAGCGCAACAACGAAATTACTGGTAGTACTTCCCATACGAATAACAATACGTTGCAAGAGATGATAAATGTTCCTGCTCATTTCCGAAGTCCAAGCCCAAATGTGAAAGCATTTAAGTTTTCTGATTTAGAAAAGGCTACAAGAAACTTTAGTCGCGATTTGTTGTTGGGCGAGGGAGGTTTTGGAAAGGTGTTTTTAGGTTGGGTAGATTGTAACACATTAGCCCCTTCAAAACAAGGTGTTGGAATTGGTGTTGCTGTTAAAAGGCTCAAACAAAAAAGTTCTCAAGGACCTACACAATGGCTAGTAAGTATAAACAATGTAGATAAATACTTTAGTACTAGTGAGTAACTCAAGCATCATCCTAAAAGCAATTTATTTGTGATTTCACTAGTCTGTTTGTTGTCACATATATACCAAGTACCTTAATGTAATTAATTGTCACATGAATCTTTTTGCTAAATGTAACTCGAAAATATGTGACTTCAGGCAGAGGCGAACTTCTTAGGACATATGGATCATCCTAATATCATTAAACTTTTGGGATACTGCAAAGACGTACCTGAGCACTTGCTTGTTTATGAGTACATGCCAAATAGAAGTTTTGATCGCTTTCTCTTCACAGGTAAACTATATTTCGATCTCATTGAAACAATTATTCTTTTATTTTGTTCTTGATAGTTGAATTATTGTTGCAATAAAGTAGCTATGTAAGATAAATAATTTTGCGTGCGCATGCGCCAGATATTGCTAAACGACTTTCATGGAGAACAAGACTTCTGATAATGATAGGAGTTGCCAGTGGACTAACATATTTGCATTCCCAAAATTTCATGTGTCGTGGCTTAAAAACCGGTGATATATTACTCGATGAAGTATTCTCAAGCTCTTTATGACTAATTGTGGTGATCAAATGAGATTTTTCTTTTATGCAATCAATGTTAACCACTTAACTTTATTGTTTCTTATTCCAGGATTTTAACGCAAAACTAGGGGATTTCGGGTTGGTGAAGTATGGCCCTAAAACTGGGGAAACACATGTTACTACGAGAGTTATGGGAACCTATGGTTATGCAGCGCCAGAGTATATCTCGACTGGTATGTTACTATATAAACTTTGAGCATCATACTTTGTGATACTGAAAGCCCTTAAATTTTACAGGACATTTGTCTACAAAGAGTGACATCTATAGTTTTGGAATTGTGATATTGGTAAGTATAACAGGCCGAAGTGCATTGGATGTCAAACGACATGAAGAGAAGAAAAGTTTGGTAGATTGGGCAAGTTCGATCCAATCAAATAAAAGAAGTCTAAAGGAAATGATGGATCCACGTCTTGAACACAATTACTCCCTACAAGGTGCTTTCGAATGTGTTGCATTGGCATTAAGATGTGTTGCGAAAAAACCCAAGGATAGGCCTTCAAGTGAAGAAGTTTTGCATAGTTTGGAACAAATTTATGCTCTTTACAAGTAATGGACGGTAAATCAATAGCGCACTATGTGGTGCTAGACAAAAATATACATTGAATACGGTTGATTTGTATATTAATGGTTTCCTGAACAGGGCTTGTCAAATAAAAGATAGGATGGCATGCATAGATTTCATGTGTTCATTAGAGGTACTTCAATATATGAGCTTCTCTTATGGTGGATATAAGCTTCTGGATGAGGGTTAGGTTGTCGTTGTTAGATATTTTAATGTAATTTGATTACCTAACGACCAATTTGATCATAATATCCATCAAACAAGTCAGTAGGTGTAGAGTACCCACTTGTGTTGAGTTTATTATGATACTAGGTTATTAGCCCGTGTATTACACGGGTTAAAAGTTATAAATGTATAATTCAAATATGTAAACAAAAATATTTAAACTCTATCACTTTTATTTTAAATCGATTATATAAGAATAAGGATTTGTGATCATAAGGTTTTAAGGGTTAAATAAGATTTGAGATGATTAATATCATAGATTTAAAATCACTAAAATGGTTGGTGGTGATTGAGGTAGTTAAAAATAAAAAATAAAAACTTCACACTTATCGTTCAAAAGAAAATTAAAATAAAATAAACTTCAAATAAGAAATATAGCATGATTTGTGGAAAGTTTGTTAAAGAAATTTAGGCGGGAAAGTTTTTGTGAGGTGAAATCTGGTGATGACATGTGTCATCACATGTAATCATTTATTAGTATAGATTTGATATTTGAAACCTCCTTAGGGGCAAAGCCCTTAAGCAATGGGGTTCCAAGAGGCAGAGGTCCGAGGGTAGCGCCCACAGGAGCAGGGTCCAAGCGGCAGTAGCCCCTGTTGGGGTCCAAGGGGCAAGCCTCTGGTTGGAGCCGAGCTGTGAAATTCGAAGTTTCACATGTGATTTAAAATGAAAACTACATTAAAAATGTATTAAAAATATTTTTCTATAAAAATGGCTTTACTACAAATGGATTTAAAAGTATCTTTCCGGAATTTCACATTTGAAATCCGGGTTTGAAAAATGCACAATTTGTAAGCCATTATTAAATAAAAACGAAAACTGCCAGATGACTGGTTTGGATCCCAACCTTCAAAAATCAAAATGCAGACATTTGGTCATTCTGTCTCTTGATTTATCTTCTTCTGGTTCATGAAAACACACTCAATATCATACTTAATTCTTGATCAAATCTGAGTTATATTTGATTGAGATATTCGGATGAAACCACCGAATAATTTCGATATGAAAGTGTTATTCACGTCTTTTAGATTATCGAAGTTTAATTTCAATTTCTCTACGGTCGTACAAGAAGGCCAAATGCTATTACAAAAGTGGTATTGGTTATTGAATTTGCGATGGATTTTCTATTTTAAAATTTATCAGTAAACTAATTTCTTCACTACTTTTGCCCCAAACTTCTACTCTTAAGTTCGTATATGATCTTTGATCTCCTTGACTCATTACCACCTAGTGTGACCACCCTTTAAAACCTGTATATACAACCTATAACGTCCAACATGGCTCATTGGAAATATGTTTTTAAAAATATTGATTTTAGAAAAGTTTGGATTTCTAAATTGAAAGAGATAAATCTTAAAATCAGTTACTTTGATTTTTTAAAATTAGATAAATGATTTAGTGGAAAAATAGATGGGAGAATTAATATAGTGATAACGCGTGTTCACTTATGTAATCATTTATTATAATTAAGATAAGATTTAATGTGACTCAGAGCTACCCTTCCAAGAAACATCTTAGCTTAAATAAGGCTCTAGATAAGGCTCTAAAGTTCCACCTCCCGTCTAATTCGAACCGAATTTTGAATTTATTTTTAGTATTCAAACCGAATTTTGAATTTATTTTTAGTATTTTGTCACACCAAGGCGTATCCGAAACCGGAAAACAAACTTATTTGTGAATCTGATTTTCGGTTCGGTTAACAGTTATTCAAAATCTTGTTATTCGGTAGGGTTATGAATAAACCGAATACTAACCAGTTTAATATGCCTTGGAATTCTGTTAGCCTTGGCATATTTCCAATTTAGTTCTGATCGATTAACAGCTCAAACAATTTTCAATGAATAACAGTATACTATACTGATGGTTTAATGATACTAAGCGGAATTAATTGGTATCCATCATCCGATGTGGGCCTCGTGTCTTTCTGATCGAATCGAAATAGTTCTTGTACAATTTCCAAAAAAAAAGCTATAAAAGATAAGGTTAGGATAGCGTAGCGTAAGGACGGGATGGTTAAGCAAGGGCTAGAAAGAAACTGGCCGAAATCAATGTTGTGTTCAACTCCTCGGTTAGAAGGATTGCGGCGGGCCTCGGGTTTAAACCGTCGATCCATGTTATAAGGCTGAATGATGTTCTGTTCGCCTTGGCATATTTCCAATTCTGTTCCGATGGCGCAAACAACCTTCGTAACCGAACCGAATAAATCATTAACCAGATTGCGGCAGGCCTCGATCTCATTTCATCGAGTTAGATCGTCTATCCATGTTATGAGGCTGAATTTTGTTCTGTTCGCCTTGGCATATTTCCAGTTCGGAACGCGTAAACACCATTCGGCTAATAAACCAATAACCAAACTATCACCAAGCTGAATAAACCATTGTTCTGTTCGCCTTGGCATGTTTCCAATTCGGAACACGTAAACAACCTTCGTAACCGAACTATCAAATAAACCATTAACCAAACTGTCAACTACTATCGTAACTGGACTGAATATACCGTTACCCGAACGCCTATTTTACTATTCACTGATGGGGAAACCGTATCCAAAGAAAATATATTAACAAAACACAAACTAACTAGACCACATATAAACATGAGAAGTACCCCAATTAAGCCACCAATTAAAACGAAATTCACAATTTATTAGCAAATACAAAGGTAGCAACACTTATCATGTCACATACACGCCCACTTCAACCAACAACACAAATTAAAGGGAACACAAAAACCATCCCTCAAACAAAAACAACCAAAACACACACACAAATTAAAACAACAACAACAAACGCTTATTATTTAATCAAACCACAAATAACATCACAACATCTACGGAACCACCCTCCTGGTGGTGGTGGTCCTCTCGGTGGTCGTCGCACCACCGAGACCGCCACCACCACCACCGCCCTCTTCCTCCTCACTCCCCGCCATCCCGAACGTACTCTTAACCGCATCGGCGGCCCCCTGCGCCATATCCTTCACCTTCTCCCCCGTCCTCTGCATCATCCCGCCCGTCTTCTCCTTCCCGGCCTGGGCAGACTCTTTCGTCGATTGCGCGATATCCGACGCCTTCTCTTTCGTCGCCTGGCCCATCTGGGACGCCTTCTCCCTCGCGGCCCCGCTCGACTCCTTCGTCTTGTCCCACGCCGACCCCGCGGTGTCGGACGTCTTGTCTTTGCCTTGCTGGGCCTTGTCCCTGATGTTGCCCATCATCTGGCCCGTTTTCTCCTCCGCTTGACCTTTGGCTTCTCCGGCTCTGAACTGTCGTTCTTGTGACGCCATTGTTGAAGCTTAGCTTCTTGTTATTGTTACTGATCGAAAAGTGTTCTGAAGTGGTGAGAAAATGTTTGTGTTGAAGTTGATTTTAGTTTGGTGGTGATGTGCATGGAGGTGTGTGGGATTTATAGTGTTGAAGGTGAGATGGGTGGGTGACACGTGTGAGTTGGTGTGACGCGTGTCGTGGTTACGTGGTGTGAGATAATATTTTTAGCTTTTGGTTTAGTCGGTGTCTTATCTTTGAGATTTTAGAAGAATCATAGGTAGATTTCTGTGCGTGAAAATGTTATTTCTTTCACGTTAGTATATTATACATACTATTATATAAAAAGAAAGTTAAACTAGTAGAAGAGTTTTATTAACGGTGGCTGCTGTTTTTTTTTATCTATAAATGCATGTTATAGGCCCTCAACACATCATGGGTGCCTGAGGTATAACTATTGTAGCTATTGTAGCCTTGTAGGCGAAGAAATTGAGATTAAAAAGAAAAAGAAAATGTAGTATTACTTGTCTAAAATTATTTGATACAAAGTGTTTGAGGAACAAACGGTAAAGCTAGCTATTGCACGTGAACAAGGGCGGATCTTATATGTATCAATCGGAGTTATTGGAATACAGTTAATTTTTCCGTACATATGTGAATAGATGTATAAGTTTTTCGAGTGGCAACAATGTCTTTTTGGACGGTGACTTCATTAGTTATAAAAAAAACATAAACTCAAAGTTTAAAACTTAATTAATTAAATAACTAAATAAGTACACTTAAACTAACTACTCAACGCGAGTAAAGACCAGGTTATAATTATATTTAAATTAAGCCCACTCCTAATATCCACTGATTACCCAATAATGATAAAACCGAAAATACTTTCGTACCAAATACTTTCAAGTCTTGGACTTAAGATCACATACAAGAGCAATTCTTGGTTGGATATTTGGACAAAATAGACAATAGATAGAGCTAAAGATTTCTTTAACTCAAAATCTTAAATAAATATTATGTATTTTTTACATTCTGATGATAATGTTATTTTATTATTAAATCGTACTTTTATTATATGACCTAATTAACCCGACCTGACCTGAATCAACCCAAAAATCTTTATGTCCACATCTATAAAATTAGAGCCTTTAAAAAATAATGACTCCATAGTAATAAATTCTTGGATTCGCCACTATACGTGAAGCTTTTGTCTTTTATATAGTGTTTTCATCTTTAATTCGAAGCAGCACGACCTGGTGGTAACAAGTTAAAGCTTACAATTACGCTTTATATAAAAAAGAGGCTTCCGATCTTTACAGTTTATGCTTAACTAGAAATTAAACACGTGTGATGCGGTGCGTGTGTAAACTTTGTTACGCGTGTTGCGACGGTTACATTAGCGTGATTAAGTGTATAAAAGAAACTTATAAAGTTCTGGTGACTCAGGTTTTGAGATCATATATTAAAATAGTATTATGGCTCGTACATTGCAACGCAAACAAAAGTTAACATTGGAAGGAAAAATTCAAGTTAGTAGAAATAAAAAAAATGTTAAAATTAATTTTTCTTAAAAAGTGTACATAAAATTTTAAAAAAAAAACATAATTTGTAACCCCTAGATTCGAACCCATGTGATCATGTTCAACAGAAGAACAGGCTTGCCAATGATCTAAAGTTCAAGTTATGTTATTAATTTGCAAAGGATTTAATTCAACTAAAATAAAAGTAAAAAGCAAAAACAAAAAAAGCTTGTTATTCCATGGGTTCAAACCATGGTCTTGACTCCAAGAGAAGAAGCAAAAACCAGTTGATTAAGAAGCAAACTAAAACTTAAATCTGCAAAGAATTATATTTGTCCAATTTGCAATGGAAAAATAATAATAACTAGTAAAACATCCGCGCGCGTTGCAGCGCAAAAATAACTAACACCCTCGAAAGTTTCTAAAAGTTTGAGACCACATTGACGTGGATACAAATCTATCACAAACTTGTGCGTTACGGCGAGCTGATAATATTTTGAACTTTGCGTAAAAAACAATTGATAATATAGCGCGTCACTACGGGAAAAAAATCGTCTACAAAAATAAGCATCTACAATTGTATGAAACATTATATTTTAAGAGTTGTAGGAAAAAAATAAACAAAAACTAAAGAAAAACAAAACGTTGAATAACTTTTAGCAATTTGTACGTCTACGCTTTAATGTGTTGTATATTATGATACACAATTGCGTCCTACATGGAATTTAAATCAGAACGTAAATAAAAATTAGCAAAGCGTAATGACATATTTCATAAAGGTTATTAGCGAAAGAAAACATGAGTGTGTTAAAAAGACAAGTATATAAGTATAGGGTATAAAGTGTAATATAGCTAAACTTGTGTGGTAAAAGAAATAATAACTGAAATTTTAATTTAAAAATAGCCTAAAAGTTTGAGCAAATTGCTAAACTACCATTGCATAGGAACTTGTACCGTAAGCAAATAGTATGATATATTCATAAAGGTTATTAGCGAAAGAAAACATAAGTGCGTCAAAAAGACAAATATATAAGTATGGGGTATAAAATGTAATATAGCTAAACTTGTGGGGTAAAAGAAATAATAATGAAAACTAAGTTTAAATACAGCCTAAAAGTTTGAGCAAATTACTAAAATACCATTGCTTAAGAACTTGTACCATGAGCATAGATTGTGCTCATTTTGGTTTTTAAAGTATTACTAATTAACCTCACCAACATTTATAAATGTGATATAGTAATTTTGAAGTTTTTACATAAAAAGTAAATAAGAGAGTTAATAATTAGTATACTTAATTTAATTTAATTTAGCTACCAAAACTCATTTCAACTATCATACGTATGCTTGTGTTTCTTCTTAAAATCACAAATAAAAATATGTCATCACGTTTTCATATTCTAAGAAAGAAATAAATATATTTTCTTCATAGTATCGCTATATTTTTTTTAAAAAATTATTTTTTTAAATGTATATTTGTTGTGTGTATAACTTGCGTGATTACTAACTTCATAATTATTATTCAAAGAGTAATTTTTACTTGTGTAATAATGAATATAACTTGCGTTATTATATCTCTTATATGTGTAATTATGACACGGACGACATTACCATCTCCCAAAAGATACGTGTCACGCCCTGGACACTTTGTACATTTCACACGTTTGTTACATTTTGTATAATAACATTCCTCTTCAAATATAAGTAAGAAGATATAAAATGAATTTCAAACAAGATATATATCAATATTTACATTTAGATTTCATTATACTTTTTATACCTTATTTTTTAGGTTGGTGAATAGATTATTCTTTTTCAATATGATTATTATTGTGATTACACGTAACTGGAGTATTATTGAACGAAAATCGTCCCGATAGTTATGTTCACACAGTTTTTTATAATCAATTTTACGGAAAAACAAGTTTTCTAAATTAAACATTCTAGGTTAACGACATTGAGTGTTATTAAATTCATATTAGTTTTAGAAATTGATAAATTTATAAAATAGTAACCAAATCAGACTTGTTGATAGGATTATTTAATTGAGAAACTATCCGTATTCTCAGTTTGTTTTCAGTTTTACTAAATAGACAAGTATTAATCGACATGTTTAACGAAGTCATGACGACCGGTTCAACCGACAAAGTTTACGTTTCTATGGCAAATTAAATCGTCATAAAAAACACCCAAATCTATCGGTTGTTCTTTATAACTAGAAAAGCATTTTCACTAAACAACTTAACTCCTACAAGTAAGGATGGCAGTTATTGACCAGTTCATTTCCCTCGTTTTTAAGTGATCCAAAGTCTTGTGCATTTTTACAAAATTAACCTCCACTTAACCCACTTCATAAACCCAGGGGTAGTTAAGTAATTTACACATACTGTTTGCTAAGTAAAAGTGAGAGTGTCTTCGATCTTTAGGTACCATTTCACTTTATTAATATTTAATCACTTTCATTTAAATGACAATTACCCTTTTGTACTTCTGGTTAATCATAACATATAAATGATAGTAGTGTCATTAACTTATTTTAGTGTAATTGAAATTTTTAGTTAAGATGAAAGTTCAATAAGTTACAATACAGGTTGAAAAGATGTAAAACATATGCTTATATAAACTTGACTAAATTCACATTATTAGAAAGATAGCTGGTTAAAAATGAAATCTACACTGAATTGGTCAATGAAAGTTTTTTTATTGGTTGGTACAAGTTTATATGATCTTAAATAAAGTGAAATCGGCATTTTGTTGGTTACCATGAGATAAGAGGTCAAATGTCACTCTTTGATAAATGGTTAAATTAACATGTGAGTATTATTTGAAAACTTTTTTATTTTTTAGTATTTTGATATAATTATTCTAATAAGGCCTAGGCTGTGTAAGAATAGATTGTGGTTGGATATCGATAAAAATACATTTTATGGATAAACACATTAAACGTATTTTATAGAGGTACCATCTCAAAATAACTAGTGTTTTAGAAAGTTAAAATACAATTTGACTCAACTCACACCCACAAAGCTTTTGTTAGATCCGATTACTTATTGACGTTTTTAAACCAAATTCATATGCATGCTGAAAAGATATGACAATCATAAATAATAAAGTATCATTAGAACTAATGAATTATCATACTTTGCATAAAAAATGTGATATAACGCTCCTTTTAATATTTAATTTAAGCAAACTAGACTATATGGCTCTAGAAGTTAACATAAAGTAGACTACGAAAGAAAACTAGCCTAAAGTTTTGACCCATATAATTCTTGCATAACTAATTTACTTTGCCTAAATTTTATTAAAAAAATTAATAAATCTTATGAGACTTTTAATAATTTTTAAATAAACAATCCAATTTGTGTAAAGATGATAATGTGATCACCAGATTGATGCCGATACAAACCCATTTGCGTAAAGATGATTATTAAAACTCCAAACGAGTAGAAATATGACATGCCCATCAAGCAAATTACATGATTTCAACTTAATGCCTTAGCACCTCTACACTAAGCATTGAAAACACATATAATTGGAAATCATGTAATTTATGCTATATGACATGTCATCTTTTTATTAGGTAGAGCTTGAAACCACTAAAACAAAAAGACATTATATAATTTCCTAATTATTTCACAAGAGAAAAAATTATATGATCAAATCACATGTCATATTTTTTCTAACCTGTTGACCCGTGATTTCACTACATATTTTCAGATTAAACATTTCTTATAACATATCACGTGAAAACAAGTGACGGTATATATAACATTTCAATGAGTTAACATTAAAACTCTATTAATCTTGTGTCAGTTAAAATAATTGCTCAGTTAGATTTTTAAAAAACTTTCTCAATCAATATCTATCATCAAATTCTTCTTAGCATAACATTGTAATTAAACTTAGTTAACATCCTTGTTAATTAGCATACATACCATAAGAACCAATTCTGTCATCTTCATAGCATAAGGCCGTTAACTGTAAAATAAGTAATAACCCCAAATTTCTCCATATAATCAGGTGGTCAAACGGTCAGTTACCCCCTGCTGACCGATTCCCCCACGTTCATGTTCATAATTAACCACCCCCCCCCCCCCCCCCCATCTTTATATAAGCTAATTAAGGTCCACTGTTGTTCCACATCAGCTCTTTCATCGTCAATGGCGACTCCAATCTTCCACTCCAACTGGCCCACACTCCACCACCAACGCCACCACAACGCCGCCCTCCCTCCGCCGCCGGAGCTCGACAACTTCACCTTCTCCCCCGACACCTCCATCAACAACAACCACTTGTTCTTCAACTCTTCAACCTTCAACAATGGCTTCCACAATAATAATAATAATCTCCAGTTTCATAACACTATCAATTATCCTACTTTGTCCTCCACCTATAATCCCATCACCACCCATCAACAACTGTCACCGCCGCCGGTGCCGGACCTTACTCAATCATTCAGCTTCGCCCATGATTATTATTCGGTTTCGGATCCGATTGTTCCTGATGCGTTTGATGTCGGAGAGTTCTTTCTCATGAATCCGGTGGAGCCAATGCAGTTATGCGATCAGGTAAACCGTTACATGAAATTCAAGGGTTTGGGTTTACTATAATTAGGTCGGGTAAGTTTTGAGTCGACCCGCGAACCCATATAGCTAAACAAGTTATTTCATGGCAACCGACAGGTTCACGAGTTGACTCGTTCAACTCGTTTATTTCTTTTATTACTTTTTAAATTTTATTTTATGCTACGAGTTAAATCAGGTGGGTGGTTTAGGTATCAATAAAACAATTCTTTTATATTGATTTGTATTTGTTGTTATAAAATAGTGATTTTAACGGAAAAATAAGTGAAAAACTATGAAAAAGATTAAAAAAAATCAGGTTAAACGAACTATGTTCGTGTTAACCCATGAACTAATGTTGTGTTTGAGTTCATGTGTCTGGCATAATTTTAAGATTCGAATTCAAGTTCATGTCAAATTGAATTTGAACCTCGAACACGACTCATTTAACACCTTGAAAACACACTTAGCTATTGATTTTCGTTATTGGTTTTGATAATAATTATGCATCCCGAAAACACACTTAGATATTGATTTTCTTTATTGTTTTTTTATAATAATTATGCATTGTGATTTATGATCTTGTTTTATGAATGCAGCCTGAATGTTATTCATATCCTTCATATCCGGTGGGTCCTGATGTATGCCCAATGGAGCAGGTGCAGCCGGAGCTGCCGCCATTGCCGGAAATCTACGACGGTGGTGGTGGTTCTGCTGCTGTAATGCCACCGGCGTACGACGGTGGGGCAGGGTTGAATGTTGTTCAGGGTGATGAGGAGAGGAGTGTGCAGATGAAGGAAAATGGTGGTGGAGGGGAGATGAGGTTATCGGCGCAGAGTATGGCGGCGAGGGTGAGGCGGAGGAAGATCAGCGAGAAGACGTTAGAGCTCGGAAAACTGGTTCCCGGCGGTCATCGGATGACGACCGCCGAGATGTTTCAGGCAGCTTTTAAGTACATCAAGTTCTTGCAAGCTCAAGTTGGTGTTTTGCAACTAATGCCCTCATCTCAGGTAACTCACTAACTCACTACTTAAATTTAGTTTATTTGTTTTGGCTAGGTGTTTAAAAAATATAATCTGACTTAATTGTCTAAACCGAAATAAGTTACTTGGTTTGACCGGTCTGACATTTAAACAACTTGGTTCACAATTTGGTTTTTACGAACAGACGGTTCAATTTTCAATTTAAAATTGAACCGTATGAAACTTGAAATAAGCTAGCAATATAAACCTTAACTAATATGTCACTTTTATTATATATTTATCTCATATCTTTAAAATACGTAATTATATAAACATATCATAATGATGACCATATTTACATATTATAGGTCATGAATGGACCGTGGATATGAATACCCTAGTTTTGGTCCATGATTTGATTAAAATGAGTAGAACAAAAGTTAGGGGTCATAATTGTAACTCGTGAAACAATAAGGGTAAAATTGAAACTTACAAAATCTTATACGATGTTATGTGTACTTGTGCAGGGACTTGGTTTAGAACTCCAATCATTGCTGACGTCACCTTCGGTGCAGGAGAAGTTATATGCTGCGGAGAAGTGCATCGTAACACAGACGCTTAGTGAAACCTTAGCCGATGATCATCAAGAAACAAAGGATTAAATGACGTTAACAAATAACAATAGATAAAGTTTTTGGTTTCAATAGATTTAGAACTAATAGCTTTTCCTTTCAATAGATTTAGAAATTAGAACCGATAGTTTTTTGTTTTAACATATTTAGAACTATCATTAACGTCGTGATTGTATTTATCACTTTAACTTTTAATAGCATTACTTTTAAAGTGTTTTGATAACCAGGTAAAGATTCAAGGGTAGCGTTCTTCATCTATAATTAATCGGTGTATTAGATAATCTATTTAATATTAACATAATAATCTACCTTTTCGTTATTTAAAATGTAGGCATTTGAGTGCTATATAGATACTTCAAATTATTAGTTGATCTTTAAGCTTGCTCATTAATTTATTTATTATAAGATACACCGTAAATGAATTCGTATTTTGTATGAGTTATTAACTTTAAAGTAAATTACACATTTCGTCCCTGTTATTAAACAAATTACAGGTTTAGTCTTAAGGTTTGAAAAAACGTAACACTTTTCGTCCCTGAGTCAAACGTTCGTTAGTTTTTCCGTTAAAATTTATAAAATGACGATTTTACCCCTAATCCTAGTAACATTAGCAATAAATGTTATTATAATTATAGTAATAATAATATAAAAGGGATTGTCTCGTTTGTTCAAGAATTCTGTAGATAGGTCAAACATCCAACCTCCGACCCACCACAAAACCTCCTTCTTCTGACCGCCCTTTTTCAAATCCAAACCCCTTTGAACCGATCAACCCCTCTAACTGACAATGGAATTATTCGATTCAAACGACCCACCACCAGCACCATCAATTAACGTCTGAGTCAATTTAGAAGAAGATAACTCTATTCATATTTTCATCCCCTTCAAACGTAAATATAAATGGCTATAAATGACCTAACAATCATAAGGAAATAACTACATAAACCACCCATTACATGAGGGGGTGTGTACTTGGGTTTGTGTGGTGGTGGTGGCGACGGCTGTTGGAAGTGGTAGGAGGAGGTGGTGTTATGCTCAAAATGAAGAAGATGAAGTGGGGGTAGGCATAGGGAATGAGGGTGGGGTGTGGTGGGGTTGGGGTGAGGAGTGAGGGGTAGAGGTGTACAAACCGGTTTGGGGGCCCAAACCGATTCGGATCCCAAACCGAAACCGGTTCGGGTCCCAAACCGAAACCGGTTTGGTCAAACTTGGTCGGGTTCAAACCGGTTTCAATCCCTAAAAATCCCAAACCTATCAAACCGGTTTGGGTCGGTTTGAAACCGGTTCGGGCCCAAACCGGTTTTTTTATTTTTATTTTTATTTTTTTTGAAAATTTGGATTTTTGTTATATTGAAATAAAATTTTAAACTTTTAATTAAAACATAAACATTTATAACATTTATATAATTTAAACAATTTATAACATTTATATAATTTATATAATTTAAAACAATTTATATAATTTAAAAATTTATAACATTTTATAACATATATAATCATTTAAACAATTTAAACAATAAACATAAAACATTTAAACAAAACAATTTAAACATTTAAACATTTAAACAATTTAAAACATTTATAAAATATATATATATATATATATATATATATATATATATATATATATATATATATATATATATATATATATATATATACTATTTATTAACATTTATAAACAATTTAAGCATTTTAACAATTTATAACATTTATAAACAATTTAAATAATTTATAATATTAATAAAGAATTTAAACATTTTAACAATTTATAACATTTAAAACATTTAAATAATTTAAACATTTAAAACTAAACATTTAACATAGTCGTTTGTTCGTTCGTATTATACTTGTACGTTTATTTCTCGCCACCAGAACCGGAACTGTTATGAAGGTAGTCATCATATGCCGCTTCATCATCAGTCATTCCTGGTGTCAATCCGCTCTCTACCTCGTCTTCGTATAATTCTGCTTCGTATTTCAGTTCTCCTTCAAGTGAACATTTGTCTTGTACTCTTTCCGCGGCATCCAAATAATCTTTCAAGCAAATTGACATTTCAACTGCTTGTGGAGTGAGTCGAGTTCGTCTTATTGATATAACCATGCCACTAACAGAAAAAGCAGATTCCGAAGCTACCGTAGAAGCTTTGACGGTTAGTAAATCTCGGGCCATGATGGATAGGATGGGAAATTGATCTTCCTTACCTTTCCACCAAGCCAACAAGTCAAAATTTTAAATTCATGTGGAGTCATGGTCGATAAAAAGTTTGTAAGACCATACCTCCCGAGTTCACTACTCGGAGTGTTACCACGTTGACGTTTATTACATTCATCCCTTAAAGTATTATATAAATCAAACATTGGATCATTCGAACTTTCGGCATTTGACGCAAGCCTTAAAGCATCATGGATTTGTGATGTTTCCCCGTATTTTAATAAATAAACATCATACATTTGTTGTAATTGTTTGTTGAAAGTAGCTTTTAAAGTTTTACTATACATTGGTTTACCAACTTCTAAATCCAAACTAAAAGTAATTTTATCAAGTAAAGTTTCAACCCCCGACTTGTTTAAACAAGGGTTTAAAACAGCGGCACATGTAATAACGGGAGGCATTTCTTCAAAATACTTTTGAAGTTTCTCTTTCATTGGGGTTATCATATCGGAATAAGGTCTACCCCAACACGACAATTCATTTAATTTTGAAGTCATTAAATAAATTTAGTAAAGTACCAACGGACTCGTTGGGTAATAAACTCCAGAAAGACATGTAGTTGCATTTTTAAAAACTTGAAGCATTTTTGTTACTTTTTTGATGATGGCCCAACCCGATGGATGGTAAGAATTTGTCTTTCCCCGACTTACCAAACTATTATGAAAGGCTATTAAACTTTCTTTTTGTTCTATAGCCTTTTCAAACATGTTACATGTGAAATTCCATCATGTTGGTACGTCCCAATTCGGACCTAAACATTTAGTATTTGCGTCTTTACAAAACTTGCGATATTTATTATATCTTTGGTTATTACAAAAAATATCATGTTACATTCTTTTAAAACAATCTTTTTGGGCCTCAATCGTTTTTTAAACCGTCTTGAACGGCTAAGTTTATGATGTGCGCAACACATCGACTATGAAAAAACACACCCTCACATATTGGTTTATATTTTAATTTCAAATGATCTATCGCAAGAGTGTTGTTTGACGCATTATCAAAAGATATAGAAAATGTTTTGTTTTCTAATTTATACGTTTGAATAACTTTATCAATAACATAAAAAATGTTTTGGCCGGTGTGAGGATAATCAAACAATTCAAACGCAATCGTACGTTTCATCATTTTCCACGAATCGGGTTCAACCCAATGGGCGGTGACACAAATGTACGAGTTCGATGAACCGTGAGGGGTCGACCAAACATCACTAGTTAAGTTAACACCGGTTTGTAAATTTTCAAAATAAGATATTAATTCATTTTTAGCTTTTTTCCACATTTTTAAACATTCTCTTCGAAAAGTAGCACGACTTACATTGGTGTAACGTGGTTGGAGAGTTCGTTGAATGAGTCGAGTCAAACGTTCGTTGTCGAAATGTTTGAATGGCAAGCTTTCTTGAATTACAAATTGCGCCATTTGCTCCCGAACCGCATCATTGTTATAAGCCCAAATATTTCCTTCGTTTGTCATCGAAGCTTGACCTTGAGAAGGTTCACCTTTTAACGCTTTACAATATTTATTTGCAATATGGTTTTTCAACGTTGTGTTTGCATCTTTTTTGAAAAACTTATGACAAAACTTGCAACAAGCCTTGTTTGGACCGCTAGCCATTTGACATAAATCGTAATTGCACCATACTTCGGGGTTCCTATTCGTAGGAAGCATTGCTATCACCACGTTGCTTGAAACCGCTTCACAACCAACAGATGATTGAGCACTTTGAAGTCATTTCAGAGATTTTTGTGAAAGCGTTTTTTAGAGCGTTTACAACGAAAGTATTTGTGGAGAGCGTTTTTGAGATTTTTGAGAGTAGAGAGTGTTATAAGTTGTTTTGATTCAACCAAAACATCAAATACATATATATACTAACCTAGTGGGGGTATAATGGTAAAAAAACATCAAAAAAACGGTCAAAATGGGTACAAACGGCTATATAGCCATTTGGGTAACGGTAACCGGTTTGAAAACCGGGTTTAAACCGGTTTGAAAACCGGTTTGAAGTACCGGTTTGGAACCGGGTTGGAATCGGTTTGAAAACCGGTTCGGGTTGGAATTAGTTTGAAAACCGGTTCGGGTTGAAACCGGTTTGAAGTTTGGAAAGGTGAAACCGCTTAAGAACCGACGGTTCGGGGCCGGTTTGAAACCGGTTTGGGCCAAACCGGTTTGGGCCTCAAACCGGTTCCAGTTTTTTTGGCCGAACCGGTTCTCGAACCGGTTTTTTTGCCCATCTCTAGTGAGGGGTATTATTTTTTTAAAGTTTTCTTTTCTTTTTATAATTGAAGGGTAAAATTGTACTTTTACACACACTTAGCGAAATTTATTGATGGACGTTTAACCAGACGACTAAACAAGTTATATTTTTTTAAAATTTAGGACTAAACACGTAATTTTTCAATCACAAGTACGAAATGTGAAATTTAGACAAACTCCAATGATGATTCGTGTATTTTACTCTTAACTTTAAACCTAAAAGAGTCTGAAAAAACGTAAGGAAAAACAAATAAAAGAACTACATAGTTCAACAATTTAGTTTGAATTTTTAGAAAAATTAAAAAAAATATGTCTGATATGCAAAGTTAATTTTGTTAAAATAATAACCAAAAGCATCTTCCTACTCTAATAAAAGAGTAACTTGAGATGTCACTTGTCAGCACCGCAATTATACTCACTAAAATTTTCTTGTCTCTCTCTCCTCTTAAAAAATAACATTAATTACTAATAATATTATTTAAAATTCTTTTAAATTTAATAAATTTAAAAAAAAAGATCTATCTATTAATGTTATTTCTAAATAAACAATTTTTTTAAATAATAAATTTTTCTAAAGCATACAACTTTTATAAAATACAAAATATTTAAAAGTTGGTATTTATAAAAATTCAATTTTTTAAAACCAAAAATAATTAAATTTGGGAGTTATAATAAGAAATTTTTAAAAAATGACATTTTTATACGGTATCTTTTAGAACACAATGTTTATTTTTTTGGAAAAAAATTAAAAAACAAAATTTTAAAAATTGATATCACTGCTTTATTAATCATAGTCATTTCTCATACGTAATTTCAGTCATATAATATCTTAAAATATTATTTTATAGTTAATAAATTTTATTATATTAATATTTTATTTATTTAAGCCGTGTAATACACCTGTTTAATAAAACTAGTTTAGCATAATGCTCTCATATCGTTATGGTGTTTACTGTTTCTTTTAAAATTTAAATTGTGAGGTTGAGAATATATGGTATAGTTTAAGATTAAAAATAATAAAGATTATTATTATCTCCACTTAATTTATACCGTCCAAATCAGTAACGTAATACTCATATACGGGTTTCATAGATCGTTTCTTATACTTCACTCATCTGCACACAGAAATTTGGGGATTAGGGTTTGCAGAGTTTGAAATTGAAACGATCGGAGAAGATGGAAGAGATAGTAGAGGGCGTAAACAACATAAACATCTCGTCAGACTCTTATCGTAAGAACCGAATTCAAGTATCTAACACCAAAAAGCCTCTGTTCTTCTACGTCAATCTCGCCAAGGTAATCTCATCCGAAAAAATCATATCTTTTCCCCTTTGAGTTGATTTTCTTTAAATTCGCATGCTAAATTGGACTTATAGGCATGTATGATCAAATCTCCTGCTTCTGTTTGGTCTTAATTGTGATTTTATCTATAATTTTTGTGTATTTTGTTTCAATCTACAGAGGTATATGCAGCAGCACAATGAAGTTGAGCTTTCAGCTCTTGGAATGGGTATAGTCTTTTCTATCTTCATTAATTACACCTTTATTGGTTTTCCTTTAGATAATTATATGTTTGTATGGGATGTTGCAAGCAAAATTTCATATTTTGGCCTTCAAATTGTCATGGGTTTATACAAATTTCATATTTTGGGATTCAAAACTTTTAGATTCTTGAGGTAATGGAAGAATATGCAAGCAATTTGGAATCTTTAGTTTGCAGATTTGCTTTATGATCCCCTGTTGCGAATATAGTTAGCATTTGATATGGTTGTGTTTGCTGATATGTAATTGATTTCTGTTGCAGCAATTGCAACTGTTGTCACTGTGGCTGAAATCCTGAAGAACAATGGCTTTGCTGTTGAAAAGAGTGAGTTGTGTTATGTAAATCAGTTACTGAAATATGCGACTATAGATTTATATTTGAATGCTTTTGGTATCTTGATTTGCAGAAATAATGACATCAACTGTAGAAATGAATGGTGAATCTCGGGGAAGACCAGTCCAAAAGGCCAAGGTAAGTAGCATTGTATAGAAATAAAATGCTTCATTCCATCATATATGTAGGATAAATCGTCAGTTGTTTGAGTCGATCGCCTTTTATAGTTTTATTTCATCCCAAGCAGGTCATACGGAACAAATTATCTAAGGGGGTGTTTGGCATTGTGTTTTGAGAGTGGTTTTTGTTTTTTCAAGTCACTAGCAATCAGTTGCACTGTTTTGGACCTTTGGTATATTGAACCTAAATGTGATTCTAGTTATCTGATTATTTATAATCAGGGTTCATTTTACACGTACATCCTTATATAATCAAAATTTTCCAAATGCTCAAACAACTGATTGCCTGGTTAAATGACTCAAACAACAAAAGCTCGTCCAAACACTTATCGTTCTGTCGCTTTCCAAACGCAATGGCAAACACTCCCTAAGAACTGAACAGGTCTTACGGGTTGATAATCACTCAAAGTAAAAAATCAAAGCTTATTCAAAAATATTAGATTATTATTGTAAGAGCGCGTCCAACCGATTTAAGTTGAAAACCTCGAGAACTGCATAGGCAATTGTATTTGGTGCTGACCAAGCATAGCGTGCTAGAGAAGAGGCAGTTATAAGGTTACATAATAGTAATAGGTGCATGTTATGTAGTTCTTGCGGTTCCCTACTTAAAACTGGTTCTTAATTGAACGACCCTTTATTACTGTAACGATATAGTTTTTTGCAGTAATATTTAACACGATAGGCTTTTATAAACAACTTCAAGGAACAAAGAAAAGGTTCCATGGTCTATTCAACCTGGCGATCTTAAACCGATCTTAAAAACCACTTCGTGACCCAAACTTGTTACCCCATTTGCCTATTTTGCCACCATTAATCATTAGTTATTTACTTTTCGGTTTTTGATTATTTGCTCAGATCGAAATTGTGCTGGGAAAGACTGAAAACTTTGACGAGTTGATGGCTGCTGCACAAGAAGAGAGGGAATCGGGGTATGCTGAAGAGCAAAGCTGAACATAGGGTCTTGTTAGTGTTATCATTTGGTCTGTTTGAAATGTTTGTTTGCATTGAAATTGTTTTGTTTGCATAATTGTTTTAAAATTGATTTTGTTTACAAAACTCCAGTTTTGGTTTAATAAGTTTTAAAAAGTGACATGTACCATATATTGTTTAAAATGAACCTATGACAGATGTCATGTATTTGTTTCCTCAATTGAATTCGTTAATTGTAATTGGTTTTATAACGTCTTTTACCATTACAAGACTTGAAAATTTGAAATCATTAAATGTTATCGGTTTATCTCTTCGCTGTCGATCGTTACAGTTTGTTTTAGATGGTCTATAGCCATGGACTTCTGCTTTTAACTCTTTGCGTCTCTAGCCTTTGTCCATGGCGTGGAAACAAGTCGGGTGCATGGTTTGGCAATGTTTTCTTTTTCGTCTTTGAAAAACGTTTGTTGTTTTGTACAGCGAAGAGTGAATTTATTTAGAAATAATATATAAAAAAGTTGAACTTTAGTTCAATACAACTGATCGTTTGAGTTGGCTTAAATCATACATGTTAGTATGCCATTGCTATAATTGTTAATAACTTAAAATGAGTCAAATGAACGAGCACGACCGCCACTGCGTATTATTAGTTGTGGCCATGATTGTCACCACAGTCGTATCCACTATCACAACTTCTCCCATAACAGCTGCCACCACCTCCACAGGATCACCGCCACCACCCTCAACCCCACTATCACTCCACCATTGCTGCTGCCACCTTACATGCCACCATGGCCGCCACACTTTCCCACGATCCCACCACCATCATCGTCTTCTTGGTCACCAGCGCTATATCCACCACCTTCGCCCCACCACCAGGGGCACTTTTGCCCAAACCACCACCTTCACCTCCCCTCTCGCCTCCACTAGCCGTACACATGAATATTGCGTGTAGGTCCATTCTAGTAACTTTTAAAACGGCTCATTTTAAGTTGAACTCATTTATGTGAGAACAAATAGCACAATTTGACACAAACACTATTTGAAAATACTTATTTTGGGCCGAACTCGTTATCAGACCCATCAGTTTTTCGGGCTTAGTTGTGGTCTTTAATAACTAAGTTGCTGAGATTTTTCATTTGATCATAGTTGTAATTCTATATTCGTACACATATGGTGTCAATTTTGATTTTTCATATAATTATACTATTTAATTTAATAAATATTTAAATTTATATATCTAATGAAAATAAAAGATAACGTAAATAAACATATAAAATGAAACTAGAAAGTTGAAAGCAATTTAGGTTAATAACTTACAGAAGAGATTTCTATATTATTCAGAAAGTACAAGAAAGTATAATATTATTTAATATACCAATATATATCGTTGTAGCGAATTTTATTCAGGACACCCTAATATTAATTATTATATTCTCCATCAAAACGCCGTTACAGATATAGGTAGTTTTAAGTAGGCTATTGTTTAAGAAGATATCTCATTGTGTCTATATTTAAACGACCTAAAATAATACATGATGTTTTTTTAATTAAAAAAATGATTTTATAATTGGGTTGTTATATTATCATAAAGAATAGTGGATTTTGGTAACAAGACAATAAAACATCATTCTCATTAAGTGGGTTGTTATATTATTAAAAAATGGTTATGAGATGCTATAATTTAAGATTGAATAATCAATTATTATAAACTATAATATATTTTTTTAATAGTTTAACTTGTAATAATTTATTATTTGTCACTTGGGTTGGTAGAGCAGTGATAAGAGTTAAAAATTTGTTGAAACACTCGATTTCAAACATAAATAAAAGTAATTTAGAATGCCTCAGAATGAGTGATTTTATAAAATGCCATATCTCACTTATGAATATTTAGTTTCTCTCTAGCACTCCATTTAATCAACTTGAAAACTCGAAACAATCATAGGAAGTTAGGATTACATAGGTAGCTTACACAAGTTGTGATAGTAGATAAAAGAATTGTTTGCTTTTCTCTCTACGTATTCTTATCAAGCATTTCTGATTCGATATATACTAGCCATCCAACTCTCTTTAATTTATTTAAATTTTCTTTTTTAAAGAACAACACAATATAAAAGACATAACACTTGTCTTGTTCTTTTGGCTTTCAATCTTGAGAGAAGATGAAGAGAGTTTTCTATCAAGCTATTAGAAAAACAAAAGTCACTAAAACTTATCTTATGTAAATTTGCTTCATCAAAATTTAGTATGGTTAGAACCTATTTGCGGGACTAAACAAAAACTCAAACAAGAGATTTTTTATTAAAAGAATCTTTTAGCGAACAAGCGTCTTCCTCTATCCCTAATGAAGATCGAGAAAGATAAAATTAAAAAAGTTTATATTTTACAAAGTTAAAAATTAATATTCAAATTTATTATGTGTGTGTATGCACACGTATTATATATACAAACATATATACATATATATATATATATATATATATATATATATATATATATATATATATATATATATATATATATATATATATATATATATATATATATATATATATATATATAGGGGAGAGATCAAATGAAAACCATGTTTATAATTGAAAACCATAAAAACTACCACTACCCAATCACATAACTTATAATTTATTTAATATTTTAATTATTTAAAGTATATTGAGTAAATCTCAACCTTATTTTTTGAGGTCATTATATATTTTTAGTTTAAACTCTAAGAAATGACAATGATGACGAAACAACTTACGTATACGTAACTTGTATAAGTTACATGTATGCAACTCGTAGTTATACACTTGGTAACACGTAGTTTCATATACATAACCCTTACATATATGTAACTCTTAGTTGTATACTTTGTAACACACACTTCCATATATGTAACCTCTAGTTTTCATAGTTTTCAATTATAAACATGATTTTCATTTGAACCCTCCCCTATATATATATATATATATATATATATATATATATATATATATATATATATATATATATATATATATATATATATATATATATATATATATATAGAGAGAGAGAGAGAGAGGAGGGATCAAATAACCATGCTTATAATTGCAAACCATGAAAACTAGGGGTTACATATATGTAAGTACGTATTACAAAGTATACAAATAATAGTTATGTATATGTAAGTACGTGTTACCATGTGTATAACTACGAGTTGCGTACATGTAACTTATACAAGTTACGTATACGTAAGTCGAATCGTCATCATTGTCGTTCCTTGGGGTTTAAACTAAAAAAATATATAATGATCTCAAAAAAATAAGGTTGAATTTACTCAAATATACTTTAAACAATTAAATTGTTAAATCAATTATAAATTATGTGATTGGATAGTGGTGGTTTTCACCGGTTTTCAATTATAAACATGGTTTTCATTTGATCTCTCCCCTATATATATATATATATATATATATATATATATATATAAATTCACTCAAATGGTTTTTCTTTTGTTCAAATTTCAACTTTCGTCACTAGCTTTAAAATGTTATAAAAACAACCACAGCTGTTTTGTAATACCATCACTCATTTGATCCCTGAATTGGTTGTTCATATTACGGGAAATACAAAATCAAAGGAAAAGTCAAATCAAACCTCCAGCTCATAATATTCACTTTACCATAGTGGTTGTATGTAGTTACTGTTTACCTTTTATAGCTTCATTACCAATTGTAATTTCTTGTTATATATATCCGTGTACATCAATGAAAGAAGGTATCAATTTCTCAAAATCTTTATACCATATTATGGTATCAGAGCCCTAAAGAAGCTCCACTGAGCCAACCGATCCACCATTTAGCCTTCTTTAATCGCACTCCTCTGCTTCATATTCTCTCCATCAATCGACTGGTACCATGGCCACAACAACCTCTGTTATTCCCTTAACAGCCAACACCCACTTCCCAATTAAATTGACAGCCTTGAATTTCCCGGTTTGGAGAAAGCAGGTTCTCGCCACTTTGATTGGTCTTGACCTAGACCGCTTCATCACAAAGCCTGCACAACCACCAGTCCAGTTTCTTGACAAGGAGTGCACAAAATTAAACCCAGAATTCACCCTCTGGTACAGACAAGATCAAATCATCATCAGCGCAATCTTGGGTAGCTGCTCAGAAACCATACAGCCCACTCTTTCTTCTGCAGAAACATCACTTGAGGCTTGGACTCGACTTAATGTTAGTTATGCTAGTGCATCACGAAGCCGCATTATATCCCTGAAATCTAAACTCACCAAGATGAGTTGGCCCTTGCTCAGAGTCCAGTCGATGAAGAGGACCTTACTGTTCACATTCTTTCACAACTTGGAGATGAGTACAATAGCATCATTGCTGCAATAAAGGTCAGAGAACAACCACTTTCTTACTCTGAATTGTTTGACAAATTAGTTGATTATGAACGTACACTCAAAGAAAATGAAGTCAAAACTGCACCTGCTATTTCCACAGCCAATTTTACCCAAAGACAGTCAAACAAATTCTCAAACCAATCTGGGTCAAACCAGAAATCAAACCGATTTTCACCAGGAAATCACTCTCGTAACCAACGAACTTCTACTTCTAACTTCTATTCTTCTGTTGGGAATAATCGGTTTGGTAAAACCAATCTGTTTTGTAACTATTGTCATATTCCCGGACATGATACAAAAGAGTGCAGAAAACTAGCTCGCCTTCTTCGAGATAACAACATCACTGTTGCACAACCATCTCCAACTACCTCAACAGTAAATGCCACCACTTCTCAACAAACATCATCCTCAACTCCATGGATGGTAGACAGCGGGGCTTCAAATCACATCGCTTCGGATCGATCATCGTTACACTCGTTCTCTGAATACGGAGGACCAGATGAAATCATCCTAGGTGATGGTAAGCGCCTTTCAATTTCACACACAGGTTTAACTACTTTATACACTCCCTCTCGATCTATTTCCTTAACTAATGTTTTACATGTCCCTAGCTTACGTAATAATCTTATATTAGTTGCAAAACTTTGCAAATCTAACCAAGTCTCGGTTGAATTTTTCCCTTCTTACTTTTATGTCAAGGATCTACGCACGGGGGCGCGTCTACTGCGGGGGGAGAACGCTGATGATGTCTATTACAACCTTCCCAACTCATCAACACAACTTAACAACACTACCACCACCTCGACTCTTGATTGGCACCACAAGCTTGGCCACCCTTCAATAAAAGTTTTCAAATCCCTTGTTAAGGACCTAGGCATTAATTCAAAACCATTATTTGCTGATTTTCATTGTGATTCATGTTCTATCAATAAGAGCCATAAATTACCTTTTGGTGTTAATTCATTTCGTGCTTCAAAACCCCTTGAACTTGTTTATTCTGATGTGTGGGGACCAGTTGAAAAATCAATTGATGGCTATACATACTATGTTATTTTTGTTGACTATTATTCTAAATATGTCTGGTTGTATCCAATGAAACATAAATCTGATGTTGCACAACTTTTCCCTCAATTTAAGACCTTTGTTGATAAATATTTCCACAACCCCTTGATCTCCCTTTTTACGGATAACGGGGGAGAATACCAAGGTCTTACGTCCTATCTTAGAAGCAATGGTATATCTCATTTTACAACCCCACCACACACCCCTGAACAAAACGGGATAGCGGAACGACGTCACCGCCACATCGTAGAAACAGGCTTATCCCTTCTACACTATGCTCACCTCCCACTTCGTTTTTGGTCTCATGCTTTTCAAACAGCAGTCTATCTCATAAACCGCTTACCTACACCAATTCTTAAATCCAAAAGCCCATTCAACATTCTCTACAACAACTCCCCCACATACTCAAAATTAAAACCCATCGGTTGTTTGTGTTACCCATGGCTACGACCATACTCCACTTCAAAATTGCAACCTCGGTCATCTCGATGCATCTTCCTAGGCTATTCATCCTCAAAATCAGCCTATAAATGTTACGACCCTCAAACTCACCGCCTATACCATTCTCGTCACGTTCAGTTTGTTGAATCTCAGTTTCCTTATAGAAACAATCCACATGAAACCATTTTGACTCCTAATGAGTTCTTCACCAACCTCAACCCATCTTTATCATCTCCATCCATGTCACTTGTTCCAACATTTAACCCATCCCACCTCACTGCCACTCAAACCGAACCGGTCCAGCCACAACAAGCTCAATCACCGACAGAGGCTCACCCGCCAACCCACTCTCCCACCATCCCATCTGATTCTGTGACAACCGGCAATTTCAGGTCAATACCCGACCTTGACTTGGTTATAATTACACCTATAATACTTGATTTTCAATTGAATTTCAAATTATTGAAGTCGTTTCATGCATTGTAAAATTTCATGCATTACATTTCATGCATCGGTGATTCGGCGTAATTACCATTTTTACACGCGATACAACCGGCACACATACGAACGTTGGTGATAATTAATATATGTGTTCTAATAAATACTTTAAGGTGTTTCAAAGTATTTTAGATTCCAAATTAAATACATTGGAAAAACTCAAATTTATAAATAAACCTAATCGTGTAAAGTGATATTTTTCCCGGAACGAATCCTTTTAACGCAACTACTAAATACATGATGTATCGTTAACATACCATAAATATTAAATGATATGATATTATACAAGTACTTATACAATTTTAATGTATTCTAAAAAGTAAAGAGTAAAAATATTAAAAAATAAATAAATTACTATAATACAACAAATACCACCCAAATACCCAATACTACATAAAATTGAAAAATCAACCCATTTCCCACCCCCCATAACCGTCCCCTTATCCCCCCTCACCTCTCTTTTCTTCTTCTCCCTTTTCAAATCCTCACAAGACAAGCTTGCCTTTTGTGAAGCTCAAGACTTGTCATCTTTGTGTAACAACTTTTACATGGTTTAAAGCATCATGTTGCCCTTTCATAAATGGCCACCTCCATCTTTCATCCATTTGACCATATGTGTTTAGCAAGACACCAAGAGAGGTGGATCTAATGCATGGCTTGGCTTTATAAGTAGATGTGCATTATACACCACCACCACCCAACATCTCTTCTCCTCCTCTCCCTCTCTAAAAATTCGGCCAAGACACCACCTCCACCACCTCATATCATTTTCAACTTGTATTCTATAAATATTTGATGAATCAAGTGTCATTGTTGAAGACCAAGTGACTCTTGAAGCTTCCAAGCATCCTACAACATCTTCTCTACTTTTCCTTGGTTGGTTTTTAGTTCAAAGGATCAAGTCTTCTTTTTCCTTGCATTTCAAGACTACCATCTCTTTCTCCTTGCTTGTTTAAGGTTAGCACCTTGTTTCTAATCTTCTATACATCACCATGATATGTTCATGTTTACTAACTCATCCAAAAGTGCTCTAGCAAAGTTTAAAAAGTAACAAAACATGTAAGACAATTTCTGGCAGATTCATGTTCTGTGTTTTCGACACCATAAATCGACCTAAACATGGTCAAATGAACAGTTTCTCGAGCCTAAGATTAACTTTAGGATGTCTAGTTTTTAAATCATCCAACCTTGAAATTTTTAGATGAGTATAACCTATCCAAAACGTACAAACATGATTGAAGTGTTGAACCTGAATTTTTGGCAGAATAGATAGGGCAGAAAGATTGAGGCATAAGTTATGCTTAAAGTAATCAAATGGAGATTTTCCTTCTGTGATAACTTAGGTTAAGGTGTTAGGTTTAAAAGTATTATAGGCTCTATTTGTGAATGTAGGGTTTGACCCCTCAAAAAGATGAAATCCATGGACATGTACAGAAAAATGCTGCACTGACATCTGTTGCTTCATGACCCATTTCGAGGCACTTAAAGTTAGTTACATACTACAAGATATACTTTTTTGGAAACCTAAGACATAGATCTAGATGTGATAAAAATATAAGATTTTATAAAAATTCTTTATACCATGAAAAGAGAATGTCAACCAGACCTAAAAATCCTTTTGTTTCTGTCCAATGTTCATATTTATATAAAGTACACTTTTGGAGGTATTTGATGAAAAGAAACTCATACACATGAAAAGTATAATGCTATTATACTTAATATAAAACTCATCCAATACATTATGTGTTTTTATGAAGATAACTATGAAGACGATAATCTAAATAAAACATTAACGGCTCAACGTGTGTAACTAGTCAAGTGACATTTTCAAAACTAACTTTGTGGATGAATTATGCATGACCATCTAGGGTTAGTAATCATGACCTCATGAATATATTGTGATTTTGTTTAGGAGATTCCTAGACCAATCATACGTACAGATTATTGCTAGAATTCACGCGTCATTACAGGTGAGTTTCACGGCCCCATTTTACTTATTTCCTTTTGGGGGAGATTACATGCAAATTACTATTTTCCTGGACACATTTACTTGTTAATGATTTCTTCACATGTTATATAAGTTGTTTACTCACCGTATAAAGTCCCCAGTTATCGAACCGTTAGTTTATTTCCCAAAGCAAGGTAATCATGGATAGTACTATTGGGTTTGACTACCCCCACCCGGATTAATTACCCTAATCTTGACTGGAGGTCTAAACGGGTGCATTATTAGCCTGTTCATACTCATGCTTACGGTAGGCATGAGTAGGGGCAATTTGTTACAGTTACAGTCTAGATTCGGTTGCGGTGCTTATATAATATTGTAGTATTGTATGATCGACAATCAAATCATGGAAAGACTTGTGGTCCATTATATTGTTTACTATTACTTTAAAACTTGTGAACTTACCAACTTTATGTTGACATATTTTCATGCATGTTTTCTTAGGTACTTGACCCTTGCATCAAGTTAAGCTAGCTTGGTCCACGTCGCATTTAGGACCATTCATGCTGTTTGGGACATTTATTGTTCTATTTGTCATGTTTTGAAAACAATTACTTTAGCTCTACAAATTTTGCAATTCAACTCTGAAAACAATTATGTATTTTTAAACTTATTTGCAACGTATGTTTACTAAACCATGTAGTGGTCGATCAATGACTATGGTTTCCATGATGTTCACGCCCCGCGGGAAACCGCCGTGGTTGGAGGTGTGACAGATTGGTATGAGAGCCATTGGTTATAGGGAATTAGGCTGCATTTTGTGGACCTAGACTATAACTGTAGTTCATTACATATCTTTATCGCTTCATATATTAACTTAACTGATAACAATTGTACTTGTGTATTGCCTTGTCATAGAGATGTCGTCTGCATCGATGCCGATATACATTTTTGACTCAGATGAGGAGTATGAGCCGACATCTCCAACCTCATCCGCAGGATCTACATCAGCCATCCCGATCCCTACGTCCGATGCCGTGCTCCAGCCTACTGGTGCTACTGAGAACGAGACCCCTACACCACCTGCTATCCCTGTCACCGAACCTACTCCTGACCCCACACCTGACGCGCCGGAGGCATTACCCTCGACTCGGTTCTCCGGACTACCTCCTCCTCCTCCCGGCACGTATTGGTGGGCGTGTACACCCGAGATTCATGCCGACCTCCCGGAGGAGCTCGTCCCGGGAGTCGTGCGTATCATCGGGCCGCAACTCCCGATGGCCGTTCCACTGACGATGTCTCATATCTTTGTTGATCCATCCCTAAGGTCTGCTCCTATCACTACTCATCCTCAGCCAGTCGACCCCTCTCCCGAGGCCACAGATCCCACCCCGCAGCCTGCTGACACCGAGGTAGTTGACCTAGATTCGAAGTCCATTGACACAGTTTCCCTGACAGCCGATACCGACCCAGTCGACTCCGACCCGGTCGACTCCGACCCGATCGATTCAGACTTGGATGATTCCGACCCGGCCAATTCCGACTTGGTCGCTTCTGACCCGGAGCCCTCCGAGGCCACCTCCCAGCCTAGTGACCCCACTCTGTTGATCCTATTACCCAGCCATTTGACTCGATCCCTCAGCCCTCTGACCTGACCCCGCTAGCAGACCCTGACCCGCTCCACCTCACCCCCGAGCCTGCTGACCCCTCTCCTATAGCCGCTAGTCCCGAGCCGGTGGCTGTGGGCACCCATCGTATCTTTGGTCCGGGTGTACCACCGCCCCCTTACCGTTGCTATCGGACTCACCCTGGAGGTGCGCTTCTTGCACACACTCCTAGGAAGTGGGTTCATATTCCGATCCGTTCTGCCACACCCATCCGAGATTGTATCACTGAGCCCGAGCCTGCGCCCAAAAGGTGTAGAATCGACGTTCGTCGGTGGGAGTGGATGCCCAGCTGACTGGACGAGTGGAGAGAGAATCGAGGGTATTCCCTCCACCTTCGAGGTAGGTGAGTCTTCACGTGCCTCCCATCCGATTCCCCTTACACAGGAGCCTGTGGAGCTCACCGTGCCTCTCCTCGTGGCACGATCTGCGAGGCACGATCAGCAGCTTCATGAGAACGTACCGAACTCACAGGAGTTCAGGAGACCTTTGACATGGAGAGACCATATCGATTCAAGGAGAAACGTATGGTACGGTGCTAAGGATCATTTCATGTATGAAGGCCCGGAAGTACTTGCGAAAGGGCTATCATGCAATCTTGGCGCACGTAGTAGAGAAGCAAATCGAAGAGAAAAGAATCGAGGATATACCCATCGTGCGAAACTATCCGGAAGTCTTTCCCGAGGACTTGCCCGGACTTCCACCTCAAAGGCAATTCGAATTTCGAATCGACTTGGTACCCGGAGCTGCTCCAGTAGCACGATCCCCATATCAATTAGCACCATCAGAGATGCAAGAGTTGTCTAATCAATTACAAGAATTGTTAGATAAAGGATTCATAAGACCAAGTTTCTCACCCTGGGGAGCCCCGGTGTTATTTGTTAAGAAGAAGGATGGATCTTTTCGAATGTGCATCGACTACCGGGAGTTAAAACTCACCATTAAGAACCGTTACCCCCTCCCTCGAATCGATGACTTATTCGACCAACTTCAGGGATCTAGTTACTACTCGAAGATTGACTTGCGTTCGGAATATCACCAATTACGAATTCAAGAGGAAGATATCCCCAAGACCGCATTTCGAACTCGTTATGGCCACTATGAGTTCATGGTCATGCCATTTGGTTTAACCAATGCGCCAGCTGTATTCATGGATCTCATGAATAGAGTATGCAAACCCTACTTGGATAAATTCGTGATCGTTTTCATCGATGACATTTTGATATATTCCGAACCAAGATGAGCATGAACACATTTAAAGTTAATTTTGGACCTACTCAAGAACGAGAAAAAGCAAAATTCTCAAAATGCGACTTCTGGATGCGAGAAGTGTCATTTTCGGGCATGTGGTTAACGAGAAAGGAATACATGTTGACCCATCCAAGATAGAGGCCATTAAGAACTGGGGAAGCACCTAAGACCGTCTGAGGTGCGACAATTCCTAGGTTGGCAGGTTATTACCGACGCTTTATCAAAAATTTCTCCAAAATAGCCCAACCATTGACAACCTTAACTCAGAAAGACAAGAAATTCGATTGGGGTGTTAAGCAGGAAGCAGCGTTTCAATTGTTAAAGCAGAGAAATTGTGTTGCCCACCAATTTTGTCCCTACCAAAGGGGAACGATGGTTTTGTGGTGTACTGTGACGCATCACGACAAGGACTTGGCTGTGTCCTGATGCAACAAGACAAAGTTATTGCTTACGCTTCACGACAACTGAAAGTGCATGAGAAAAATTACACTACTCACGATCTCGAATTGGGAGCTGTTGTCTTTGCATTAAAGATTTGGCGACACTACTTATATGGTACCAAGTGTACTATATTCACTGATCATAAAAGCCTTCAGCAAATCTTTGATCAGAAGGAACTAAACATGAGACAACGCAGGTGGGTTGAGTTACTGAACTATTATGACTGTGAGATTCGTTATCATCCTGGAAAAGTGAATGTGGTAGCAGACGCTCTGAGTAGGAAAGAACGAACCAAAACTTTACGGGTGCGAGCGTTGGGAATGACGATTCATACGAGTCTAACTACTCAAATTCGTGATGCTCAGTCTAAAGCACTAAAGGAACAGAATTTGAAAAATGAATCTCTTCGCGGCATGGATAAGCAATTCGAGATCAAGTCTGATGGAGCTCGATACTTTATGAATCGAATTTGGGTGCCGAATTGTGGGAACTTACGGGAACTTGTAATGAACGAGGCACACAAATCAAGATACTCCATCCACCCGGGCTCTGATAAGATGTATCAGGATCTAAAGGAGTTATACAGGTGGCCAAACATGAAAGCTGACATAGCCATTTATGTTAGAAAGTGCCTCACGTGTTCGAAGGTTAAGGCGGAATATCAAAAACCATCTGGAATACTGCACCAATCGGAGATCCATAATGTAAATGGGAGCAGATTCCATGGACTTATCACAAAACTAAAAGCACCACCGGTTGTGATACGATTGGGGTGGAATGAGAGATTGTGGACTTCACAAACTCCAAGACACCCAGGTGATACATAAATTGGGGTAATGTGGTCGACTCACAAAGTTGCCCACTTTCTACCAATTAAAAAGACTGATAAGATGGAAAGGTTGACAAGAGTTTATCTCAAAGAGGTTGTTTCGAGACATGGAGTACCGATCTCCATTATCTCCGATCGAGACAGACGATTTACCTCGAGATTTTGGCAATCATTACAAAAGGCCTTGGGTACACGATTGGATATGAGTATCGCATACCATCCTCAGACAGATGGTCAGAGCGAACGGACCATTCAGACGTTAGAAGACATGCTTAGAGCTTGCGTGATAGACTTTGGAAACCGTTGGGATACTCATCTACCCTTAGCTGAGTTTTCTTACAATAATAACTATCACACCAGTATCAAAGCCGCCCCGTTTGAAGCATTGTACGGAAAGAAGTGTCGATCACCACTGTGTTGGACAGAAATCGGTGATAGTCAACTCACTGGTCCCGAGATCATACACGAGACCACAGAAAAGATCGTTCAAATTCAGAACCGACTCAAAGCCGCGCGTGACCGTCAGAAAAGCTACGCTGACGTGAGACGTAAACCATTGGAATTCCAAGTGGGAGATAAGGTTCTACTTAAGGTCTCACCTTGGAAAGGAGTCATTCGTATGGCAAACGTGGTAAGCTAAATCCTAGATAAATTGGACCATTTGAAATCCTAGCCAGAATTGGTCCTGTAGCTTACAAGCTCAAACTTCCTCAAGAACTTAGTAGTGTTCATGACACTTTTCACGTGTCAAATCTGAAGAAGTGCCTGTCAGATGAAACTCTAGTTATACCACTCGATGAGGTTCAGATTGATGAACAACTTCACTTTATTGAGAAATCCGTGGAGATCCTAGATCGAGAGATAAAGAAGATGAAACGAAGCCACATTCCCATAGTGAAGGTCCGGTGGAATTCTTGACGAGGACCCGAATTTACTTGGGAACGCGAAGACCAAATGAAGCTCAACAACCCTTACTTGTTTGAAACCCTGGCATCTGCAGACAACCCTAACTGAATTTCGGGACGAAATTCTTTCTAACATGGCGAGTATGTGACAACCGGCAATTTCAAGTCAATACCCGACCTTGACTTGGTTTTAATTACACCTATAATACTTGATTTTCAATTGAATTTCAAATTATTGAAGTCGTTTCATGCATTGTAAAATTTCATGCATTACATTTCATGCATCGGTGATTCGGCGTAATTACCATTTTTACACGCGATACAACCGGCACACATACGAACGTTGGTGATAATTAATATATGTGTCCTAATAAATACTTTAAGGTGTTTCAAAGTATTTTAGATTCCAAATTAAATACATTGGAAAAACTCAAATTTATAAATAAACCTAATCGTGTAAAGTGATATTTTCCCGGTACGAATCCTTTTAACGCAACTACTAAATACATGATGTATCGTTAACATACCATAAATATTAAATGATATGATATTATACAAGTACTTATACAATTTTAATGTATTCTAAAAAGTAAAGAGTAAAAATATTAAAAAATAAATAAATTACTATAATACAACAAATACCACCCAAATACCCAATACTACATAAAATTGAAAAATCAACCCATTTCCACCCCCCATAACCGTCCCCTTATCCCCCCTCACCTCTCTTTTCTTCTTCTCCCTTTTCAAATCCTCACAAGACAAGCTTGCCTTTTGTGAAGCTCAAGACTTGTCATCTTTGTGTAACAACTTTTACATGGTTTAAAGCATCATGTTGCCCTTTCATAAATGGCCACCTCCATCTTTCATTCATTTGACCATATGTGTTTAGCAAGACACCAAGAGAGGTGGATCTAATGCATGGCTTGGCTTTATAAGTAGATGTGCATTATACACCACCACCACCCAACATCTCTTCTCCTCCTCTCCCTCTCTAAAAATTCGGCCAAGACACCACCTCCACCAACTCATATCATTTTCAACTTGTATTCTACAAATATTTGATGAATCAAGTGTCATTGTTGAAGACCAAGTGACTCTTGAAGCTTCCAAGCATCCTACAACATCTTCTCTACTTTTCCTTGGTTGGTTTTTAGTTCAAAGGATCAAGTCTTCTTTTTCCTTGCATTTCAAGACTACCATCTCTTTCTCCTTGCTTGTTTAAGGTTAGCACCTTGTTTCTAATCTTCTATACATCACCATGATATGTTCATGTTTACTAACTCATCCAAAAGTGCTCTAGCAAAGTTTAAAAAGTAACAAAACATGTAAGACAATTTCTGGCAGATTCATGTTCTGTGTTTTCGACACCATAAATCGACCTAAACATGGTCAAATGAACAGTTTCTCGAGCCTAAGATTAACTTTAGGATGTCTAGTTTTTAAATCATCCAACCTTGAAATTTTTAGATGAGTATAACCTATCCAAAACGTACAAACATGATTGAAGTGTTGAACCTGAATTTTTGGCAGAATAGATAGGGCAGAAAGATTGAGGCATAAGTTATGCTTAAAGTAATCAAATGGAGATTTTCCTTCTGTGATAACTTAGGTTAAGGTGTTAGGTTTAAAAGTATTATAGGCTCTATTTGTGAATGTAGGGTTTGACCCCTCAAAAAGGTGAAATCCATGGACATGTACAGAAAAATGCTGCACTAACATCTGTTGCTTCATGACCCATTTCGAGGCACTTAAAGTTAGTTACATACTACAAGATATACTTTTTTGGAAACCTAAGACATAGATCTAGATGTGATAAAAATATAAGATTTTATAAAAATTCTTTATACCATGAAAAGAGAATGTCAACCAGACCTAAAAATCCTTTTGTTTCTGTCCAATGTTCATATTTATATAAAGTACACTTTTGGAGGTATTTGATGAAAAGAAACTCATACACATGAAAAGTATAATGCTATTATACTTAATATAAAACTCATCCAATACATTATGTGTTTTTATGAAGATAACTATGAAGACGATAATCTAAATAAAACATTAACGGCTCAACGTGTGTAACTAGTCAAGTGACATTTTCAAAACTAACTTTGTGGATGAATTATGCATGACCATCTAGGGTTAGTAATCATGACCTCATGAATATATTGTGATTTTGTTTAGGAGAT
This sequence comes from Flaveria ramosissima, assembly GCA_025215565.1. Taxonomy (NCBI): domain Eukaryota; kingdom Viridiplantae; phylum Streptophyta; class Magnoliopsida; order Asterales; family Asteraceae; genus Flaveria; species Flaveria ramosissima. Next base: position 71,026,230 of record CM046029.1, on the reverse strand, counting down.
TCCTAGACCAATCATACGTACAGATTATGCTAGAATTCACGCGTCATTACAGGTGAGTTTCACGGCCCCATTTTACTTATTTCCTTTTGGGGAGATTACATGCAAATTACTATTTTCCTGGACACATTTACTTGTTAATGATTTCTTCACATGTTATATAAGTTGTTTACTCACCGTATAAAGTCCCCAGTTATCGAACCGTTAGTTTATTTCCCAAAGCAAGGTAATCATGGATAGTACTATTGGGTTTGACTACCCCCACCCGGATTAATTACCCTAATCTTGACTGGAGGTCTAAACGGGTGCATTATTAGCCTGTTCACACTCATGCTTATGGTAGGCATGGGTAGGGGCAACTTGTTACAGTTACAGTCTAGCTTCGGTTGCGGTGCTTATATAATATTGTAGTATTGTATCATCGACAATCAAATCATGGAAAGACTTGTGGTCCATTACATTGTTTACTATTACTTTAAAACCTGTGAACTTACCAACTTTATGTTGATATATTTTCATGCATGTTTTCTCAGGTACTTGACCCTTGCATCAAGTTAAGCTAGCTTGGTCCACGTCACATTTAGGACCATTCATGTTGTTTGGGACATTTATTGTTCTATTTGTCATGTTTTGAAAATAATTACTTTAGCTCTACTACTTCCGCAATTCAACTCTGAAAACAATTATGTATTTTTAAATTTATTTGCAACGTATGTTTACTAAACCATGTAGTGGTCGATCAATGACTATGGTTTCCATGATGTTCACGCCCCGCGGGAAACCGCCGTGGTTGGGGGTGTGACAGATTCCACCACTTCCATACTTAAAACCTACAGCCGACGTCCCAAGACCCAGGCACCATCACCAACGTCACCAACTTCAACTAACCAAACTTCAGAGTACACCTCCTTCTCCTCTCCTATCTCATCCTTTCCTACATCCTTCACCGAACCCACCGACACCTCCCTGCCCTCTGATAGTTCCTCTCCCACCTCCTCACCCCCTTCACGTGGCTCTTTGCCACCTCGAACTCACAAACCAAATCCTAAGTACTTCAATAAAAACTTCGTAAACCAGTCCACCCTATATCCTATCCTTTGACATCTTGTAATTTTGGTTAATTAAAAGTTAACGCCGTTTATTCTTATAAGGACTATTAATGCTTTTCATGAAACTTTTGGGCTATTTGTGTTTATCTCTTAGTTAGTCTCTAATTCTTTAATGCAAAAAGATTATTGTTTATCTATTAAATTGAATATTATAATAATAACAATAATAACTTTTATAAGAGAAATAATTATGTTATTATTAATACTAATAATAATAGCAAGTTATAATAATGATAATTATAATAATAATAATAATAATAGTAATTGTAACAAAAACAATAATAATAATTTATTAGGTTTAGTAAACTTAAATTGGTTGAAACTTAAAAAGAAATAAAGTTTAAGGGGGTTTATTGTTAAATTATAAACTTTAATAAAGGTTTGGGCATAAAATAATAACAAGTTAAACTACAAGGGCCGAATTGTAACTTTGAAAGTTACAACCCAACCCCCCGCCCACTTTTTCCCCTCGGTTTTCCGGCCAGCCCGCCGGCCACCGCCGGCTGCGGCTCCGGCGACCATTAGACCCACTCGAAACCCTTCAAAACTAATACCAAAAGATCCCAACCGTTTCATCAACTCATTTAGAACTCAATTATGATCGTTAATTGAAATTAAACAACCGTTATGGACCTTAACAAGTCCGGAAACGGTCGTGAACATCAAAGGGTCGATCGAGCATTAACCTTCAATAATAGTCTAATTAATCGAACATAAACAATCATGTACCTAATACTAAAAGATTGCAACTCTCAATTGCATCTGAAACGAACGCTAACATTCCTTTCGAACCCCACCTAAACCGTGAACCTGCAACAACGCAAACACCGTCACCCGGTCCTTGAAACCTGAAATTGATTGAGGGCTGTGATTCGCTATTGTTCCCCAACAAAAATCGAGCATGTTTGTATGATTAATTACCCGAATTGAAGATTGGTTTGGTATGAACCGGTTAGAAACGAGTCGCGACCAATGTGAAGCTCGATTATGATCAAATGGTGATTATACTCCAATTAGCTTCGTGTGGAGCTTCGGGGAACACTCGCGAATCACAGCCCTCAATCAATTTCAGGTTTCAAGGACCGGGTGACGGTGTTTTGCGTTGTTGCAGGTTCACGGTTTAGGTGGGGTTCGAAAGGAATGTTAGCGTTCGTTTCAGATGCAATTGAGAGTTGCAATCTTTTAGTATTAGGTACATGATTGTTTATGTTCGATTAATTAGACTATTATTGAAGGTTAATGCTCGATCGACCCGTTTGATGTTCACGACCGTTTCCGGACTTGTTAAGGTCCATAACGGTTGTTTAATTTCAATTAACGATCATAATTGAGTTCTAAATGAGTTGATGAAACGGTTGGGATCTTTTGGTATTAGTTTTGAAGGGTTTCGAGTGGGTCTAATGGTATTGGTCGCCGGAGTCGCAGCCGGCGGTGGCTGGCGGGCTGGCCGGAAAACCGAGGGGAAAAAGTGGGCGGGGGTTGGGTTGGTTGTAACTTTCAAAGTTATAATTCGGCCCTTGTAGTTTAACTTGTTATTATTTTATGCCCAAACCTTTATATTAAAGTTTATAATTTAACAATAAACCCCCTTAAACTTTATTTCTTTTTAAGTTTCAACCAATTTAAGTTTACTAAACCTAATAAATTATTATTATTGTTTTTGTTACAATTACTATTATTATTATTATAATTATCATTATTATAACTTGCTATTATTATTAGTATTAATAATAACATAATTATTTCTCTTATAAAAGTTATTATTGTTATTATTATAATATTCAATTTAATAGATAAACAATAATCTTTTTGCATTAAAGAATTAGAGACTAACTAAGAGATAAACACAAATAGCCCAAAAGTTTCATGAAAAGCATTAATAGTCCTTATAAGAATAAACGGTGTTAACTTTTAATTAACCAAAATTACAAGATGTCACAGTCTCCCCAACTTAAAAGAATTTCGTCCCGAAATTAAGAATAAAGCTAAGAGAACAATTGCGGGTATCTCTCCTTCATATGATCCTCACGCTCCCAAGTGAACTTAGCTCCACGTTTGTTTTCCCAACGGACTTTGACGATAGGTGTGGTAGTTGTTCGGGTCTTCTTCAGGGTTCGATCCATAATCTCAACAGGCTTCTCAACAAAATGCAATGACCCGTCAATTTGAATTTCCTCTAGTGGAACATGCAAATTTTCATCAGCCAGGCACTTCCTCAAGTTTGAGACATGAAAGACAGGATGAACTCCGCTAAGTTCAGAAGGTAACTCCAGTTTGTAAGCCACTTTCCCAATTCTTTTCAAAATCCTGAAAGGTCCTACAAAGCGTGGGGCTAACTTACCCTTCTTCCCAAAACGTACAACACCCTTCCATGGAGAGACCTTAAGAAGAACCACGTCGTCGACTTGAAACTCCAACGGTTTGCGTCTTTTATCGGCATAACTCTTTTGACGACTTCTAGCCACCTCAAGGTTATTTCGGATCTTGGAAACTTTGTCGGTCGTTTCTTGAATAAGTTCCGGACCAGTGATAAGATTTTCCCCAATGTCAGTCCAACATATCGGAGAACGACATTTACGACCATACAAAGCCTCGAATGGTGCCATCTTGATACTTGAGTGATAACTATTGTTATACGAAAATTCCGCGAGCGGTAAATGCGTATCCCAATCACCACCAAAATCAAGGACACAAAGACGTAGCAGATCCTCGAGGGTTTGGATTGTTCGTTCGGTTTGACCATCGGTTTGAGGATGGTAAGCCGTACTTAAATCCAATTGAGTACCCAAAAGTTCTTGCATCGAAGACCAAAAGTGTGAAGTGAAACGAGCATCTCGATCGGAAATAATGTGTAAGGGCACGCCATGACGACTCACAATTTCGTCAATGTAGATTCGAGCTAGCCTTGAAACCTTGTACGTATCTCGTATGGGTATGAAATGTGCTGTCTTGGTCAAACGGTCAACGATGACCCAAATACTATCATGACCACGAGGTGTACGATGTAACTTGGTTATGAAATCCATGGATATATGCTCCCATTTCCACATAGGGATTTCAGGTTGTTCAAGTAAACCACTTGGTCGTTGATGCTCGGCTTTGACCCTTGCACACGCGAGACACTTAGAAACGTAAGTCGCGATATCTTTCTTCATTCCAGGCCACCAATATTGACCACGCAAGTCCATGTACATCTTATCGGAGCCAGGATGAATGGAATATCGGGTTTGATGAGCCTCGTTCATAATGAAGTGTCGAAGATTGTCACGATTCGGAATCCAAAGTCGATTCAAGAAGTACCACATGCCATTCGGTTTTGTCTCCAGTTGTGACCGAACGTTAGACATCAAATCTTCATCCTTCCCTTCGTCGGTTAATGCCGCTTGCTGAGCCTCACGAATGCATAACTCGAGGTCACTATCGATCCTTATGTTTTGGAGCATGATAGTAGCCTCGTTGACATCCACATGGATCTCGGTATCAAATTCTCCTAGCGTATCAAACCATTGCCTTCGATCTCGAATCTCTTGAAGCGAGACAGTCTTATTGTGAACCTTGCGACTTAGCGCGTCGGCTACAACGTTCGCCTTGCCAGGATGGTAGCGAATGTCGCAGTCGTAGTCGCTAATTAGCTCGATCCATCGTCTTTGTCTCATGTTGAGATCCTTTTGGTTAAATACGTGTTGGAGACTCTTATGATCGGTGTAGACTATGCATTGCGTTCCATATAAATAGTGTCGCCAAATCTTCAATGCGAAAACCACAGCACCAAGTTCAAGATCATGAGTTGTGTAGTTCACTTCATGAACCTTCAATTGCCTCGACGCGTATGCTATAACTTTGCCTCGTTGCATGAGAACACAACCAAGACCTTGATTAGAGGCATCGCAATATACGGTAAAGTCGTCGTTTCCATCGGGAAGTGTGAGAATAGGAGCGTTACACAACTTGCGTTTCAATGTCTCGAAAGCCTCTTCTTGCTCGGGTCCCCATTCAAAGAGTCGATTCTTTTGGGTTAGCGCCGTTAATGGTTTAGCAATCTTCGAGAAATTTGCTATGAACCTACGGTAATATCCCGCTAAACCCAGAAAAGAACGAACCTCGGTTGGGGTTGTGGGAACACACCAATTCTTCACGGCTTCAACTTTAGCGGGATCAACGTGAATTCCTTGGCTATTCACCACATGTCCTAGGAATTGAACTTCTTCCAACCAAAATTCACACTTGGAAAACTTAGCGTACAATTTCTCCTTCTTCAAAAGTTCAAGAACTTGTCGCAAGTGTGTCTCGTGATCGACTTTCGTCTTGGAATAGATAAGAATGTCATCAATGAACACGATTACGAACTTATCCAAATACGGTTTACATACTCGATTCATGAGATCCATGAACACGGCAGGTGCATTGGTCAAACCAAAAGCATTAACCATGAACTCGTAGTGCCCATATCGAGTACGAAAAGCGGTCTTTGGAATGTCATCATCGTGAACACGTAGTTGATGATACCCAGAACGTAGATCGATCTTTGAGAATTGAGTTGCTCCTTGAAGTTGGTCGAAGAGATCATCGATTCGAGTAAGAGGGTATCGGTTTTTGATAGTAAGCTTGTTGAGTTCCCGGTAGTCGATGCACATACGAAATGATCCATCCTTCTTCTTCACCAACGAGCACTCACATGGTGGAATAGTGAAAAAAGAAACCGTGGAACCGAGATTGCTTTGGCCTTACCTTGGGAGGAATTTAAGGAGATCATGATCCAAAAGTTTTGGGACAAATGTTTTGCTTTTATTTTCTTTGAAACTTATGATTGTAATGTGACAATTGAAACTTATGTTTAAATTATATTTGGTTTAAGAATTTGATTTGCAACATTGATTTGGAGGTCAATTTAATCCAAGAACGAACTAGGGTTCTTGGATTTGGGGGGGGGGGGTTTCTTGTTTTGGTTTAAAAGATAAAGAAAACGGGTTATGACAGGCCTAGGCGACCCAGCCTAATGGTAAACTGTGCCCCTGAAAACCTGGAGGTCCCGGGTTCGACCCCGGGCCACTCCACTTTTTCTTTTTGAGGCTTTTTAGCCTTCTACAACATTTTTAAAAATTTTTAAAAATTATAAAAAGGCATTTTATAAAAGCTGAAAATTTTAGATGTTTCTAAATGTTGTCTAGAAAATTTATGTTCTTGTTTTTTTATACAAACCAAAAGATATAATTAGTTAAATATTTATAAAAAAATGGATTTTTAATGTTGGTTAACTATTTAAAATATTATTTGTTCAAAAGATATATTTAGATTATTCCTTATAAATTAAACTTAAAATATAGTTTTAATCTAATAAATAGTTGTTTGTTCAAATAATATGTTTAAGCTATTTTCTTATAAAATAGACATTAAATATTGTTATAACTCATCTAATCATTATTTGTTCAAATAGCAAATATATATTATTGTTTAAAATAAGAGTTATCTTAAAAGATTGTTTTAAATTATATTTAGACTTTGGGACAAATGTTTTCTTTATTTCGTAGTATTAAAAACGATTAAATATATATTGACAAAGCATAACCAAAAATTATCATGTTAGTTGGGTTATAAATTATTAACATCCCAAAATTCAATTAAAACCTTAGCTTCCATTAAAACGTTAAACCTATTTTAATTTAACTTTAACCTTGTGAATACATATATTTTTGGTGCATTGTGAAGGACTACTTGTATCGACGCTTTTGATTATTTTCTTATTAATCATCCAATAAATACTTTTGATCATGTGAGTATTCCATACCCCCTTTTTGTTTAATTTCACACTTTGGGGTGAAGCATGTTAACTTATACTTTGCACTTGTAAACTTGTTTGAGACTTGTAAACTTTATGGCAATTCATCATGTTAAGTTGTGGTTAGTTGAACTTATGTGGTTACCATGTTATGGCGTTATATGTACAATCATTAACTATTGCTAGCCCAGCGAAGTCATAGATCTATGGGTAAGACAAGCCTGCTTGGTTGATCCAAGTACACTTAGCTGATCGTATATACTTTTAACGTTTGAGACTTGTAAAACATTGTCAAGGTTTGATTGTTGCATTGTTCATAGCATCCCTAATCACTATATTCACTAACTTATGACTTGAATTGCCATCTTTTATATACTTATGTATTAAAAACTATGGAATGCTCACCAACATTATTGTTGACCTTTTATTTTTAACATGTTTCAGGAAATGCCCAAGTTTGATTATCTACACATTGAAGCTTGCAAATCTAGGAATGGACCTAGATTAATAAATAAAATAGAATGAATTGTTACATTCTATGTTTTGCTTTTATTTTCTTTGAAACTTATGATTGTAATGTGACAATTGAAACTTATGTTTAAATTATATTTGGTTTATTAATAGCGTTATGTGGCTATGAACGATCTTAACTCTCACTCCTCGACGTTTCCGCCGTCAAGGTTGGGGTGTGACATATCCCATCTTCCCTTGAGCCTACCACCCACACCCAAGCTCTCAAAGACCCTAAGTGGCGAGTAGCAATGGACAATAAGTTCAATGCACTCATTCATAATGGGACATGGGAACTTGTTCCTAACACCCATAAAAACCCGATCGGTTGTAAGTGGGTCTTTCGGATTAAACGACATCCGGATGGTTCAATAGACAAGTATAAAGCTCGTCTTGTAGCCAAAGGATTTCATCAACAATATGGCAAGGATTATTTTGATACGTTTAGTCCGGTCACCAAACCTGTAACCATTCGTCTAATCCTATCCATTGCTCTCTCCCAAAATTGGCCACTCCACCAACTCGATGTCAATAACGCATTCTTACATGGAACGCTTCATGAGGAAGTTTATATGGTTCAACCTCCGGGGTATGTCAATCCACAATACCCAAATCATATTTGTCGATTACGGAAGTCCCTTTATGGCCTTAAACAAGCACCGCGAGCATGGTATAACGAACTCACCGATTTCCTTATCACCCTTGGCTTTTCCAAATCACATGCCGACCCCTCCTTACTCATCTACAAACAAAACTCAATCACATGTTACCTTATCGTTTATGTTGATGACATTGTCCTTACTGGAAACAACACCTCTTTCCTTAACCAAATAACCAACTCACTTGCTCAAAAGTTCTCTATTAAGAATCTAGGATATTTACATCACTTCCTTGGTCTTGAGGTCATCCCTACCCTCAATGGTCTATTCCTATCACAACATCGCCATATTCATGATATCCTTACCGATTTTCATATGGATGGTGCCAAAGAAGTTTTCACTCCCCTTAGCTCTTCAGATGCTCTTTCCCCTAATGATGGCTCCCCGGCCATAGACCCAACACCTTATCGACGACTTGTTGGTTCTCTCCAATACCTGGCCTTCACTCGCCCGGATGTTTCATTTGCTGTCAATAAGTTATCCCAATTTATGCATGCTCCTACCCAAACACATTGGCAAGCATTAAAACGAGTACTTCGCTACCTAAAAGGTACAATTCACTATGGGCTTTTTTTTTAAAAAGGGTTCCTCTTTGGAACTCTCAGCCTTCTCAGACTCTGATTGGGGTGGCATATCAGATGGTGGACGTTCAACAACAGCATACATTTTGTACCTTGGATCCAACATTATTTCATGGAGATCGAGTAGACAAAAGTCAGTTTCGCGCTCCTCAACAGAAGCTGAGTACAAAGCTCTTGCTAATGCAGCCGCTGAGTTAGCCTGGGTGCAAAATTTACTACATGAACTAGGTGTGCCTCCTACGCCTACACCAAAGCTATATTGTGATAATACTGGTGCTACATATGTTTGTGCGAATCCTATATATCATTCACGAATGAAGCATGTGGCTCTTGACTATCATTTTGTTCGTGAACGAGTTGCAAATGGCACCTTAAAAGTTCTCCATGTTAGCTCTGCTGATCAGCTCGCAGATGTTCTCACTAAACCTCTCTCGCAGCATCCATTTCTAAGCATTCGGTCCAAGATTGGAGTCTCCGACGGATCCTCAATCTTGCGGGGGCGTATTACGGGAAATACAAAATCAAAGGAAAAATCAAATCAAACCTCCAGCTCATAATATTCACTTTACCATAGTGGTTGTATGTAGTTACTGTTTACCTTTTATAGCTTCATTACCAATTGTAATTTCTTGTTATATATATCCGTGTACATCAATGAAAGAAGGTATTAATTTTTCAAAATCTCTATACCATATTAGTTCATTTATACCCTTGTTAAATTTTCTCAATTGCCTATTATAATCCTCTAAAAAGGAAATAGTACAGGCCCACATCTTTCAGAAAAAACATTATTATATTATTATATAATGAATAAAGTAAAAGCACAACCTCTTTCTATTTCATCTCCACCGCTCTCAAGCATTAGCACCGCTTAGAATAGTGTACTTTTTAAATAAAAGGATGTGTGTTTAAATTTATAAAGTACACCTGTGATGACTTTAAAGATTAAACAAATGTAGAGTAAAAATTGTATGTTTACAAGGAAAAACAAGGCTTTTTCCAATCTTGAATTAATGATTTGGCAACTAAACTATAACTTTTTGTTATGTTTAACTACTGAGTAATTTAACAGGAAGTAGATGTTTTCATGATAAATATGTCGGTAAAGAATGAAATCATATGACTACAACCGATATACAAGAAGCTATGATTCCACCGTTGAAAACACCTCATGTCATTATATAAACAAGGAATTAACGGACAATTTACTAAAGATGTGTAAGGATATTGTCCACATATTTTGTTAGTTGGAAATATAGTGAAATAAAAGGAAAGCAACTAAATTCATGACTCATAGCAAAAGTCTAAATATGCACGTGAAACCTGATGAAATAATACATATACAACTTATCCTCGTGTACATGTCGGTAGCTAGTGTAAGGCCACACGAAATGGTATCCGAAGAGCACGTTTTAATCGTGATTCTAGTCGAGCTCGAGAAGAAAGAAGCAATGTTGCCGAGAGGGCAAGAAAAGCAAGTTATGATTCTAGTTGTTGGGTGCAACAAGTCAAGAATCGTTAACGGATCGGTAGACTAGACTCACTAGAGACAGGTATAACTTGGAATTAAAGATCTTGAAGGTACAAATCAAGATTAAGGAAGACTTGATTAACTAATAACGTGTTAAAAAAATTATATTTTATTAGTATCTTTATCTTGGTAGGAGATTGAGTCAAATAAAGATAGGTTAAATCATTTTAGTAGTTAGTATTTGAGTTGATTTAGTTTACTAGTTTGAGTCGGTTTAAAAGTCTTGATAATTAAGTTATTGTATTTAGTATAGATAGGTGTGCTACTAATAATCTTTAACTCAACTGGTTAAGATAATGTACTCATTACATATAAATATTGGGAGGTCATGAGTTCAAGTCTCACTCTAATCAAAATGCTCAGTGTTGAGCTGGTGGGTTTTCTTAACAGTGAGTTTCCTCCTGAGGGAATTGGGGTGCGGTCCCGGTTGGGAAACGAATAGGTGGGTCCCGAAGCAGGGTCGCACATTTGCCGTTAAAAAACAGATGTGCTAGGGTACTGTATTTTATGTGGCTTGAACAAAAACACCGGTGTTTGTTCGTGTGTTTGCCATCGATTCAAGCCAACAGATAGTACCTCGGATAACATGGGTACGCCGTCTCGTGTGTCTCGAATCGAACCGGCAGGCAGGATGATATGGGTACATGCCTTGTCATCATAACTATTGAAGCAATCTTATGTAAGTATATCTAATCTATCCTAATAATTATTAAATCATTTATTTATTAACGTACGTGTTCTCGGTTTATTAGTCGGATATGGGTACATGCCTTGTCACCATAATTATTGAATCAACCTTTAAATCACAATAAATTGTTGGTTGGCATTGGGACCATCCACGGTTTGTCGCATACTTCTTCCATTACCTGTCGTTTCTTATTTTTATGATTTTTTTTATAGCGTGAGTTATTTAAGACATGTAAATATAAAGATGTTTTTGGTTTACGTTTCACTCTGAGCAAAAGTATGTATGGTTGAGACAGAGGATTTTTTTATTTGTGGGTTTCCTCCTGAGAGGGTTGGGTGCAGCCTGGTTGTGAATCAGATTAATAAGCCCGATTAAGATAACGTCTATCATTTGAAACAGGGTGTAAATTTGTCGTTCGAAACAAAACAAAACCAAAAAAACTCATATTTGCTCTAATATTGCCTTTAATTTATACTTTACGTGCTAAAATTTAAAATCTCAACCACTTAGAAATGGACAACTTTTCATCCACGCATCATGTTACAACTAGGTCGTAGACCATTTGATTCTCAATTCTTATAGTAAAATATTATTAATTATCAACTCATTTATGTATTAAGGTGTTGTATTTAACTTTAGTGGGTTGTACTCACTTTTAAGGTTTTTATATTTTACTTTTAACCCCAATACTTTTACATCTTTTACAATTTAATCCTTACAAAATTTCACTTTCAACTTTAGTCCTTTCGGTTTAAATTTTACGAGTTAACACGCCGCAATGTGCGCATGTGGTTTAACGTTTTTACGCTTATTTTTTTCCCGTTTAACGGCCCCGTCACAATGTGCAGGTCCTAGATCGACTTAGTTATTGTTTATAATGTTTTACGTTTCACATGTGTCGTTCAACATTTTTATATCTACTTTTCGTTCGGTTTTATTTCTTTCGTTTCTATTTCTTTTCTTATACGAGTTTTTCCTGTGTTGGTGGTCGCCGAAAGTTTTATAACATTGGTGCTACTTGGTACGGTTTTACGCTCTCGTCGTAACGTGGTGGCTTAATACTAGTTTTTTCACTAAATTTCACACATCTTTTGGACCTACCCCTATTATCATACCAAATCACAAGTTTTGACGTAATTTTTTCACGTTCATGTTAATAAAATTACCTTAACTTGTTTCGATCATACTTGATTCGACTGGTAATATAGACATGTGGGGACCGGTTAATATACAAATAATCCATTTTACTATGCTCAGATGTAGTCACTATAGTGTGGAGCATAGTCACTATTGTGTGGTGCATATTGGTAAACATTTGGTGCCAATTCTGAATTTGACGTAAGTATAATATTTAATTTGGAAAATAGAAACTAATCTAGTGACATTATAAAAATAAAAGTAAATAAGTCGAATATTGTTTGGACTAATAACACAAAGAAAATGTTTCTATATAACTTAGAGAGCTATGCAAATGTTACATTTTTCAATATTAACATAATAATATTTTATTATAATCAATCAACATCTTAATATTATTTATTATATATTCTCAATCAAAACTGCCTAAAATAGTTAAAGCTTATTTAGTTTTAAGTCGACTACATATAATAGCGGAGCTTGAACCACGTCTTAGGGGGGGCGGGGACGAAAGTAAATTATTTTAAGGGGGCGAGATCTATATTTATTAAAAAATTCCACTACCGGACAAGAAATTTACACTGCCGAGCCGAAAATTAACACTACTGACGGAAAAAACAGGGGGGCGGGTGCCTCCCCCGGACCCCATAAAGCTTCGCTAGTGACTACATATATTATTTACAAAGACCATTGTATAGTTGTTTTTGGACACCTAAAACAATACAATATATATCTTTTAAAAATGAATTGTAATTTTCCTTCTTGTGGTTTGATCATATTTGTTATTTACATACAAAAAAAAATTGTTGCATCTAGCTCCCTAAGGTTTTATAAAAAAATTATCATTTTCATCCAAAAAAGTTAACTTTGTTAATTTGAATTGTTAAACATATAAATTGACAAAATTACCCTTTAAACTACAAAAACAAAATCCAGCAATTACACAGTCATAATCGAGTACAACAAAGTCACGATATAAGAAAAATGACGACTAGAGTCGATAGTCTTTATTGTACAACCCATTTAGCCATAGGTTCCTGACCGCCAAAAAAAGACGATGTCTATCCTCCTCCCCAACCGATGAAGTCGACAACCTCATGATTTAGTTATGATGAAATGTTCGAAGATGAAATATCCAATGTAGGCTTCGTGAATGTAACAATAACACGTGAATGAAATTTTAACAACAATACGTAAACATAAGTTAAGACTTTGTTTTTATATACAAGATTACATAATTACCCCTTTTAATGATAGATGGTTTAAATTTTTTTAATAAAAATGGCAATGTTTTAAAACCTTGGGGAGCCTGATGCAAAAAATCATTTTTAATGAAAATGACAAATATGACTAAACCAAATAAAGTAAATGGTAATTCAGTCCATATCTTTTAATTTCAAACTATAATAATTAAATAAGTGGCTTGTTATATCATTAAAAAGAATAGTCGGTTGGTTTTTCTATAATCTGATTATATATATCTTTAATTTGTAAGAAACAAAACTTTATTGATTTGATATAAAGATAATCAAGACAATAAATATTATAAGCATTAATTGTTAAGATTTTTTTAACAGTAAATTTTTTCTCCTTATTCCATAAAATCTTGCATTTACAGGATTTAAATCAATATTATTTTTGTGAGAGACAACATCAATATCACTAAACTACAAGGTTATGAGTCATTTAACTCTTTAGATATATGTAAAAATGGTTATGTAATATTGAAATTTTAGGATTAGATAACTAATTATAATAAAGACCGAGCAAAGTTACATGTTCTTCTTGGTGGGACTGTACGATGACATTCACGTGGTTAATGAGATGTTTGCGGACTTTATTACGGCGACATTAACGTGCTAGAAGTTAGTAATTTTGTTTTCGGAGTTTGAAACATAAATATAAAACATAATTCTGTCACACATGTTGGCATAATATTTTAAAAAAGGTAATTTAAATAAATAGATATTAAAGAAGTAAAAAATCAATATGAAAAGAATAACAAAAAAACCAAAAAAACCATAAACTTTGCTGGGATGGGATTTAAACCCACATGTCTCGCATCAACATGAAACAACTTATTTATTATAACATCAAAATTGTGATCCATGTTTTCGATCAAAATTTGAAACTAATCCAATTGTGATCAAATTCGGAAACCTAGAAACGTACAAATCCCCTGTGTGATTAATAAAGCATCAACATCATCAAAAATCACATTCACAAATTAAAATCAAATTAGAATCATTTCTACCATTTGATATAATCAACTTAGAACCAAGAACATTAAACCTGATCACTACTTTATACGAAACAATCAAATTCAAGGCTTCAATAAAGAAAATCAAATAACAAAGGGACAAAAAGGTGTATGGTTCGCATTGAGCCCTAGGTTTGAACACCCTGAAATAGTTCATTACGACATGCTTCTTTGAATCTGTTGCCTTCAATGCCGATGGATTCCATGAATCTACCAAACAGTCCCTTACCACCTTCACCAGCCATACCTTTGGGATAAAGCCCGATAAATGGTAACAAACCTATAAAAAGTTCCTTAACCTAGATTAATTGGTTTAAGAGTATACAACACATGGCTTTCCAAAGTAGATGTCATGGGTTCGAGTCTCACTTGCTACAATACGTTTCAAGTGGGTCAGAGATTTTATCACAGTGGGCTTTTTGATGGTGGGTTTCCCGGTTTCCCCTGGAATGGTAGGTGGGCCGGGTCACCAGCGATGTATGTGCTCACGGGCGTGGGTGACCTTTAGCCATTAGGTTTACCCGGGTGATTAGACTTTTAGTATTCGTTGGCCGTTAAGAAAAACATATAAAAAGATTGGTGAAATGTATTTAAAAACAACGAAAATCATGAATGGTTAGAAGCTGACATATGATATGTAAGAGCATTCAAAGCAGAATCTTCTTCTCTATCTTTATATTTTAACTAAATATCACATTTCTTTACCATTATCTTTTAACTTTATTTAACATTTTACATCCAATTATTTATCTTTATCACACTTAAAAACACTTATTTTATTATTGTTTCTCTCTCTTATACACTCACAAAAAATATAAAGATTGATAAATAGTGAATCTTTATGTTTAAAGAATAACTATTCACAAAATTTAAAAGTTTAAAGATAGAAAAGAAGATTGAGATATTAATGGAGATGTAAATACAAAAAATATTTAAACAATAGAGATGAAAATAAAGATAAAATCTTTACCGTGAATGATTCAAGTGAAAAAACCCACCTATGGAGCATATAAATAATGTACAAAATACTTAATCACGTGATTTTCCTGTTTTAGATTGTAATCATGAATCTTCCTCTTTTCTTATTCAAGTGTTGCTACTTTTAGACTTTTAGTTATTTAAAAAACAAGACAAAATAAGTAATCTTATAAATCGACTTTATTTCACATAATACTTAATATAAACATATTATTGTTTTATTTTATTTTTTAATTTTTCGAATCTCTATACTAATAAATAAAAATAAAGTTGTACACGTGTCACCATTCTAGGTTATATAATAGTTGATTTTTTCGTCTCTCTCCTCTTAAATAATAATAAATGTAAGAAAGAAATATTTTAACTTCAAATGCCAAATAAATATTCTTTAGTTAATAACTATCCATAATTAAAAATTTAAATATTTTAACTTCAAATTTTCAAAATATGTGTAATATATGTGTTTATTCAATACATATACTACACAATGTTTAAGACATAAATTCATATATTATTAAAGATGTAACGGTAAATTTATTTAACCCATGTATTACATGGGATTATAACCTAGTGGATATATATAACTATATCACTGACTGGTTACTGACCCACCCAATCATCTTTATTACTTAAATACGCAATCTAAGGGCACTAGGCTGACACGTCCCAAAAGTAAGCGGGTGCATAAAGTGGGTTCGTGTGTATGCGCCCTGCCCAGAGCTAGCCTGAAAGAAAGTTCAATAAAAATGATTGACACTTGAAAGTAAGGTGAAGACTCGTGGCCAGCTAGCCTATTTCATTCCGTCCATCTAGGTGGTTCATCAGAGCAGCTAGTGTCTCTATCAATCCTAATAAGACTACCCTCATGAGAAAACTCACTTTAAGTGAGAAAATCTTTATTGCTTAACTTGAAACCTTTTAATTTTTAATTAATAATAGGATAAGAACTTCAATTCAATCTAAGAACAAATAAAGTTTAAACAAATGTTATAAACACAAACCCTACACCTGAAGAAGATCACGGGTGATTTAGCCGCTAATGATTGTCATGAAATCGAAAACGTTTGTTGTAGGAATGGATTGCATGAAGAGATGGATCCGTAGGTGTTCTTTGCTCTTCAAATAGCTCATTGGATGGCCAAAAACGACTTAGTAAAGTTCTTTTTACGTAGCCTCCTTTTTAACCTTTAGTTAGATCACAAAAACTTAAATTTTCGTATCAGTCAGCCTAGGGACGTAATTTATGTCCTCAGGGATGTAATTTACGTCCCCCCTCCCCCAAATCATTATTTTTCCTCCTGTTTTACGTCCTATTTTGCATGCTTTATTTTGACTGATCACACGTAGGACGTAATTTACGTCCTTAGGGACGTAATTTACGCCCCCCTCAATTTTTCTTCATTTTTCCTATTTCTAAGGTGTTGCCTTTTTGTGAGATTCTGGCTTCCATTCTAACTCCCAAAAATACCCAAAATGTGTCCGTTTTAACTCCACAAGCCTGAAATTCAATTAACACTCAAAGTAATTGTGTTTCACAATATTAACCACATAAAAATACATAATTAAATATTTTAATAAACCCCTATACATCACTTAACCTGAAACCCTTTAATTTTTAATTAATAATAGGATAAAATATGTAGAAACCACTACGTATATAACTTTTTGTATAAACATCATACTAAAAATAAATTATTGTTCACGCATGTATCCTAAAAGACAAAAGTGTACGTGTTGTTATAAAAATAAAAATTAAAAAAAAAAGAAAGCAAGAAAAACAGTTGTACCTGTATTACAATCGAACAAAAATTTAATATTCTTAAAAATAACGTGTTTTTTAACATTTTATATAAACTGGTTTTAATATAAAAAACTATTACATCCTTAGATTAGCTACATATTTTATTAAAAGGTAATTGGATTTTAATAATCCTAAGTTTTATTTATTGACCGGGATTAATCCCAACTCAGTAAATGTTTACAAATACTCTCAACTTTGAGTTTATTTTCCTCAAACGATCCCTTACTAACTAAGAGTTAACCCCGTTAGTTCTTTGATGACGTGTACTGTTTTTGTGACCAAAACACTAAACAAAAAGTTAAAATCTATCATCAGTTCCATCAATTTGAAACTTCTGCACCCAAAAACCCGTCAATCTCCACCTCCTGATTTGAACCACCGAACTCGTTGGAGCTAGATTTCCGGTGATGATGGAGGTTAGAGAATACAAAACGGACCTAATTGATATTAGGCGGTACTGAAGTTGAAAAATGGCTCAAAGTTAGCTTCATTAAAAAAAACTAACGATAGTTAACTCTCAGTTAGTAAGAGATCATTGAAAGAAAATAAGTTCAAAGTTAGGAGTGTCTATAAACATTTCATGAGTTGGGATTAATTCCGACCAATAAATGAAAGTTGGGGTTATTAAAATCCAAAAACCCTTTATTAAATATAGGAGTGGGGAAAGAAAGATTATTAACCCACCTTTATTGCAATAAGTTATTAACCCTAATGTAACGGACACTTAAATCATGATTATGTAGTGTAACTAACTTTTACATCAAGTTACACCACAAATGTAACAATTTTTCTCACCATTTTCAAAATTTCTCTCCATTTTTAAAAACTTCAGTGTTTTTTAAAAGCATTCTTAATTTTTTTTGCATGATGTTATTTTTTATAAAAATTACACCATTAAATAGACCGTTTTAATATCTCTAATTAGAGTATAGTCTTGCTATATTTTTTATAAAAAATTTACATTTATTATGAACCACTAGTTTACCGCTGTAACTTTTACTTACAGTGGCAACGTGACCTGTTGTGAACCATTAGTTGGATTAATGGATTATCGCAATAAACACGTGTTAACATTTGTTCTTTATCCTATAGGAAACCTAGAAAATGAATAGGGCTCACCATGTTGCCTTGTTAAGACTCATCTGTGTGCTGCCTGAATAACCACGTAACGTCTACTAAATTTTATTAAAACTGTTTCAATTCGTAACAAATTCTTTTCAAGTTAATAAAGATATAGAGGATGCATCAAATAAAAACAATATTTATAATTGAAAATAATTGAAAATAAACTCTAGCCAATCACATAATTTATATATTTTTTATTGTTTAAAGTGCATTTAACCATACTTTAACCTCATTATTTTAGAAACAAAGATAATTACGAAACGAGTTACATATATATCACCTATAGTTGTACACAAAGTAATATACATATATGTAACCCATAATTATTATGGTTTTTAATTATAAGCATAATATTTTAAAATAAAATCTCTCCTCAAAAAATTATATCCTTCCAAACATATATAAAATCCTTCTAAAATCAATCAATACACTAATAAACCAAAATAAAAAAGTAAATTCATTTCACATTTTCACTCTATTTAGACTAATAAGTCTATCCGAGACTAACACGTTTGATAAAAAAATTTATTTTTAGATTGAAGGTCCCAAGTTTAAACCTAAACATGATATTTATAGTTAAATTATTTTATATATTATTTAATCAACACGTGTATTACACGGGATACTATGTTAGTACTTGAATAACCCTTCGTTGTAGCCTTATACACGTGTTTCACGGTTATTAAGACGGATGAATATGGGTACCCGTACATGCCTCGTCACCTACATTATTGAAGCAATCTTTAAACCCCGATATCATTGTTGGTTGGCATTGGGTCCATCCATCAATTCACACTCTCACCCATTCTCGTCTCCTCTCCATTTCTTCACTAAATTCCGGACCACATCTTCTGCACATATCCCAATTATCCTACCAAATTCAGCAAGATTCAAAGCAATTACACATGTATATCTTAATAATAATTTAATAATTTCTTCAATTTCACCTTCCTCATCACCTTATCTCTATGTTTGTTCATGAACAGGCTTTCGATCGGTTACAACGGTTGCTAAGTGCTAAGTGATTTGATCTCTGATTCTTCGTGTAATGGAGTGATTAGGTACTGGATTAAGCATGTTTTTATGCGTTTTTTCATGTGTGTGTGAAATTGTGAATGATTTCGTGGATTTGAGCTACCGCATCACTTTATCTGTGATTTTGTGCTATTTTTGCTCTGATTTTTTGTTGATGAACAGGTTTACGATCGATTACAACTGTTGCAAGTGATTTCAGCTTCGATTTCTCGTTAGGTTTGATTTCGTCTACTTCGTTTGGTATCGTACCAAATTAAGCGAGTTTTTATGCATTTTTTAATTTATATGTGAATGATTTCATAAATTTGAGCTACCTCGTCACTTTCTCTGTAATTTTGCACTAATTTTACTCCGGAATTCTGTTGATGAACAGGTTTTCGATCGGGTACAAAGGTTTCTAAGTGATTTCAGCGTCGATTCTTCGTTTAACAGAGTAAGCACGATTCGATCTCGTCTACTTCGTCAAGTACTAATTTATTTAGAATTTTTTTCATGTAGACTTGAATTTAGTTCCGATTTGCAACACTGTATCACTTGATCTTCACAAATTACAGTAAATTCCGTTGATGTCTAGGTTTTTTTCATTCGCTTTGGTTGTTTTCAAGTTAGTTCAGTTCGTATGTGTCTCAACAAGTAATTTAACTATTTTCAAGCTATGGAAAACCTCGAATCCGTTTAAACGAGTGACTTTGAAGTTACAGATGCTGAGAAATTTTATTTGGTTTGATTATTATGAAGTTGGTTCACATCAGATTACTGTAAACAAGTTAATTTCATTCGATCTGCTTGCTTCATAAAATGGTGATTAGGTTTTATCATTTAATGAGTGAGTTATCTGATCTGGTTCTGTAACTTATGTTACCGACTTGCAGGGTGGATAATGGCTCAGATACTGCTCCATGGTACTCTTCATGTGACGATTTATGAAGTCGATAAGATTTATTCCGAAGATGGTGGCAACATATTCCGGAAGGTATACCATATGTTTTCTCACCGAGATCAACTTACAAATTCATTGTTTTGGTGATTCACTATTTTGACCTATGTTGATAGTCTAAACGACGGTGTTAGATTTGGGGTGAATTGGTTCGGGTCATAAACGATTGACACGTTAGTGTTACGATTAGAAATGTGTCTAAACGGGTTCAACCTGGCATAGCCTGTACATGACACGTTTAACACGTTTAACTAATCACTAAATGGGTTAACAGGCCACGTTTAAGACCTATTTTTAAATCAAAATAACGTAGTTACATATATAAATTCCCGAGGTAACTTTTGTCCTCACCACACCCTCTCTCGATCCTACTTATTGTTCTACTGTGAATAAAATTATACTAAGTTTGCTTGTTTGGTTGTTTGTAACCATGTTCAGGGGACGTGTCAATAATTGTGTTAAACATGTTGTGGGGTTCTTGTTTTTTAGATGCTTATAGTTAAATCATTTTAAGCGGGTCATATCATGTCATTTGTATTATTAAATTGGTTATATTTTTTATTGTGTTTATTTGTATTGTCATGTAACTCGTTTATCAAACTAGTCGTGTTAGTGTTCAAGTAAATAACACATTTAGTTGAACTTATTTTGTTTAGGTCTTATAGTCGTGTTAAATATGTCGTGTCGAACACACGTGTTGCCAGATCTACTCTTTTTCTTGTTATTCTGTCTTGTGAATTTTATTATGTTAAGCCTACAACTTGCAACCCTCTTGAGTAACATAACATATTGTAACTTTAATCACAGAGTTTTTCATTATTGTCAAATTTTCTTGCAGATTGTGGCTAACATTGAGGAGACTGTCGGATTGGGAAAAGGAACTCCCAAAATTTATGCAACAATCGATCTTGAAAAAGCCCGAGTCGGGCGAACTAGAATGATTGAAGATGAGCCTCAAAACCCGAGGTGGTATGAGTCTTTCCACATTTACTGTGCTCACTCAGCTTCTAATGTCATCTTCACAGTCAAAGATGATAACCCTATCGGTGCAACCTTAATTGGGCGGGCTTATATTCCCGTTGAAGAACTCTTAGATGGTGAAGAAACAGAGAGATGGGTCGAGATTTTAGACGAAGATAAGAATCCTATTAAAGCAGGTTCTAAAATCCATGTGAAGCTACAATACTTTGATGTTACACAGGACCGTAGTTGGGCCCGTGGAGTTAGAAGTGCTAAATACCCCGGAGTCCCTTACACGTTCTTTGCTCAAAGACGTGGATGTCGGGTTTCATTATATCAAGACGCTCATGTCCCCGACAAATTCATTCCCAAGATACCCCTTGCTAACGGGGAACATTACGAGCCACATAGATGCTGGGAGGATATATTCGATGCAATAACTAATGCGAAGCACTTCATCTATATCACGGGGTGGTCGGTTTACACTGAGATAACTTTGATTAGAGATTCAAGACGACAGAAGCCGGGAGGTGATGCTACACTTGGTGAGCTTTTGAAACAGAAAGCAAGTGAAGGTGTTCGGGTTCTTATGCTAGTTTGGGATGATAGAACATCTGTGGACATACTAAAAAAAGACGGATTAATGGCTACACATGATGAAGATACCGAAAACTATTTTAGAGATACTGATGTTCATTGTGTTTTATGCCCCCGCAACCCTGATGATGGCGGGAGTTTCATTCAAGACCTTCAAATCTCCACCATGTTCACTCACCACCAGAAAATTGTAGTGGTGGATGCTGCAATGCCTAGTGGTGAATCCACAAACCGTCGTGTTGTGAGCTTTGTTGGCGGGATTGATCTCTGTGATGGGAGGTATGATTCCCCATTTCATTCGCTTTTCAGAACACTTGATTCTGCCCACCACGACGATTTCCACCAGCCAAACTACACGGGTGCTTCCATAACCAAGGGCGGGCCAAGGGAACCATGGCATGACATACATAGCCGGCTTGAAGGACCGGTTGCTTGGGACGTTTTGTTCAATTTTGAACAAAGGTGGAGAAAACAAGGTGGGAAAGACATTCTTGTTAACTTAAGAGAACTTAGTGACATCATAACACCACCGTCTCCCATCACGTTTCCGGATGACCAAGAAACATGGAACGTTCAAGTGTTCCGGTCAATTGACGGTGGGGCCGCTTTTGGGTTCCCGGATAAACCAGAAGATGCAGCTAAGGCGGGTCTAGTCAGCGGGAAAGATAACATAATTGATAGAAGCATACAAGATGCTTATATTCATGCTATACGAAGAGCTAAACGTTTTATTTATATTGAAAACCAGTATTTCCTTGGAAGCTCATATGCATGGGAGTTTGATGATGTTAAAGGCGAAGATGTTGGTGCTTTGCATCTTATCCCAAAAGAACTTTCTCTAAAGATTGTTAGTAAGATTAAGGCCCATGAAAAGTTCACTGTTTATATTGTAGTACCAATGTGGCCTGAAGGGATACCCGAGAGTGCATCGGTTCAAGCGATATTGGATTGGCAAAGGAGGACTATGGAGATGATGTATAAGGACATTGTTCAGGCTCTTCGGGCTGAGGGGCTTGATGAAAGCCCGAGAGACTATCTCACGTTCTTTTGCCTTGGGAACCGTGAGGTGAAGAAGAGTGGAGAATATGAACCTTCTGAGCGACCCGACCCTGATTCGGATTATATGAAAGCACAAGAGGCTCGACGATTCATGATCTATGTGCATGCCAAAATGATGATTGGTAAGTATATCCAGTCTTATTATAATATGTTAAAAATAGCTCAAATTAGCTTTCATGAAAGCTATGCCAAATGGTTATAACAGGTACAAATGTATTTAAATGCTTATAACCTCTTAAATTGTTTTAGTTAAAAACTTAGATTATTACCTCTATTAATATAGTTTCTAAACAAATTTACTATACAGGGTGTTTCGTCAATCTAGTCCACCACCCATATTTTGTCATACTTTAAGTTACTCATTTGACCCAAACCCGTTTTGACTCCCAACTCATTTTAAACCCATCAGTTTTGACATGTTACCTGATCCATGACTCTCTTGTGTAGAAAAAACCTATAACTTTTCTTATTATCAAGTCTTGGATATGATATTTATGACCCGTTTGAATTTGCACTATGAAACTGATTATCTGATTATGGTGACTTCATGTCACGAAAGTCGGTTTTCATGGCCACTTTTTAGTGCTCACGTTAATAAATTTAAGTTCTGGTTATTTAAATATATGGTTTCATAGTAGATCCAACACTGATTATTTACTATTTAACCATTTTCTTAAACTAATTTCTCCTGTCATGAAATTATTATTTTTTATCCTTTTTTTTATAATTTGATCTAAATTTGCCAAATGCAGTTGATGATGAATACATAATAGTCGGATCTGCAAACATCAACCAACGATCCATGGATGGTGCAAGAGACTCTGAGATAGCCATGGGTGCGTACCAACCATACCATCTATCAACCCGCAATGAACCTGCAAGGGGTCAGGTTCATGGGTTCCGTATGGCTCTATGGTATGAACACCTAGGCATGCTAGATGACACCTTCCAACTCCCAGAAAGCACTGAATGTGTTCGCAAGGTTAACCAGATTGCCGACAAATACTGGGACCTTTACGCCAGCGAGAATCTTGAACAAGACTTGCCCGGTCACTTGCTTCGGTACCCAATTGGGGTTGCTAGTGAAGGTAACGTGACCGAACTGCCTGGAACCGAGTATTTCCCTGATACGAAAGCTCGGGTTCTTGGTGCTAAATCTGATTACCTTCCTCCAATTCTTACATCATAAGAAGGTAAAATGGTTTGAAATTAGTATGCTTGCTTTTTATTAAAGCTATGTTTGTGGTTGGCATAATAAGGTATGTGTGGTGTTATTGTTGGGAGTTGTCAGTATGTTATGTTCTAGATTTGGGAGTTTTTAATAATTTATTAATGATCTTATGTATGTGTAACGTAGACTTGTTTTTAACTATGTGGTGTTTTGTTACCTTACTTTGTTGATTAGTACTTTTTTTTACTATTTAACTTGTTGCGTATTAGATATAACGTTGTAGACTTATACTTTACTATAATTGCCTTCAGAATTGGGGATATTAATATTATCTAATAGGAGTGAGTTAAAGTAGGTGTCGGTAGAAAAATAACAGGATAATAGACATGTACTCGGGTACTAGCTTGAAAAAAGTGGATGAGTGGGTTCTGATGATTAATACAATTCTGTGAATCATATGTTTCATGTTGAGAAAGATGAGTGTGAGTAAAATCAAAGCCCGTTACTTGTTTTATTTGACTGAGTGTCTTATATTATAGGGGATAGTTATGAGTAAATAGAAAAATTAATAATAAAAGTATGAAAAAATATTATTTAATTGAAAAAAAAAAGAAAATATAGATGTTTTTAGTGTAATTATAAGAATGATGATGAGTGATGAATTGTGAATGCTCTGAAGTAATCATACAAGATAATTTTAGTGGAATGTGTTGGGTGGAACGTGTTGGAATTGAGATTGAAATTCTATATTTTTTATAGGATTTAGAAATTAAATAAATTTTAATATATTAAAGTAATTTAAACTCCAATTGTATTTAGTGAAAAAAACATTGGTAAAGGATTTGGAATCTATCATTCATCGTAAAACCGTCACCACCTTTATGACTATCAATAACCGCCGCTACATGCCAACCACGGACGACCGTTGTCGCAACCGCCGACAATTGACCGTGGCCGACAACCATGTCTTTTAAATATTTTTATTTAAATGAACTTTTTTCTTAAGCATAATTTTTTTTAAAATAAATATAATTTAAAAACCAGAGTTTCTAACAACATTATTTTTCTAAAAAAGAAGTTTTTACATAGCAATTTTTTAATGAAATAATATTTATAAAAGAAAAATAATTAAAAACCATATTTATAAAAAAAGAGTGATGCAGATAACACAAGTAATCAAATGACTCAATAACAATTGATAATCGAAAGTATCAAAGGAACCAACATGTTTAAAGAACAATATCCTTTTATTCAAACACAATCAAAAAACTAATAACATATGCTAACCTAACCTTGATATTTATACTAAACGTAAAAACTTAAAGATAATAGCAAACTAAAATAAAAGATAAAGTAAATAAAAAAGATAATTAAAAAATTAATATTATTCAAAATATAGATTATCTTCAATCTGGATCCTATTGGATCCCACTCAAGAATAGATTCAACTTTTGGATGATCTCTCGCATCAAAGAGCTTATACTATATTAATCTAGAAACTAAAAGAATATTTCTATAAAAAAATGACGTTATTTAAAAATAGACTATTTTAGTACGAAATGTAAAAGAAATGTGTTTTTTAATGAAAGTTTTAATAAAAAAATTTTATTATCAAGATTTTTATTTATACATGATTATAATCATATTTTATTTTAAAATAACGTTTTATAACTACCGACTATTCAATAATAAATATTTTATCTTTTTATTATTCAATCATATTTAATTATATTCCATTCAAACGTAATAAAACTTGAAGGAAATTGCTTTATTGAAATAAAAACAAATTAACATAATAAACTGTAGTATAAATATAGATACAAAATAACTTTTACATACCAGACATTTATTATATTTTGTTTGTTAATCACAAATTTTCTATGTTATAGCCTTGATTAATGTTTTCATCTAACTAATATTTTGTTTGTTATATCATACATCATTAGATCTAAACTGAATATTCATATTGTGGTTTTCTAGTCTATAACATCTAACATGCAAGCTGCATTTTCTCCGATCACACTAGCTAACATAGTATTCATATGTCACATAAGTTATCTATTAAAAATCCAAAACAATATTATCCAATAAACTATTAAACAATCCACAAAGCTAATGAATGTTTATGCGACTTCAACGTCATGGCCAATACCAACTTGATCATGGTTTGTATGATAAGCCTTTTGACAATTTTTATAACTTTTCTTATATATTATTCAATTATTTTTTCAATCATTCAATGACCCAATTCTTGTTTAGAACTTTAGATGATAACCACTTGACCCTTGTTCCATACGTTCTAAATGTTTAACGTTTTATTACATTTATATATGAGACATGTTTGGGATTGTTTTTAAAAGTTACTTATGATTTTTTGAAGGGGTAAAAAGACAAAAATATCCTTCCAAAAGTCACCAAAAGTTACAATTTGTAACTTATGATGACTTTTGAAAAAATATCTTTATCTTTTTACCCTTTTGAAAAATCATAAGTAACATTTAAAAACAATCCTAAACATGTATATGATATATGAAATTTTAGGGTCATGAGGATATCATAGACTCATAGATCCATCAATTAGAGACACACATATAAATAACAAATTTTGCATTTCGCCGGAAAATCATCACACAAGAACAAATTAGGGCTTCGAATCCTCTTCGTTTCATCATCCAATCATTCAAATTTACACCAGAAACGAAGGAAAAAGACCAAATGTTTGCCCCTTGCAGGTAAATGCATATATTTCTATATAATTGTGAATGAATTTAGCAATGCAAGTAGTTTTGTAAGCTTTACCTAAATTGATTTGGTTATTGATGTTATATAACCATCGGAAATCAGGATTTTGTGATATTTGATTTGGTGGTGAATCAAATCGATGTTTCTGGTTGGAACGCTGCTTCGTTTTGGATTCGTAACTGCTTGGATCTTTCACCTTGTTGCCTGTATGGGGTATGTGTTTTGATTCTATTAGTTTTCTGTGTTTTTGAGGTTGTTGTTGTTAGTAGTTTGGTTTTGGATGTATGATAATATGATTCTATATGTTTTGTTGAAATTGTGATCGAAGGTCGTTATTTCGTTACGATTATTATTGCTATGTGTTTGATTGGTAGGGGCATGTTAGAAAGCCTAGATTCAAAGGAGAAGATGGATTGTTGTTATCACAGAATCAGTTTTAATTAGAGAATCATGAGAACCACATAATACACTTATACATAGCGCGGAAAAGATATATAGGGAGAGAAAGGAATGGGAGTAGGTAGTTACGTAACTATTGAACGATTCTCGTGATTGTGATCATTTGATGGTCATTGTACATGTAAATTCTTGATAAATGTTCAGAATTTGTCAATGCTTAAATTGATGATCACAGTTCCAAACTTTATAAGTACATCAATGCACCATCTTCTGTTACAGCTGATAATCTGATATAAATGGTTTTTCTGATTATTGGCTTTATGATATGAGCTTATTGATTCCAAGCTGATTAGCAAAAAAGTATGTATGTTCCGGTATATTATATTATCACTGTTACCATATTCAAGTGTTTGCAGCATATCACTTCACTGAATGTGATTTCTTACAGAATTAAGATAACTTGTAACAGAGCAGTGGCTGTTTTGGATGTGATGCAAAGAACAAACTGATGAAAAGTAAAGAAAGTCAACCTCACCAATGTACGGAGGTGGACGATGGGAAAAGTAGTAGGCATGACATGGACAATAATGCAGTTTGCATATCCTCAACCAACACACCAGATTCGACTCTTGATTCTCATGTCTCTAGGAACACATCCCAGGACTTCATAAACCATGGCAAGCTTTTTCAAGCTGTTACTTTCTTGTTATGTAGCTTTGGTGTGTGGGTGGGTGTGTGAGAGAGATGTCAACATGGGTGGATTAGGCAGGTTGACTAACGGGTAAAACTAGGTTCAGGTTGAAGTTGGTCGAGTCTGTGTTATGAGGCGGCAAAACGGCTTGTCTTTGTGTTTGTATAAGATGGCCAAATGGGCGGGTTGTGCTGGCTGGGTAACTAGTCAGAACATGTCTGGGTTGAACTGTTTGATTTCCTTGGGTTGACCTGGAACACTTTTTGTCCAGCTCTTTTTTTTATTTTTATTTTTATAACTAGTTAGTGTTATTCCAAACAAAATTACAAAAAATATGTTATTCCAAATTGAATAATATGATTCAGAAGTTTCATGCTTGCAAGCCATTTGAACCAATATAACCCATTTGACCAGTTTCTTCTTAAGCAACTTTTTTATTTGGCCTGTTTGAAATAAAAGCATAACATGAAAATGCTCCATAATCTATTAAAAAGGTCGAAAGTGCCACCTCTA
Source organism: Flaveria ramosissima (assembly GCA_025215565.1). Taxonomy (NCBI): domain Eukaryota; kingdom Viridiplantae; phylum Streptophyta; class Magnoliopsida; order Asterales; family Asteraceae; genus Flaveria; species Flaveria ramosissima. The sequence goes on along the minus strand of CM046029.1, from coordinate 70,997,974 downwards.
AGTTTAGCCTATTATTTGAGTTTTTCTTGTTATTATCTTGGGATTTTTCTTTCTTTTTAAGTTATATAATGGCTGCAGTGACTTTGATATGTAGGTTTTCTTCTCTGGAATCAAATTAGGCAGCAGTGGGTTGGAAAGAAAAGAAAATCCCAACAAACAGACCAGAATCGTGAGCCTAGATTGAGGTGACATATTTTATTTTGACTTATCAAATATATATGCAAAAAAAAATAATTGCGAGAAACAAACTTGAAAAAGTAGACATACTTCTTAAAAACAAGTTGGGTTGCATTCGCAACACCCTTTTGTCCATCTTAGAAAAAGTTACTATGTCATCACTGTACTTGATAGGATTATATATACGATAACACTAGTAAAATAACAATACAACAATACTTTCAATAAAACGATTTAATTAGGATCTTGTAATCGATACACTTTGGGTGATATTCGACAGGGTGTTTTCTATAATAAAGCTTAAATTTTACTTTTTGACCTTATAACCCAAGTTGATCAATTTTTATCTAATAAAGGGTTGAAATTTGCCATGTAACTTAAGTAAGGGGGCAATTTTGACCCATATAACTGTGAATGTGTAGATTCCAGTTTGCTTTATCTGTATGCATCGCAAAGGATATAATCAAAATGGTAAGCGTAAAAGGAAACGGGTTGAATGGATCAAACAGGTCAAAAGTTGGCCAACTTGTAACTATAATCCTCAAAACCTCTTAATCATTTCTTTAAATCAGTAGATAAATATCAAAACAATGTAACTTTTGTATTTACCACCCTAATTATCTATAGAAATATTTTTTCCCCACAAAAGATGTTTCTAGTCCATCGGACCAACTCACAAGTCACACCACAAAGTTACTCATTTTGATTGGATATCCGACCCATTTGACCTGTCCATTTAGCTAGTTATCCACCATTAAACATGAACACGAACATCTGCAAATTAGTTTTTTTGGAACATTCCAACAACATATATTCGAGATCAAGTTTGAGAAACCACGTGGGGTTCATTTTCTCGGTTTGTTGTATGCTTTTGCAGTCGGAGTGCAACGTATGATAATTTGCTTGGTAGCAACAAGCCATTTGCCAAGCCTGTTCCTCTATCTGTAAGTCGTTATCTGTTTTGTTACACTAATTTTTATATGTTTATTTTTCAGTTTTTTGTTCAAGTAAATGTAGTTGAAAATGGCAGGAAATGGTAGATTTTCTGGTGGATGTGTGGGAGAAGGAAGGGATGTATGATTGATCGAAAACTATAATCTTGAGTTTGTGGTCTAACAAATTATACATATTTAGGCCGTGATCATGTGGATAAAGTGTTTAACTGTAACCTTATTTTCTCACCTAGGAATACTGATTCACTTATGTAAAATATTTCTTGTTAAAATTAAAGAGTAATTAACACATAAACACATGATTTATTTGGTCAGGTGGTTGTTAATCAATTCATCTACATTCACTCATGGTGTCAAGATAAAAAAAATTATCTACACTAAGGCAGTAATCAAATTTAGCGATCCTCCTTTGTACATCTTACTAAGATGTTAGTGATTACCATTTCAACTTCCCATGGTAGTGATCTCACTAACTTAATAGTACTTACCATTACAATCATTTCATTAAGTAATTACACTGATCACCATTACACATTTTCTGTAATTTTGGTAGTGTTAACTTCTGTCAAATCTATACGAGCGCTAAATAAGAATATTATAGGTAAAATACAATAGCATGTACCTCTATGATCTCTCTAGCTACATATGACAATTGTATAAGAGCTTAAGATCACTTGGGATATGTTTAACACTGACGTTTTTGTTTTGCAAAAATCAAGGTGAATAGCTTAACAAAAGCCATAATTCCCGAATATACAACCCAAAATGAGATCAATCACAAAAATCAAGTTGCATACAAAATCGGATAAAAGCTTAAAAAAATAAACCATAAAACCAAAGTGACACTACAAGAAATCTAACCTTAAAAAGTTAGAGGTCTTAAAAGAAATTTATACTTGTAAGTTCTATAATTTAATAAACTTCAAGTTCATTTACATAGTTTATATGTAATATGTATGTTCAAATATATTCGTGGAAGGAAATAAAACATTCTAGCCACCTTTTCATTATTTAATAAAAAGTTAATATAGTTATAGAAGGAGGTAGAGTTTTCATGTTTGTAAAGACAAGACATGAAACTTCTCATATCTTCTTCCTTTCTCTTTTTCAATCTTTAATTATTCTTCAACCAACAATTAGTTAAAGGCATACTAACCTTCTTTAAATTCACCACCACCACCACCACCATTGCCACCGTAAACACACATACAATTACAACAATGGCCATGCGACGTTTGATCATCAACAACCTCACTCACTCTCAACGATCACTTCACCAAACACCAACATGGACCTCTCAACTCCTCCACCGCTTCTCCTCCGCCACCGACCACCACGAAAAGCCCGAAACCAAAGAGGTTTCCGTCTCCGATTCCGCCAAGAAACCGAGATCCGTTTCTCCACGCAGGCGTCGCCGGAGATCACTTTGGTCCCCGGAGAACACTAATCAGAACTTCCCTCCTTCTCTCTCAGGTTTAAACCTTTAATATTATGTTTTTATGACCGGCCCCAACTGAAATTCAGTTTGACAAGTTTTCTGCTATTTAAACTGTTTTTGTTTTCATCTGACGAATTTTTTTTAGTTTAAGTTATTTAAAATTTTATTTACTGATTAATTTAATATTGTAAGCTTTTATTTTTATTTGTTCTAGTCATAAAAATTGTAAATCTATAATAAAAAATATATATGGTATCTTTATGTTTTATTATAATATTATAGATATGTATATGTGTATGTATATCAAACTTATATATTTATGACATTATGGGATTACTAAACTTCTCACTAATGTACCGTTAATACGGCCGGTCCAATGTCTATACAGCCGGTCCAATGTCTATTCTTACTCTTAAATTTTGCAAATATAACAAAATAAATAATAAAAGTAGAAGAAAAAACTGGCTTTTTTCCGATTATATTTTCAGACAAAAAAATGGTCTGTTCAATCAAAACCCTTTTTAAGAAAATTAGAGTGAATTGTCGTTTTCCTCCATGTGGTTTGGTCATATTTGTTATTTTCATCCAAAAATGTTTTTTCTACATTTGTCTCCCCAAGGTTTGAAATAGTTGTCATTTTTATCCAAAAACATAAATTCCATGGTAAAATTTTTTATTAACCACACGTAAACATAAATTAGGATTTTGTTTTTATATAAAAATCTACGTAAGTGCTCTTTTAACGATGAATATTTAACATTTTAAACAATGAAGCTAATATTTTTGGATGAAAATGGTAACGTTTCCCAAACCTTGAGGAGCCAAATGCAAGAAAAAATATTTTTGGATGAAAATGGCAAATGTTACCAAACCACAGGGAGGAAAACGGCAATTCACTCAGAAAATTATTTATTTTTATTGAGAAATTTTCAGAAATTTTGATAAAGCCTTTTTAAAATACTGTTTTCTAGTAGTGTTTTACTGCTAGAAAATCCAAAACCATAATTTTTCTGACAAATTTATCCTTGTTAAAGAAGTCAGAAAAAAACCATATCCAACATATTTTCAAGCAAAATTTCCGCAAAAAACAAGACTAGTTTTCACTAGTGTTAGTTAATTTACCACAACAATAATTTTACACACTTTTTTCTGCATAATATACATGTTTGTTATAGTTATTCTGATTTCAAGATTCTTTGAAACTAGGATTGGGAAATGCGATCGTGGAAGCAGCAACAAACATGAACAAATTACTCGAAAGCTTATCGCCTTCGCGTCTGATAAGGCGATTCAAGGAGAAAGATGAAAGCTACAGCATAAAGTTTCAGATGCCCGGGTTGTCAAAAGAAGATGTTAAGATCACAGTTGATGATGGAATGTTGTTCATTCGCGGTGAGCATAAGGAAGAGGAAGAAGGGTCAGATGATGATGAGTTTTGGTCAGCCGCCACCTACGGTTACTATAACACTAGTTTGATGCTACCTGAAGACGCGAAAGTGGAAGAGATTAAGGCGGAGATGAAAGATGGAGTGTTGCATGTTATTATACCAAAGGATGAGACCAAGAAGAAGCAGATTAAAGAGGTTCATGTTGGCTAGTGTTTGTGATATGTATGATGTATCTTGTGTGGATGTTAATGTATTGATGTGTTATCAAGTGAGAATTTAATAAAAGGTTGAGTGAGAGATGTTAAACAGGTTTGGGTTTGTCATGGATTTCGTTCTTTTGATAACAGACGTTAATTATATCTGTTAATTTTAGAATTACGTTAAAGTTTAAGAGTGTTGTTCAGATCTTGATATGATTATAGTTAACCATCAAGATGTTGCATTTCTTTTGTGGATAGTTACTTAGAGCATTTTTGGGAATTCTATGAATGTATAGGGTGACGAATTTACTGGTTATATAGAGAAAATTTCGGGTTTTCGTAGGATTTCGTAGAAAATCAAAATTACCCGTGGCTATATTTCACGAGCATCACCAACAGATTCTCATCGGTAAGTGACGAATTTGGAATGGAGTTGGCCATCAGTCACATACACATACTCGTTCGTTTTGTACTCACGTGCATTGTAAGGAAATTATATCGTACAAGATAATGTTACATACTATATCGTACAATTCAATCGTACAATACACAGATGACAGATACGAGACATACAAAGTGAGAAATCATATCCCGAACTATTTGTAGCTTTTGTTTCACCCTTGTAACACTCGTATTCAATACCGCGAAGCATGGAGGACATTCAGTACACGTAACACGATCAACTTCAATGAAAACCTTCAAGATGAAGAGATCGACCTAACATTTGTACACCACCTTCTACTTATTTATAATCATACAAATCCAAGATAACATGTAATGTCTCAACTTGTTAGTGATATATGTTGCATACAGGACACACACAAGTGTTGATTGATCAAAAACAATAAACACCCTCACCCTTAGGGTTTGAAAACTCTATATATACCATCTCCTATTGCCTACTTCCACTTTTCATTACATACATCTCAACAACCCTCACCAAACCTCATAATTAAAACGTTACATCCTTATAAATATATGCATATCAAAACTATTGTATATACTATGAACAACATTTTATAATTCACCACTCCAAAAATATGAGAAATTTGATCACAATTTCCCAAGGTGTACGTGAGTCGTCACGTTATGGCAAAATACTGCTCTCCAATGTGATGGTTACAAGGAAGAGAAACCTCTTCATAGGTCGAAAATGGAGGACTCTTGACGTCAAAATGGCTATAGTGATATTAACTGTTCACTTGCTTGCGCTTTTTGCGCCATTTACATTTACTTGGAGTGCATTCTGGACCGCGTTTTTAAGCTACGTATTGCGTGGAATATTTGGTATAACTCTTTCGTATCACCGTAACCTCGCGCACCGTAGTTTCAAGCTGCCTAAGTGGCTTGAGTACACCTTTGCTTATTTTGGAGTCCTATCTTTGCAGGTTTGTTTTCTTAATTTGTTTCTTTGAGCATGCAATTTTTACACATATGAAGAAAAATGTGATAAAGAGTGATAGATGTAGGTAGCTAAACTTTATTTTTTTTTTTAAAGAAACCAAGAATCTCAAAAGCTACGAGCATCAACTCCTTTGTTCAAGAGCTCTAATTATGTCACTATCTAGTTAGTGATGCTTAAGGAGAATATAAAAAGTGGGGGCCGAACTAATGTATTAATTTTGGGTTTTATGCGGTAAGAAAAATGGAAAATTATAATAAATAAAAGAGAAATTTGCACAAATGGTCCCTGTGGTTTGATCAAATTACATGATTGGTCTTCAGACTTTGGAAATTGCAAAGATAGTTCAAACTTTTCTATAATCATTGCATGTTTGGTCCCTAAATTTAACAAAAGTTTAAAGTTAGTCCAAATTTTTATGTGAGTGTTGCACTATTTGTCCCTAAAATTAAATTTATATGTTAGTTCAAGTTTATAAAATGAATGAAAAATGAATGAATTTAATGTTAGGGACTAAACATGCAATTATTACACAAAAGTTTGGACTATCTTTGTAATTTTTAAAGTTTGAAAACCAAACATGCTATTTGGTTAAACCATAAGGACCATTTATGCAATTTTCTCTCACTAAAATAAGAGGTATGTTATTGATACACCCAAATTATTTTATCATCTCTATATCTTTTTATACATACATATAGATACATGGAAAGAGATAGAGACAATAGGATGTCTCAATAACATAAATGGGTGTTTGTATAACCCAACCCTAAAATAAACTGCACATTGATCCCATTTAACATAGCCATTTACTTTTAACCATTTGTAAAATAAATATATTTAAAGCAATCAACTGGAAAACAATAATTAAACAAGTCAGTTAAGTTGGCTAGACATTACTTGGTACAGAAAAATTAAAGGAAAAAAAAACTTCGTAAAATAGTAACTAAATTTTAGTAGTGTTTCAATCAAATAACTTATTTTCTGACTGTTTTAATCAGGTCACTTAATTTGGTTTGATGTTTTAATCTTATATAATTAACCTGATTAGCAGACAATTGTTTTTCTAAACATCTTCCTCTACCCGCACCATCAACCATCCTTCTCATTCACAGCTCCACCTTCGAACACCTCTCTCCCTCCACCTTTGACCACCTCCAACCACACCATCACTGTCTTCCCCCAGCATCGCCACCCCAAACATATACGACCCACCCAAATCCCCGCCCTCTCATCTGCAACCCATGCAAAACTGCCCCATCACCTTCGACTCCATCACTTGTGACCCCTCTATCGCCGCTCCATCATATTCGACCACCATCACTCACCCAAACTTAAGTTTTTTTAAAAAAAGTTTTTTACCTGTTATTCATGTTAAATACATAGGATTGAAACATCAAAATAAACTTTAGTGATATGCATGATTGAAACAACAAAATTTATAATTGGCCTAATTAAAAAAATTTTAAAACTTGATTATTATTCTATAAAGTTACCAAAAAAAATATATGTGGTCAGCTAAAAAAACCAATCAAAACATGTAACAATCATCGGCGCAGGAAGCGTGACAATATTTATTGGTATTTGAGGACCTCACTGTAAATTTTGCTAAACTTATGCGTATTTTCTGATTGATTGCTTAAGAGAATGTTTAATTTTAAGTTAGATAAACTTCAATAACTATTTGAACTTAAAGATGGTCAAGATAATGTTTATTTTAATTGACTTTCCATCGAGGCGACAGTCTTTACAATACAATTAAAGCAATCGCCCCAAATTTCATGGCCCTCAATATATATATATATATATATATATATACATATATATATATATATATGTATATATATATGTATATATATATATAGATATATGTATATATATGTATATATATATATATGTATATATATATATATATATATATATATATATGTATATATAAATATATATATATATATATATATATATATATATATATATATATATATATATATATCATACATAAAATATATCAAATTTTGTGTTTTTAGAGCAAAATTAGAAAAAATAGCAAACCGATTGAAAGCTAATTTATGGGATTCTTACAAATTCTTTTTAAATGAAATAGAGCGTCATTGAGGTAGAAGAATGTGTTGATGGAAAAGATAATATGATTACACATATTGATTCCTATTTAAGATAAACTTTTAATAATTTTTCTATATAATAAAAATAAACGGTTTTTCTTTCACATAAAGAGTCGAATTTTAATAAAAAGAATCAGTTTTTTTTTCACAAAAACAGTCAATTTTATAGTTTTCTTTAGAACTCAAAATTTAGCTATGATATTTGACTACTAGTGACACCTTGGTAATATATATATATCACTTACAACAGTTTTCTGTATTCTTATAGTGAGTTGTTTAATTCTCATGTGTTTAAATTGTATGTGTACAGAGGGATCCCATATTTTGGGTGAGCATGCATAGATACCACCATCAGTATGTTGATTCTGAGAAAGATCCACACTCTCCGATCTTTGGATTTTGGTTTAGTCATATGGGTTGGCTCTTTGATAGCGGTTACATTCTTGAAAAGGTACATCACATATATGTGCTTCAGTTTTAGGTCGACTTGTGAACAAGTCAAGCTAAATGGGTGGTTACAGGCTACATGTTTATAGTTTGACAAAATTTATTTTTATGATCTGTCCATAGGTATCTTATATAAAGAATTAAAAGTAAAAGAATAATTGGGTGGAGGATTTGTAGTTTAATCATAAATGTTTTTTAGCCATTATTTCATGTAAGGTTATAATTTTAGGATGATAATATATAAATAGTAACGTTTACAGTTGATGCAGGTTATAACTTATATTTGGCTACATATGACTAACATGATTTATAAATTCTTGATAATAACAATTAAGTTTGTATGTTCACATTCCTCTTGGATATAGTTATAATGTTTAAGTTGAAATATGTTTTTCAGTATCAAGAACGTAAAAATGTGGAGGATTTAAAGAATCAAGTGTTCTATAGATTCATTAAAAGAAGTTATCTGTTTCATTCAGCTGCATTTGCTGCTATTGTATATGCTATTGGTGGATTTACCTACCTTGTGTGGGTTGTGGTAAGGCTTAAAGTTACAACTTTGTGTAGCAAATGGAATTACAAGTAATAACTTATCAAAATATGTGGTCATATGTAGGGAGTGACGGTCACATGGGGATATCACGTGACTTTTCTAGTGAACTCAGCTTGTCATATATGGGGAAAACAGGTTTGGAACACTGGTGATCTCTCCAAGAATAACTGGTAAGTTAAGAAAAGTTAATAGAAATTTAAATATTAGACAAATCATACAAATGATCTAATAACACATCAAATGATCAAAATCCCCCGGTCTTCTTCTCTTTTATCAACTACAATATTACATTTTGCCTTCTCTTTTTAAATTAAACCTCACATTCACACAAACAACATTATAAATATTTATATATTGTGAATTTGTGATCAAATTGTTGTTGACATGATGTCTACATGCCAACACTTTTCATTACCATCACTAACCCACTATAAATAATCTAATAACACATCAAATGATCAAATTCCAAGATACAACATCCAAAATAAAATTTACTAAATGAAATATAAAAAAAAGTAAATTGGCAACACCTGGTTTATAATTTTCTAGGGGAAAAAGATGGCATACCTATTAAGAAAGCATAATAAAATGGATTTAGAAGCTCATATATTTAAAATTATCTAGATATATGATTTAATTCAGGTAGTCAAATCGAATCAAGAATCATGAATTCAAATTCGGTTTAAACCTTGAAGTCTTTATTCGAATCTAATTCGGTTCACAAATTCAAAAACTTAATTTTAAAGTGCAATTTGAATTCGGTTCGATTTCAACATTAAGTTTTTCAAGTCAAATTCGAACAAAAATCACTTTTTTTAATAAAAAAACTAGCTACCTACATCAAGGGAGCTGACGTGATTGTGTTCAGGTTCATATGTATTAAATGTACAAAGCATAAATACTTTAAAGAAAACATATTACAAAAAGTTAAGCATTTTATATATCTTTTACCCTTGAATATTTATAGTGTCCATCACATTAACACATTTATGTATGTATACAGGTGGGTAGCATTACTTTCTTTTGGAGAAGGATGGCATAATAACCATCATGCGTTTGAGTATTCTGCTCGACATGGGTTGGAATGGTGGCAAATTGATGTTGGTTGGTACATTATAAGGTTGCTTGAAGTAGTAGGGTTAGCGACCAATGTCAAGTTACCGACTAAGGATCACAAACTTAAGAAGTCGTTCGCCTCTGTTAACAAGTTCAAGTGATTCACACCTTACATTAATATGTTTTACATTATAAGCATATATGATCGACATCTTTTATAAGTTCTGATCACTATGTATTCCAGTATTGAATAATGATTGTACTCGTGTTTTTAATTTGTTACGATAAAAGCGGAACTTATAAGAATCTATGTATTTCTTATAAATGTATCAAATGTTGTCAGTTATTTGTTTGTATCTTGTATGGAACTAGTAGATGTGTTACAGATCAAACAGAAGAACTTATCTTAAAATATTAGTCTAGTAGGTAAGGAAGTCTGTTTGATCTATAAACATCATATTTTTTGTTCATACAACTGATATGTGACATGTCTCATATCTTGAAGGATACAACTTGACATTGTGTTGTCTATAGAACTTATATGGGATAAGTCTCGTACAATTGATAAGAAGGATAAACCATGATATATTATAAAAATGCGAAACCATGAGATGGTTTTTATGACTTGTATGTTTTCTTTTCGATTAGAATTAACGTAGAAATGTATGATAAAAATGTTTAAAAACCTATTAAAATTAACGTAAATTATTACAATACTAGAATTGAGAGACTAGAAAAAACTCTATGGTAAAATTCTATACAAATGTGAATCTTTTGCTAGCCCTCCATTGATGCAAAATCTTGAAACTTTTCCTTTATTAGAAAAAAATAATGCAAATCACACCTTAATTGAGGTTTCATTAACTGAAAAAAATCTTTGAATCTTTCATATGTTCCCGATAAATTTCCTCAAACCCAAAAACTTAAATTCAAAGATGGTACGAATTTATGAATTAATCAAACCTAAATGAACAGGCCCCCATATATAGAATGGACTGTGAATGCTCTAATATACTCAAAACCGACATATCTAGAGGGTTTGAGGTCACCAAGATAAATAGGCCCCCATTTTTTAAACTTGTGCCATATATATTAGGCTCTATCTGATATACTGGGTTCGTTTGTTCGACATTTGAGGCCTCAAATCCATCTACCCATTTACATCCGAAGAGAATATCAGTTGGCAAAATACAGTGACAATCCGGCAAAATTGCCTTTTGTTTAAGTGCTTTTAGCGATAATTGACCAGCCCTATATCCCTTGGTTTACACTTTACCCATCAAAAAAGGTTAGTGCCTCTCACCCTCTGCTTTTGTGAATACTAGATTTAAGCTATCGTGGTTATTGATTAGTTTTGTGGTTAATTACTTATTGCTTAGATTTGTGTGATTATTGAATATTGTTTATTGTTGTGATTATGATCAGTTTCTTTATTTTTATTTTTTTTACAACTAGTGAATACTTTAAGTCCAGTCACCTAAGTTAACATGTTGACGAAAGGTCACTCACGCTCGCGAACACAAACATCGTTGGTGGCCTGGCCCACCAATCATTTCAGGGAAAACTCACCACCAAAAGGTCCACTGTGGTAAAATTCCTAGCCTAGAAACATATTATACCAAATGAGACTTGATACCTCCATTTTTAAAAACCATGAGTTGTCTCATTCCAAACCAATTGATTAGTTTGTATTAAATATAGGAAGGTAGTCTGCAATTTTTTTAAGAAAGTCTATTGTTAATTCGATTGGGCGTGGCATATTTATATAACTTAGGGGTTGTTTGGTAGCATTTTAGTGGTTATTAAAATGCTACTTTTCAATGGTTTATAGGCTCTTAATATATTTATGTGAGTGTATTCACTATATTATATGGTATGTTATAAGTGGTTGTGAGTGAAGGATATAAAATTTACTGTTTAATCTGTATTTTTAAGAAACAATGTTCAGTGTTCAAAAACCTATAATGTTTTTAATATATTTTAAGTGGTTGTTAGTGGATAAGAGAGAAAAAGTAATGATAAAGGTATAATAAATATTATTTAATTGAATTGTAGAGAGAAAAAATAATGATTTTTAATGTAAGTATATGGATGATGATGGAGAATGGGTTGTGAATGCTCTTAATGATTAAGATGTAACCATAATGTTGAATGGTTAAGAGGTTAAATCTTAATGGTACGTTTTAATCATTTAACATTAAAGTTATCTTTTAACCCTTAAAAAACTATAAACCATTAAAAGATATCGTCTTATGTTTTTTTCAGAAAAACCCTTCCTGAACTCTTTTGTTTGCACCGCGCAGACGAGTTGCAGACGTTGAGGTCTGCAGAGTGTTTGTTTTTTAGAATTGTTTTAATTAAAAAATGTTTGCGCGAGGTCTGCATGGTGCAAACTTGACACAATAAATTCTAAAGTCTGCAGAGTATTAAACACCACCACCCACCATCCACCACCACCCACCATCTACTATCACCACCACTATCCAGCACTGTCGTATACCACCAATAATTAATTTTAGCAGTTTGCAGACGTTAAAAAACAAACACTCTTCTTGTTGCAGACTGAGAAAGTTTGGTCCACTCTTTCTCGTACGTGTTTGAGTTTTCTTATTAAAACAACTTATTAACTTATTGACTTTTTTAATAAGTTAATAAGTTAGTATGGAATGACTTATTAACTTATTTCACTCACAACCATCATATTACCAAACACTATAAAATAACCTTTTAATTTTTTAAAAGTTAATAAGTTAATAAGTAAAGAAAAAAAGCACTCTCAAACACCCACTTAACCTTGATAAAAGTTTCAGTTCAAAAGACCCAATCTCATCCATATAGATACAAGTAGTCGAGTATTTTCTTCCACTGATCTTCTGTCGAATTCGAAATCAGACAACTTGAATGCATCATACGGCGTAAAACACTAGCTCAGATGTGCCCTCTTTCTCGTCGGTCATCGGGTATGCTCTGTTTAGGTTTGATTAGCGATTTCTATAATGCAATTCGTTTCACCCTTTTGTTTGATCGCTTATGTTTACGATGCAGGTTCATCCCCAAATTTACTAGCTTTGGTACTCGTTTGAATTCACAATCGGTTTTACCGACTTGGGTTCTTGATATCGCTTGATTTAGGGTTCTTATTCATCACAATCGACAATCGTTGCTTCACATAAGCTGAAGGTTAGCAAACCGACTTCGTTCTTGATGTTCAATGGTTGTTATTCTCAAAGAAAATTGATAAGTTATAAGTTTCTAAATGAATAAAACATCACAAGAGGTGCCAATTTCTCGAAATTGCAACTAATTATTGAAATTAAAACCATGACGATCAGATCAATCAACGATTCACACAAATTACACTAAAAAGGAAATAATTGAAAATCACGAAATTTGGGGAAAATCTTGAATTGGCGAAATTAGAATCCTTAATAGGTCAAACCAACATATGTTGTTTGCCACATGATCCGGTTCGTCAAGACCTTTCCTTTCGCTGGTTATGGGCCCCTATAACTCCGGTCGTAGCCCAAGTTATGCCCGTTTTAAGTTTGAGCCTTTTCTGCTATGTTTCTCTCTGTCCAATTGGTCCATGTAAGAGTCCATCAACTCTTGGATCAACTCCGCGTCCGTCGAATAAATCATTCATTATTTCACACTTTGTGGCTGGTCCATTTTTGCCTCACTCGTGAAAAATACTGGATTCGTCACTGGAGGGTGGTCCTTGAGTTTTCTCCCTCGAACCATTGTGTCATGCATTTTGTTGCTGTGGTACATCATAGTTATTGAATCTGCTTAAATGAACGTGTCTCGAGCCATTGTGCCTGTGTATCACATTGACATTTATGGTGATATCCGTTTTAGTTAATTGTTTGTGAACATTTGCAGCTACTGTTTGATGAACAGCGGGAGCTTGAGTGGTGGGCGGTCATGGCCGTCGGTAACATCTTTAACAGCATCAGGGAAGAGGATACAGAAGGAGATGGCAGAACTCAACACGGACCCACCTGTTGACTGCTCTGCGGGTCCCAAAGGCGATAACCTCTATCACTGGGTGGCTACTCTCTTTGGTCCACAAGGTCAGCACAACCATATATAAACAAAAATCTTCTTACCTTATGTTGTAATCTCTTGATTCAGGTTCTGAATGTGTTTGATTTCATCCCAATGAATAGCCTTTATGGTAGATGAATCCCTATCCATAAGGGATCTACAAACTGTGTGATTGGTCAAATGCTTACAATCAAGAAACATTTTCTTGATCTTGATTATTTGTGTTGTTGTAGGAACACCTTATGAAGGAGGGATATACTTTCTTGATATAACATTTCCGGCTAATTATCCCTATAAGCCTCCAAAGGTTTTTTCTTTTTTTCTTTTAAATTGAACTTTTCTTACTTTGGTGTATGATTGATTCAAGGTCTTTGGATGCAGGTCGTTTTCAAAACGCGTATATATCATTGCAATGTTGATTCAAGTGGCAATGTTGGCTTGGATATTCTAGACGAAAACAGCTGGAGTCCCGCTTTAACAATTTCAAAGGTGTTACTGGCTTTGAGATCGATCTTCACCAACCCTAACCCGTGTATGTATTTAATTCTCTTTTAAAATGTAGTCATAATTTCTTGAAGTTTTGGTTTGTTAGATGTTGTTGTATTGCTGCAGATAAACCTCAGGTTCCAGGAATTGCTCACTTGTTTTTGGTAGATAGAGTTAAGTATGATGCACTTGCTGCTGAATGGACTCAAAGATTTGCAAAGTAGAAGTTTTGCATTTAAGAGTTAAGACTTATAGTTTGTAGGTGTCATTGTTGTATGTATAAAGATTAGCGCGTCTTAATTTCTTGTATATCTATGAATAAATTACACTAGTGATGAGTAAGATCATATTGCAAACTTTGGTTATTTCTTTTTAGAGATCACCATACTTGCAGTAACCTGAACATCCATGTGATCTACTCTATTTTATACATCTGTATGTAGTGTTTCTGTTTAAATGGATAAGGTCTCAAACAGATTTCAGATTGGGACCTTAGTACAGTTTAAACTGGTTTCTGAATTGTATCGGATCGTGATCCAGTTCAGACGTACATCCTACTTTTAGTATTAACAGGTCTCTTAATTAGGTGACACGCGGTGAGAACCGGAGTGGGGTGGGGAATACACGGCCCCGGGTAGGAAGACCACCCTCAAACCTGGTGTGTAAATTGTAAAAAAGCCCCCAACCCGGTGATTGTTTATCAGTACCAACAGCCTCGTATTCAACTGTTCTTCAACGGTCTAGTGACCGTTAATGTTTATAAAATATTAACTATTTATAAATGATATAAATACCACTCACACCTATATGTTTTCTTACACTTTACTTCTACTCTCAATATCTACTTTCTAAAAATTACTTCTACTCTTTGTGTATAAAGTTGTTTTACAACAAAAGCCGGAAAACACACAATGTTAGGATGACAATACTCATACTAGATGTTATTTTTATTAAAAGTTCTAATTTTTGTTCTGTGATGTATAGCTTTAAATTAATGAAAGTTTATTTTAATTATGTAGTTTATTTATATTAGCTATAATATATATATCATTTAGATTTAGAAAATGAATTAATTTGGTGAAAATAGGGAAAATAGGACGACATATACAAAACGAGGAAAATATAGGGAACAAACTGATGTGATGTTGATATATCAACAGGAAAACCGGACGACTCGCTCTCCCCTAAATGATATTTCGATTTCATGTATATTTGTATTGTGAAAATAAATCCTCCCGACTTGGTTTTAATATGTATCATTTACTATATGTGATGTATTGCACAACATTATTTTATAAAAATAATATAATTTAGATAATACTAATTATCAACTTATTGTTGCATTAGTTGTTGTACCATATATATAAAATATTGTACATATGTTTTAATTTTTCTATTTTAAACCTAATACTTTTTCATCTTTTACAATTTAACCCATTCTAATTTTTCACTCTCAACTTTGGTACTCTATACTTTTCATCTTTTATAAAATTTTCGATTTACATTTCAGTCTAAATTTTAAAAGTTAATATGTCGTAACGTGTGCATGTGGTTCAATGTTGTTACGCCTATTTTTTGTCGTTTAACATACCCGTCGCAATGTGCAGATCTTAGATCGACTTAGTTATTTTTTAAAATATTTTATGTTTTACGTGTGTGATACAACGTTTTTATGTGTACTTTCCATTTGGTTTTACTTTTTTTCGTTTTTAGTTTTTTTTAATACAAGATGTTTGAATATACATGAACACTTGCATATCTTCGATATTGTTCGTAAATGAATACAGTCGTAAGTGTGTTGCGTGTTCAACTTTGACCCAAAGTAATCTTGAACCAAAACTCAGATTCTTTGATTTTATTAGTTCGTTGATTTTTATAAAGATCTTGCTATATAGATGGTGTCGTTTTGTGGGCGACAAAATTCCACCACACAAAATTTCAGATTTTGTGATTACACCATTTTCATACTTTAAAGATATTTGTTCAAGATTTTGTTTTTTAGTTGATCTCTTTGTTATCCCTTTAAAACACGAATGCTGCACACCATCTGTTTGTGAAAATGTCTACAACAAGTGCACCCATCTTCCAGTCATGGACACAAGTTGTATCATCTCCTTGTGCTGCATCCAGTAGCAATTTCAGTCCTTCAATCGCAAATACTCATGGTATGCTGTTGTTCCCTTGTGATTGATGTGTGTTTGTATTGTTAGTTTGATATGTTCATCATTTGATTGCTTGATTGCTTAGAATTCTTTATGGGGTTGTTTGATTTCAAGTAAATTGGGGCAATATTGTTCAGTTTAGATCAGAATCAGTGCAGAATATGAACTTGAATGGATCTTGAATTTCAATTTGAAACCTGCATAACAATCTATAAACCAAGCTAATGGCAAATTGGTGATATATTTAGATACATACTTTATATGATCTTGACATGATCTTTAATTCACTTACAGGTGTAAAAAGTTTTATGGGTTCTCCCTTACAAGAACATAAAAAATGGAGGAATTCAGTTAGGACAATAAGGAAGATAAGGGCTGCAGCTATCATTGCTGCACCTCCATCTGAAGAAGTTAAAGAGTATGTTTACACTCTCCCTTACATGTTTTGAGTTTGCAATATTGGGGATGTAATTTCATGATTCAATATCAAGGAGTAGATCTTGTTTACTGGTGTTCTTTTTTGTCATCTCTTATACTATGCTAGTATGCTCGACGGTTATGCATAAGAACCGGAGTAAAAACAAAGTTGCATAATTTGATCAAGTTTGCTGAATGAAAACATTTTTGATTGCCTGGAAAGGATAATATAGGACTTTTTGAAGCACTAAAACATTTGATTTAGGTGGTGTTCAGGATACCTTATTATAGCTTGTTATCTGTTTTTTTTTTTTTAATTCAACAACGAGCTAGTTTGAGTGTGTTTGTGATTCCAAACTGCCTATTTGATTCTCTGCAAGTGAAATAAGCTGTGCTGAATAAGTAGTTTGAAGTTATTTATTCTATACTGTAAATTGATAAAAGAATTCAGTAGATAAACAGTTTCAAACTTTCAATAAGCAATCCCAAACACCCTAAATTAGAGGAGAATGTTATATTTTATAACTGTTTCTTGGGATACAAAGTAGAGTATAAAAAACTTATACGATCACACGTGATTAATAGGAGTCCTGATTTTACAATATTGTGTGGTCAGTGCTTCAATCTTAGTTCGTTACCTCAAACATATTCCTTTATGTTCCAGATATATGCTTCCCTCATGGGCTGATTTCGACATTGGGCGAGCCCCAATATACTGGAAAACAATGAATGGCCTTCCTCCTAGCTCTGTAAGCTTATTGCCATTAACTTCTATTAGAAAATAGATGGATCATTGTCATTGACGGTTATGTCAAATTCTCAGGGAGAGAGGTTAAAGTTGTTTTACAATCCTGCTGCTAGCAAACTCGCTCCAAATGAAGAATTCGGGATCGCTTTTAATGGTACCTTTTTTTTCTTTTTGATCATAAGGTTCTTGATGATAACTTCTATAGACTATGAAAGTATAACTTCTTATTGTGTTTCTGTAGGCGGGTTTAATCAACCAATCATGTGTGGTGGTGAACCGAGGGCTATGCTTCGTAAAGATCGTGGCAAAGCCGACCCTCCTATTTACACCATCCAAATATGCATTCCCAAACATGGTATTATTTTTCTTTCTCAAAATGCTCTTTTATAGTGTTTTAACTTTTTGTTTCTTTGTTTTGACTTTTGTATTCCAGCTGTGAACTTGATATTTTCATTCACAAACGGGACGGATTGGGATGGTCCTTACAGGCTAAAGTTTCAAGTGCCAAAAGCATGGCGTAATCGAGAATTAGATTTCTTCAATAGGGTAAAGAAATCTTTAATGTCACTGTATCATTATGTCATCCCATCTTGGATGTCATTTTAGACTCTAAACCTGAAACTGTAAATAATCTGTTTTGTTTTCTCAACTAATGATTCAGGGTCTTGCTGAGGAATTGAGCAGAGAAGGTGCGTGTGAAAAGGCGATCTTTCCTGATACAAGCGTTGTGATCGATAGATGTCAATTGATGGGTAACTTGACTCTTGAAGGGGTGAGTAAAAAGATTTATCAAATTCCACCACAGTTGTTACCGCGACTTAAAATCTCAATTATGAACTTTTGATGTTTGGATAACGAATTTCATATCAGTTACAATAAAACTGAGTACCGGGCTAAGTAAAATTAAGGATTAACCAACCCCTTGTTTTAATCAGATTTGTGAAAGTTTTACTGTTATATAACAAGACAACTAACCTTTTTCAACTAACTTGTGATTATGATTAATACAATTCTTACAACAAAATCACATTCAAACACTATCTTCTGCTATGTGTGTTATTATTATTACAACTGATTATATGGTTCTAATCGCTTAACGTATACAACAATTTGATACATTTTTGCAGGGTGATCGTTGTGAACTCGACTTGGTATCAGGGTGCACAGATCCTGAGTCTCCCGAATATAACCCGCTTGCAAATGTAGACGATGGATCCTGCCCTCCATACTCGGACTCTGAAGATTAAAATCATGGTTTTCCCCTCTTCCACTTGATGTACAATTCTACTTTTAGAAAATGGTTCATTGAACTCATAATTAAGAGGTTCTTGACTTCTTGTTCATGGTTATGCCTCTTTTTGTTAATACAATTGTATACATTATACTTTTGGGAAATACTATTTTCTATCTTTTACTGTAGATAATATAGTTTCGATCAGTTTACTTATTAAACTACTATGGCCTTCTTATGCATTAATTAGATGTTCATTAACCGTTGAAATTGATATACCATTCGAACTAAATAAGCCGGTCAGTCGGGCGGTTTGAGATCAGACTGTTTATTTTTCATTTTTAGGATACGCAAAATTTTTAAAGGTTCTCTCATCTCCTTCTTAATGCATTAATCAGATGTTCATAGACCGTTGAAATTGATATACCATCCGAACTAAATAAGTCGGTCAGTCGGGCGATTTGAGATCAGATTGTTTATTTTTCATTTTTAGGATACACAAAAATTTTAAAGGTTCTCTCATCTATGAGTTGGAACTTTGCAATTCATAAATCATAATGGGTGTCTATTGGGATTGCAGGGTGGATTTAAAATTTTTTTTATCAAAATGATCATAAAAATAGAACGGTTTGAAAAGGTTCAAACAGCCGACTAAAATTGTTAAAAACAAGTCGCTTAGAGCGAAATTATACTCTTAAGAATTAAGATGTCACATCAAGAATTTAGGCAAACAGATCGCGAATTAGAAAAGAACATTATACACTTATGTTCATCATTGCCACATTTATCTCTCAACGACATTGGGTGAGGACTCGGCATGGGACAGGATGGTGGCGGGTGATGTGGCGGTGAGAGATATGAAGATTTTGATGTTGGACGGTGGGGATGGTTTGGAGAAGCAACAAAGAAGGCTCGGGATGGAGGGAAGCAAAAGCGGGGTAAAATTGTGATGTTGTACGACAGTACTGACAAGAACACCACCCCACCCATGCGTCTTAACACAAAATAAACAAGTTCTTTCACCTTCATCACTCAAGATTACCTAAACAAACAGAACTTGCCCACTTTGTGATGAGGAGATGGATTTAACATATTAAGAGTTCAAGCCTTGCAAATGTGGTTATGATGTATGTAATTATAAAAACATACATAAAATATTAAAAGTTTTTTTTAACTCCGCCAGCTATAGTTATTGTTGCAAGTCCGAAGCCCGGATAAAGAATGAGGGTTTTATGACCTTAGATTTAGATTCGGTTTAAGTCCCCGAATAAATCTTCTTCCCCATCAGAAGCTTACTTTTAACACCAAACAAGACATTTTGTGAAGATAAAGAAAATCATCTTTGTTATCGCTTCCCGTTAATATACATTTCAAATTATTTATTAGTTATTATTATAAATCATTTTTGTTATCGCTTCCCATAAGTATGTTTTTTTAATTATTATCAGTTATTATTTCTAATCATCTATACGGTTTATAATGTGTATAATCTTTTCACCAATAATGATTGTAGATGTATTTAATTAAGTTGCGCTCTGTTCTTCAATTAGTACGACATGATTCGTTCTAATTCAATAATTATTAAAGTTTTTTAAAGTGTATTGATTTTAAATCAAAATATTCAAACCACTCAAGAAACTATCATTATTAAAGTAATTTAAAATTTGAAATACAAATAAACCCAATTTCCTAAAATTAAAAAACAAAACAATGATAAAAGAAACTACATCCTCAACCCCAAGTGAAACCCATACTTTCATCTTAGAACTCTTACTGTAACACATATGGCATGTTTGGGTTTCCTTGTTAAAACAACTTATTGACTTATTGACTTTTTAATAAGTTAATAAGTTAGTGTGGAGTGACTTATTAATTTATTTCACTCACAACCATCATATTGTCAAACACTATAAAATGACTTTTTGACTTTTTAAAAGTTAATAAGTTAATAAGTAAGGAAAAAAAGCACTCCCAAACACCATGATAATATAACCTAAATCGGCATAATTCACTATTTAAACCAAACTATCGTCCAGAAAACAAAATTTAATTAGCAACAAATCACAGTCATCAAGTTTTACCAAATAATTACATTACTATTAGTTGTATTTTATAACAGCAAATTAATTCATTGGCGTGCCACTAACCTACCTGATCATCTCCATTACTCGAGTACGAAACCTTGGGACACTAGGCTGCCACGTCTCCGAAGAGAAGCTCGTACTTTAGTCCGTTCTCATTAGTCCCGCACTTGAGGCCACGCTCAGGAGAAAACTCATCATTACGTGAGAAAACTCTTTGACTCAATCTACAACCCCCTATTTTTTTTTTTTTTTTTTGCAAAGGGTAAGACTTGAAGTCATGACATCTCTTTATTTTAATGAAGTCTTGAGTACCTCACATCAACCACTTGGACTAAGAATCATTGATATTATTTGTCATTTATCTCCATAATCGATTGAATATTTGATTATCTGCTTCTTTCTAGTTATTTGATGAAACTTGATCAAGTATTTTACTTGATGAGACTTGATTTGGTACCCAGTTTGCTACATTGATTAGGTACTAATTTGATGATACAGACTTGCAAATTCGTGCTAAATCATACTCCACACGACGACGTTTTATTCATTAGAACCAAATAACAATCAACAAAAATGAAATTTGACTTCTGTTTTCACTATGTTTGGCTCATAAGATTCGTTAGCATTATTATCTAAAGTTAACGTGTTCAGTTGAAAATCATTATAAATTGGTATTAAAATTAACTTTTAAGTTTGAATGAATTCAATATTCCTTTCACCTTAGCAAAATCAAGGATCAGATTCTCCTCTTCGCCAAAGTTTAAACCAAATACATCACAACTTCAAATATCCAACTCTGATAACACTTCAGATTTTAAATCCTATTTTTTTAATATCACAACTACTTATAGATTTTAGTACTCTAGGACCTGTCACCAATTGCGCATTCTTAAGCACAAAACACCTCATCTGTTCTCAGATCACGAACCTTATACGGGTTCGTTTTTACAACCTGCATTACACATATGAAGATTATTGAAAAATGTAAAAGATGGTAATGACAAAACAATAGTTTTGGACGCCAAGGTGGGAGTTTCGTAATTGAAATGTAGATGGTGGTGAGTGGTGACGATATTACATTGTCTTTGAACATTTCTAGGATTCCTTATTCAAAAAGTTTTTGAGGATTTTGAAGAACAAGTTTATTTCTAATGTGACTTGTGGCTTTTTAATGTTTTGGAGTCGTTATGGGTGATGCTCTGTAAAAACCCAACTCTTAATAAGAGCAAACCAACAGATTGGCCGTTTACTCCAAGTGATCTAAAAGAGAAATCATCCCATATCACAGAAAGATAACATGATGGTGGATATTTGTTCTTAATGTTTCTAACTACAAAGTAAGTACATCTAACCGTTTCAGATACATGCGCAATGCGCAAAGTTCGGCACAAAAAAGTCGCAAGTTTACATGGCTATTCTGCAGGAAGATACGTGCATCTAAATGTATATGCTTACATGCACAATCACAGTTTGAAATAACAAAATTATACGTATGTACACCAGCATTGCCCTTATAACAAGCTGACATAACAATTCCAGCTTACAAGTATCTTGTTTTTGAGATAAACATCTCATTAAGAAAATGTATCCTCACGATCACCCTCTGCCACATCAGCCTCTTCTAAATTGCTAAACTCCAAGAAATGTGTCGGTCGGTGATCTTCATGGTAGTACTCTCGTGGAGTCCCGAGCTTCACTCCATACTTCATGCTAACTGTATGCTTCACTCCCATGAAATTGTAATTCCAAGGACCGTTATCAGGGACCTAAGTCAAAGTCAATGACAAAGGTTTAGTTACCAACCAAGATTAACTAGACATAAATAAACAGGATGCGAGTGTTATTAGTTTTTACCATATAGAAACCGAGGAAACGATCACTTAGAAGCATCTGAACCTTCTCATAGTGAGTTGGAAGATACCCATGAGGATTGCTTCCTGAGTCCTTATTTGCACGACCCCATTCATAACCAGTTGGTGTAAGCTTGTAAGCAGTCAACGAGCATGAACCAGGGGTAAAACTACAAGTCAGTATAATAGATTTCTCCCCATCCCATTGCTTGTTATTTTCCAAAATTCGAGCATGAAACGTAAGATCCTGCAAAATAATCAATTCAGTTGGTAAAGTTAAAGAACTAACCTCTGTTTTGAATCAAAGACTGGTACAAGGTACGAGTAACACACCTGTGGAGATAGTTGAGGAAGCTCGTTTGGTTGTGTGTGCATCCATCCTAACGGTTCAAGGTCATTAAGGAAATCATGTTCAGGTAGAGCTGATGGAAGATGGACTTGCTGATGTGTGCCCCATTGTGGTGGCATCACTATGCAACGGATTTCTTTCACTTGAGGGTTATCAGGTGGGCTTACACCATATAAGTATCCGGAAATTTGAGTTCTCAAGTCTGCAATGCATATGAATTTCTTCAAGATATTCTTTGGCATGATGTATGTATAACCAGTCTCCTGTGAAACAAGTTTAGTTATCAGATATACAACCCTTTGAAACATAAAATAAGCTAAATGATTAAAGTGGGAGTGGTAATCAAGTTTACCTTTATGTCCTCCGAGTTCACATAAATATGATTTACACGGAGGTAAAGATTGGTAGCTGATATCGCCCGCACACGCCAATCAGTCTTGGATCCAAATGCAGCTTGTTCATACGGACTCGTGGTGGTAACAATAAGCTCATCTCCGTGAACATTTGTTGTTTTGGTGGTAACCGCCGTCAACTGGCTAGCTTCTTTTGCCTACAAGACACAGATTAAACATGCCACATAAGAAACAACACAACCACAAATATACAATCACACGTGCTTGGCTATTGCAGCTCACCAGCTTCCTTAATAAAATATTTTTATTTGTTGTTTTGGTGGTAACCGCCGTCAACTGGCTAGCTTCTTTTGCCTACAAGACACAGATTAAACATGCCACATAAGAAACAACACAACCACAAATATACAATAATTACTTTGGGTAATTTAAAATTCTACAAAGAAAAAACAAACATGTTTAGATATCACATTAGAAGCTTGATATGTAGCAGGCGACTATCCTGTTTAACTGTATAAAAACATTTCTAGGAAAAAAAAGCAATTAGCAAATACCTGTTTCTCTATTTCAGCAATCTGTTGTCGCTGCTGAGAAGGTGGGGTAATTTCAGCACCAAGAATGATGTCTCGTATCTCAGATTGCGTGAGTGCAGAGGTATTAACATTATTCTTCTTCGCATAATCTGACAATATGAGATCTCGTAAAGCAACTTCAACCTACATAAAAAGTTAAAAAAATAAATAAATTAGCTTCGAGATTTAAGTAACTAAACTAAGCACTATTTGTCTATTTTCAAAAAATATTAATTTGTAGATTTCTAAAAGTTAAGCGAGTTTACCTTCACCCACTGATCATCTGTAAGGGAAGGCCAGATGTGATGGGGCTCGGTGACAATAGTCTTATCAGGCTTGAGCAGCATTTTTGCTTTCTCGTTGTTGACATGTAAAGCACGCAAAATTAAAATGAGCCTCGAGAACGCAGTATATGACGAGATGCTTTTCAACCAATCATCATAGATATTGAACAGAACCATTTGGGGTTCAGATGCTTTCAGGATCAGGTCACCAAATTTCTCAATTTTCAGACATGCTTGGAAAGGAAGCTGCAACTCACTTCCCTTGATGACAATGTTGGGAAAATCAAGCAAGTGGACTTCAAGTGGGTCCAACATGCCTTTACGGGTCACAATGATCTGTTTTGGTTGTTCCTCAACGGGTAAGGAACGAACGAGAGCAGCAACTTCTTCTGCTGTTTTCCACTTGGCAAGTTGACCAAGACGTTTTTGACCTGCCCACACACTTGTGTGAATAACCTGCAAGTTACAATTATTAAATACATTAGTAAACCAGACATATTATTAAATATATGTGTAAGCCAGACCAGTGACTACAACCGAAACCTAAAAATAGCAATATTAACCCTTCCACTTACGGATGGGTCAAATGAGTCAAACCAAACATAGCCCAAAGTGAATTTTCCCTACATAAATCTTCCAAAATCAACTTGTACAAAAATAGGTGATTATTGAAAAAATCAAACTGTTGTAATCATGTATGAAATGAAAACAATCTATACAAAATTGAAACATTTGGACAGCATTGACCTGTAATCATGTATGAAATGAAAATAATCTATACAAAATTAAAACATTTAGACAACATTGACCAGAATTTTTGAAAGATTGTTGAACGATTTGACTATTACCCACCCTACACAGCACACCCACCCATTTCTCCACCTCTACTAAAAATTATGCTACCAAAAGAACGAACCTTCAGAAATAGCTGTCCCGTGCGGGGATTGAATATGAAAATAGCACCATTAATGGGTTTTGTGGTAAGGTTTCCTTCAAAAGTTTTGTGAATGGTGACACGGTACACGTTTGTATCATCAACAAACCAGATTATCTGATTGCTGAAGATTTCTCCATAGTTTTGGGAAGACAGGTATGGTTCAGTTGGCTCTGATGAATACAACTGCAACCCTTTCCTTATACGCTCCCTCAAAACATATAAAGCTGGATTTGACTGCAAGCAAAAAAAAAACATTATGTTCTCCGGCTTTTAAAATAAATACAAAATTCACTAATTAAATATCATAATAAGCAAAATATCAGAAAGAAGACATTGGTCAATACCTTCATAATCTTGTTCATAGCCTGGGCAAGTAGTGGCTTTGACCCAGGGAACCAGTTACCAAAAGCAGAATGCAAGTTGTATGCAAGATCAAGTCCAATCATCACCCCTGCCAGTGTACATTCAACATTAGCATATGGACAATAAGAAGATACTAGGCAACAAATAAAGAGAGATGGCAAAATAGCCGCGTAAGATCAGCTCCAACCTAACCTCTAGCCCAAAAAATACATTGTTTATGAAAAAGAAGCGTGTAATATGATTTCAAGTGTTGCATTATCTCAACAATGATCTGAAAAGATAAACGAGCTAGACATTTATGCAGAAAGAATCACCTTGGTTTCCTTTTGACACATTTGGCATGTTCCAATTTTATATAACCTTATTGATTTTACATGTTTGGCCCATTATAAGTAAATGGGTCAGAATACAAGTTATGATTCGGATGATGTACCTGTTGGTGATGGATAGATAGACATGTTATCAGTAGTGTAGTCCATAAACTTGGCCCTTGTATAACGCTCAATATCATGAGAGTCATAATCACCCCACCGCAGCTGCACATCAATCCAGTATTTATTACTTGCTTTCTGGTCAAAGACATCCTTTGACTCGGCCACCAGGCTAGGTTTAGACATGGGCCATCTATGTGCAGCAAATAAGAGAATATCAGCACACGAGCTGTTCATCTTGTAACTCTTTCTTGGATGGATTGTTTCCTTTTGCACAGTTTCGATTTCTAATGCATCCAGTTCTTGATCTAACACTTGGCAGAGATCCATCACCACACTCTCATGCACCTTTTGCCACAAGTGGGCCCGGAAGATTTGAATCAAAGAAATTTTTAAGGTTGGGATTTTTCCATGCATAAATATTCCAGTTAGATCCAGTTGGACTTGGAAACCGACATAAACATTGGCTCTGTTAATGGTTGGAGACCACCAAAGTGTGAACCTACGGTTTGGAATTTGGTTCAGCCCAGATCTTTGAGCATTTGTCAGCTTCTTATACTTCATTGACTCCTCAAAGCCTGAAGCTTTCTCCCAAAAAAGACCCTCCCACGTTGGAAAACTGTAAAATAATGAAAAATAAATCACAACAATAATAAAGGGTGCACGTTTATAGTTAATTAGAAGAGAAAGTGAGTAAAATCATACTATGTTCCCTTGAATAATGTATGCTCGAGAATTCCCTCAACACCACCCAGTGCTTGAATAACATCAGTTCGGTAATTATTCAAGTTCCAGAGTTTACCATCATGTCTCTGGTGGGTCCACCAAAACGGATTTTGTTTGAGAACCTGATATTGTTTGAAATCTGTTCTCACTCTCCATCCTTTGTCGTATGCTAGTGTGTGTCGATCCTTCTGGAACAGAGTATTGATTCTCGGAATTCCACGATCCCATGAGTCCTACAGAAAAGGTTTCAGAAAAACATCAATCAAAATCGTCTTTTATCACATAACGGTGGTATTTAACATATGTTAATAGATGTAAAATTAAAACTCACTTCCAAATCTTCAAGTGTTAAACGCCTGTTTTGTGATTGAGCTTCCTGTCTCTTGAGTGCATATTCCGCCCAAACACGCTGTGAATCAATGAACTCACTCTCCCATGGCTGTTGAAAAGAGAATTGCAGTCAGAAAACAATTACCAAATTGTCAAATCAAAGTGATAACATTCAAAAATTTTGTAGTGTGTGTACCTGAATATAACGATACAGATTTGGAATCAACTGGTCTTCCTCATGACTCATACCACTCCTAAAGTGTGTGACACCGACATCTGTCTGCTGACTGTACCGAAGATCACTTTGGGGAATCAATATGTGACCCATCGATAACATGCCAAGCCCACCAATCTCCTTGGGTGTGTAGAAAATCACAGGAGGGAACCTATAAGAAGAAATTTATTACATGCCACAAACCAAATATGAAAAAGATCACATTGCACAGTAACTGAAATCATTAAGAACATACCTGCTAGGCATTTTCGAGTTCAATCCGATCTTGATACGGGTTTGGATTTTGTTTTCACACTTGACCAACAGATCTAAAAGCTCTTGTGTATGCACAGTTGCTTCACGGAAGTATGTCATCAGGCCTGTAGTACAACAAGCTAAAAGTTATTCCTGCTTATAAAGAGAAAATAATTGAAAATTATCAAACCAAAATACAAATTCTTTACCTATTAGAGCTGTGTTCCACTTGTTAACAATTTTTGTGAATGTTGTGGAACCTGAACTCATAAGAATCTGTCTCACACGGTTTTCAAACACCTTCATGTGTTCATCGTCAACTCGTAAGAAAGCAATTGCTGTACGCTCTTTTGTCTGTTCATTCTGCAAATTCCAAATTCCATCCTTTGTATTACTGAATGCCTCTTGAGTCATTCTTATTTTTGGCAATATGCGAACCTCAAACCCACACCTGCATGCCATTAAACAAACATTTAGTTACAATATAAGAATCTCTCCTTTGAGTACACTGAAGAAAACGAATAGTATGATGCTGCAAAGAATCAAACATACATGCTAAATAGCAGATTTGGGTTATCTTTGCTATAAACAGAGACAAAGCTGTTTTCCCACTCCAAAGTTGTGATACTCCTAGGAAGACGGTTCTTCATGTCCCAGAAGACACTTCTTCCAAGATTAACTGGTATAGAAATACAAGAAAACACAATGAGACATTGGACAACAATGATATAAGAAATCTATATTGTATTTCAAATATTGATTTAAGAAGTTTACCATCATGTTTCATCAGCCTCATTCTTGCATCTCTAGGCCAGCACTTCTTATTATTGTAACCAACCATATTTTCATTGTTAGGGTCAGGGTGCTCAGTGAGATACCTCTGGATAAGATCCCGAGCCTCTTCATGTGAAAAACGAAATAAGATATGCACTTTATCAATGTACCGTGAATACAACCTTATAGGATGTCGTGTTTCAACTTTAGTGTCCCAGAAAGTAATGAACTCATTAGGCATTTGTGGTGGGCCAGCAATTTCACTTGCACGGGTCAATCCAAGAAGTAAAAGATCCAACACCAACCCGTAGTATTGTACCACAAACGAAGCAAACTGAAGACCACGTATCAGCCCATATGAGTTTGTGTGGCTCATATCTTTGTAGGATAACACAACATTGTTCTTTGCTGTAACATAATCAGCAATATTGTGGTCAAGGACCAATCGTAGAAGCCTGCATAAGATAAAAGATATGCTTAGGTATCAGATGAATGAAGTAGAATATAAAAGTATTAAAAGTAGCAAATTTCAACCATTTAGTCACGATTGGATGGACTTGGTTAACAGGTCAAACGAATACCTCAAGAAAAACTAAAAATGGGTCTTAACGCCCAGTTTATTACATATGCAAAGACTCCTTCAATCATTTCATCCATAGAGTAGTTTATTACAATAATATAATTATGTGATCATATCTGACTAAATATTGATAAAGAAATTTGATAAAATGAGTTCCAGGTCAACCAAAACAAAAGGTGTGAAGTTGACTGAAACCCATTACCATCTGTCCCACCCATTTTGCCACCTTTCACAAGTGAAGAAGAGATATTGGGCATCAAACCTGTTGAGCATTGTCAAATCAATCTTCTCAAAGAACTTCTCAAACTTGGTCTGAAGCATCACCACACACTGGCCATCACAGTGTCCCATACACCCTGCAAATTGTTTATGCCTTGGCACCATTTATAAACCAAGAGTGGTGGTGGCTCTGAATCTGCAGGCTTGATCCAATTTGGAAACAAGTGGCGTTTGTCACCTTCATACCATAAATACTGATCAAGATATGCGTCTGTGATCTTCTCAAGAGGCTCAATCTCATAAACTGGAATCAGATAGCTGTATAAATCCATAAACTCAATCCCAACCTACAAAAATGTAACCCGCTTAGTTTGTCATCAAATTCAAAACAACAAATGCCTATTGTTAAGATATGAAAGCATTCACAATAGAGGTTGCATGAGGTTGATTCAGGGCATGATTCAACTCTAACAGAGATGGAAACTCAATCGTCACCCAACTGTGTTTCTAAAGCACAGAACCTTCTAAAGTCATATTATTAAAAAATAACATGATAATTGTTAAACAACATAATGTTTAAATCATGTTTAAATGACTAAAATTTCAATTTTTTTAACAAAAGAAAATTTGGGTCAAATCAACCAGCTTTAGACCCTCCATTTTGCTACCTATGATAACACAAATTTCATGTTAAAAACTTACTTCTTTAAAAGCA
This sequence comes from Flaveria ramosissima, assembly GCA_025215565.1. NCBI lineage: Eukaryota > Viridiplantae > Streptophyta > Magnoliopsida > Asterales > Asteraceae > Flaveria > Flaveria ramosissima. The sequence goes on along the minus strand of CM046029.1, from coordinate 70,968,110 downwards.
CGTTGAGTAAGAAGATGACGTTTTATCCTCGATAACGCCTCATGTGGATTGTCATAAGCTTGTTCAATCAATCCCAATTCTTCTCTTTGAAGTTGATTTAACCTCACGGCCACACTGTACGACTCCTTAAGCCTCTCAAGAGCAAGAATAAGAAGCTTTGTGTCATGCTTGTAAGACAATGGTGGGAATGGTATTGGTGAGAACTTTCTAGATTCCAGCCAATGCACTGTGGTTGTGTAAATAGCCACAGCTTCTTCTGGGGTCACATATGGACCATCTTTCAAGTAGTTGTGTTGGCGCTCCTGTAAAAAATACAAAAGTTATACAATCTCACCTAACAATTATCAATAGCAGAGTATGTACCACGTGCACACACATATACATATATACCTGTTCTGCCTTGAGCCAAAGGCGGGTCAATCTCCCCAAATTCTTTCTACAAACAGTCTTATCAACAGTGGCACCCCTCCTTATACGTTCACGATTGTAATGAGCAACATTCGTCCACCAGTCAGCTTTTGACTTCACGTACCGTAGAATCATGTTCTCAATTGGAACCGGTAGACCAGGGACCTGTAAACATCAATGTTAGATAAAAGCAAAATACACTAAAGTACATAGCAAATGTGACAATTTCATATGATTGTACCTTCCAAGGGATATTTGCCTTCCAACAACGCCATGCTTCACTCAAGTGCTGCAAAATGGTTCTAGCTTTGTTTTGCTTTATTCCCTCTGAAGGTTTAAAAAAAAATAGTTTAGAAAGCATAAAAGTTGTCAACTACTCCCAAAACAAATATAGCAAAAACACAACATGCAAACCATGGCATGATGAAATAAGTGAACAACTAGAGTTATAACCTGGCATGGCATCAAGAACATCATGCATGACTGCAGCACGAAGCTCAAGATCAAAATGGCTTTCAACACGCTGCTTTGTAACAGTTTTAGCCACCCCTTTAGAATGACGTCCTTCAAATTGGCGAGCAAGTAAATTTCCCAACCACCTTTCCAGCAAGGGCACGATACCACGAAGGAAAAACAACCACACCCGCCACATAGGCGCCCAAAACCCACATCCAGGCCCCTTCCCAACAGGCCCAGTATTAAACCGATAGTAAATCAAATGTTTTAAATCCTTGCACATACGAATCTGTCGCATGAGTCTGTACTTGTAACGATACATACCAGTTAACTGGCCAACATGTGAAAAAGTGTACTGCAAACCATCAGCCAACTGGAATGCGTCCACATTCCCCAAACGAAACTGAATATTTGCATCAACAACAAGCTTTGTCAAACGCAAGATTTCACGGCAAAGATGAAAAGCATTTCCAAACCGTGATTTCTTACGCTCCTTGGTAGTGAGAGTCTTCACAGGCTTTAGATTGAAATTATAGTCAAGATGGAGGTAGTTAAGATTTTTCCTATGAATCAATAGATTGAGCATGTTGTAACCCTGCTTACAAACTTGAAGACCTGCTTCAGCCCAATCAAGTTCAGTGGTCTGAAAAAACTTGGTAGCCTGGAGAGAACGGAACAAGTGTTTCTTCTTTTGAGCTTTAGGTGGTCTATGGTGCAGCTCATTCAAAACAAAACATTTTAGTAACTTCTGATAGCTAACCCGAACTTTAACCGGATATGAGGGAGGACTGCAAAAATAAAATGGAACAGAAGTAAGCAACAAAGGTAACTGAAAATGACAGATCCAAAACACCTTTTCTCCAAACAGATACCTATAGGGTCATAGAGAAAAAATATACTGTATTTTTGGAAAAAAATTAGGAAGGTTTATGTACTAGGATTAGACTACAACCGCCTGTATCAACCAAAGCAGCATGTTTCCTTTTGAGCTAAGTTTTTAGTTCTACCCAAATTACCCTTTAAAGACTGAACATAACCCAGAGTCAACCCTTTCACAGTTAAGTGGGTAAAAAGTACCCCTCTGATCTCAACAATCAAATAAAGATGCAAGTAAACATTAAATGATGAGACAGTGAAAGAACTAGACTATACCAGTGTTCCTTATACCACTCCGACACAAGAGGGATATCTTCAGCACGTCGCATGCGACCAGATCTCATGTTAAAGGGTCGGGGAGCAAATAACAGAGATATACCAGCAGCTGTTGTGTCAGTATACAAAGGAGTGCTAGTAAGCAAGGGTTCCACACCATCTGGCAAAGTGAAATCGTCATCATCATCGTCCTCATGGACTTTCTTATCACGCCGATCTTTATTAGCCGAAGTTATGGGGTGTATCAGAGGGTCATAATAAAATGCGGGCAAATCAGGATCCTCTGTTTTTATATACATAACCATTGGTGTATGATATACACATAGCCTTACTTTCCTTGGTCTATTGTTATATAGATGAGGGAAAGCAATCCTGTACTCAGTCCTCAAAGGGGAACGAATAATGAGTTTATTGATATCATTGAACTCGTTCCAATCCTCGTCACCTTTCTCCATGTCACGATACAACGGTTCAAACTTTGGACCACCTACAAACAATTAAAAAATAGAAAAGATGCTCAACGAAAATGTACATTCAGCAATATATGTATGAAAGATCAAAAAAAGAGAAGATATGAACACAAACATACCAGGTATGCACATATTAAGAGCTTTGGCAGTAAAAAATGACTCCATATCAAACAAGTAGAAGTAATTTCGATCAATTAGATCTGAAAGCAACTGTCCTGCTAATCGATGGAGTGTTGCCATAATAGGAAGTGAAAGATGCCACTTTCGATAACTTGGTCCGTTAATAAGTTTAGTTTTCACAAGAGGCTTATGATCATAAAACCAAGTATAAACAGCAGAATCTTCTTCCTCATCCAGCTCCAGTTGAATTGGTTCCAGTGGGTCCACATCAAGAAGATTGTCAGCATAGTCCAGTGGAGGCTCTTCATCATCAAAAGGAGGAAAACGCATTCTCTTGAAATGCCTTCGATCTCTTTTCTCTCTTCGCATCATAATCCACATGGTTCCCCACTGCATAAGTGGATTAAAGATCAGTTAATAACATGATTACTAAAATATAAATTATAAATACATAATGGCATTATCCTTACATAAAATCACATACCTGTGCTAGATATATTGGTTCAACAACCCATGGAATCTCATTCACAAATGTGATTGCTCCGGTAATGTGATATAGTACCTTAACATCGCGGACCTATGTCGATAGAGAAGTATCAAAGTCAATAAATAAAAAGATTATGCAACAACTCACAAGATAAAGAAAGAAAGTTAAGATCAAAATTAAATGAAATGAAATAACAGTACCTGTTCCCAGGGCATGGGCATGTTCTCTAAAAGTTTGTAGACTGCATGAGGAACAAATTTAAGAGCCCCTAGATATACACGTTTATCATGTCGGTACTTTTTGGATGACATATCACCATGATCCCTGTAAAGAACACCAATAGTGAAAAATTAGATTACGAACACTAGTAAACTGCAATAACCTATGACATAGCTACTTCCTTTACTCAACATCAATAGCTGTTTACTCTTACTTAAGCTACACAAAGATAAGATGCAAGAAAATAACAGCTAACTTCTCCAGTAAAACAAGGTGAGGCTGAATTCAAAGACAATGAACTAGAATTTATGCATCTAACAAGAAAGTCAGAACCTACATAACAACTATAGCATAAGGTATACACCATGAAACAAGATATAAGATTGAACGAACACTTTTAGAGCAGAAGAAGCAACAGATTCAAAAAGCTAAAACAGTCACGTTTGAACACAAATTTTAACCCCATAAAACCCATGTCAGCACCCGTATTCATGTTAAAATGTTTTGGCAATAATAAACACTGATAATATCATGAAGAAAAAGAACTAAGACCACAGGCAGCTCAACGAGCTAAAATCCACAAACTCCACGAGTAATTCAAACTACAGCACGATCAAATCACCATTCCAGATAAATCACGCCACACAAACCAAACAAACTCACTTGATAATCTTCCTAACATGCTCCGGAGGCATATCTTCCTTCTGCGTCTCAACAAACCCAAACTTCCGCTTATCTCCATACCGCTTCGCGTTAAGCTGCATCCACTTCCTCGCCTTCTCCTCCAGCCTCGCCTCGGCCTCAGCCGGAGACGGCAACACAGTGTACGACGGTTGCGCGGCGGGGGGAGGCGGTATCGAGCCACCAGCACCTCCGGTCCCGGGAGGCGCGAGCGGCGGTGGTCCTCCGGTCCCCGGAGGAGCAATTGCACCGTTATTACTCCACATCTCTTGTCCGTTGTTGTTCCACATGGTCAGTTGTTTTCAACCATGAAACCCTAGAAGTAGGGAGGAAATGAAATCGAGCGAGTTAATTGTTGGTGATGATAGGGTGGTGAGGTGAAATGGAGTGAGTGTGTTTGGGGAGGTTCAACGGCGGTGGCTAGGGTTTTAGATCTGAGGCGATGGTGATACCGTCGAAAGGAGGGGGAAAGTGAAGTGCGAAGAGGGTGGTGCGTGTGTACATAAAGAGGGCTAAGGCGGTTGCACCCTGGCTACGTGACCGACTCTTGTTGGGTGTGTCGTGGCGATGTGGTTAGCCCATCAGGGGTACCCAAGTATTCCACCGGCTTAAAGATCTATAAGAGTCTAAAAGTATGATATTTTATTGGGTTATTGTCGAAACTAATTACTAGTTACTAGATTTTATGAATAATCTATTGTTTTTTTTTTATAAAACTCGTCACTTAATTACAATGATGACGTGATATTTTGTTAGATATTTATCTTGATCATTTTAGAAATGTACTATCTTGTATATTCCATAAATATTATAATAGTGTATTAGATGTATGTTGATAATATAATTTATTTATGGATCAACCATGTTTTATATATTATTATTATATATGTTAAAGTACAAGTAAAATGAGCAGTAAAGTAAAGTACGTGATACAATATCGTTCTCTTTCTATGTACGTGGTAGGTTACGATCACTTTCATGAAAGAGAGAAATAAGCGTGGTGAAGAAGATGGTGACCATTAGGTTTCCACCATCATTGACGTATGCATTGTTTCCGTCATCGATCAACCCTAATCGGCCATGCTTCGGTGACGACAAAGGGGGTACATCTACTCGCCTTTTCTTTTCTTCCTTGTGCTACGAAACTCACGCAGGCTATCGTCGCAGATTTTGCTCCTTTCTTTTTTTTCATCTTTGGATAATATGGGAGAGCTAGTTAACTATATTGTCATCATGCTTTCTTTGCAGAAGATCAACTAGGGCAAAAACACGATGCGGCAGAGCAATGCAGTGAACGTTCATCGGGCAGAATCACGAAGACGGTGGCAGAGGTGGGTCGCTGCTATGAGGGTTCTACTAAAGGTCAAGATTTTCATAAGTCTCTATCTCAGTTTTATGTGTATTTGCATCAATTTTAGTTTTTAGTTGTTTACTCAGATGTACACAATTAGTTTACTGGTTATGTATATTTTTAAAGGTAAATGTTAGTGTTCTATCAAAAGTGGCATTAGCGAGCAAGGAACATGGTAGGTTGCTATTTGACGAGTAAGGTTACTTCAAATGAAGTTCCAGCCAATCATAACTTCGTCATACACTTTGTTTGCTTACTTTGTTGTTTTTGCGTTGGTAGGCTAGCTTTCCAGTTTGGTTGTCGTCGTTTCTTTTGTTTTCTTCTCTTTCATGGTCGACGAGGTTATTTGTTGAATACTTGTAAACATTATGTTTATTGTAGTGTTAGATTTCTTCCGCTTTGATATAATATTTTTATATTTAGGAGCTTCTTTATGAATTCTGGGTATTTGATGTGATCACTTTTAACAACACTCTTTGTATTTATAAATGTATATAAACAAATTCGTTAAGCATGGGAGGTATTTGGGATTGCTTAATGAAATAATGTTATAATGATAAACACATATAAGTTTTGTAGTCTCTTGAGTTGATGCTATTGTACTTGCTAGTTTCCGTCAAAGATTTATCGTTTTATACTTCATTGACTTTGTAAGTCTAGTTTATGTCAAGGCGTGTTCTATATTCAATTTGATTTTGTGTTTTATTCTTGATGCTTCTATTTCTTTATTATTGTGTTTTATGGTCTATTTAATTTGTAAATCTAACTTATAATCTAGTGGTATCGTTTAATGATAGGATCATTCGACTTGCATATTGAATATTGATGTTATATTCAATAGCGGATAAATGAACATGATGGGTGAATATTTTGATGAAAGGTTTCTATTTTCTTATAAAATAAAGGTCAATATGTTTCTAGCTAGTTTGGTAAATATTTTTACAAAGCACATGTTTGGTAGATAATTTTTCTGATAGCACTCATTTGAAAAAGAAAACCTCAGAAAAAAATATAAGTTATACTTTAGGCATCTTGGTTTCATTATATTTACACACACACATACACACACATATATATATATATATGTGTGTGTATATATATATATATATATATATATGTATATATATATATATGTGTGTGTATATATATATATATATATATATATATATATATATATATATATATAAAGTTCAACATGCCTACAAGCCTAAATACACCCCAACAGCTTATTCAATCACTTACATGCATATAGTTTTGACTAAGTTCTAATACATTTCTAACTATTTTAACTTTATCCACTATCAAATCACACAATTACAAATCAAATAACATAGATTAAACGTTATAGCATCAGGTTATCACTTGACCCGAACCTGGTAACTTGAGCTTGTGACTTGAGTGATGTTTATAAAATGGGAGGGATTGTGATGGAACCTAGAATGGTTGGCTGAAGGTGTTTTGATATATGATTTGCCCATTCAAAGTCTGGATTTGGGTCATATGGTTTTAGCAAAGGTTCGAGCCACTTGGTTCGCATAATAGAGATCATAGTGTTAGGTTTATCCGGTCATCACCTTGATAGTTTTTCAAAGCGAATTTCATTGATCTTGAAAATCAACACACACGTATATACATGCATACACATATGTGTGTGTATATTATATAAACCTAAAACTCAACCAAATAATCCATGCCTCGCTAATATAAGTCGTAACCAATGTTATCTTGCTTTACAAACACCATTTTGCAACAAATGACCAAAATAAACTCAAATTAATGATTTGGTTAGAAACAACATGAACTTGGTGAAGGCGTTTAATATAACTAATTTTGTTTTTCATTAAAGTTTAGGTAATATTAGATAAGTCAACAACACTTGTATTATGATATTGTCGAATCAATCACACCAAAATTGGGCTAGAGTCAAACTAATTCAGTTTTTTCCAAAGGGAATATAAAGGATTGTACTAAAAACTATAAAAATAATTTTACCAGCCTTGATAAATATCACCATCAACCACACATGATAATTATACGTAGTTTGATCAAATCACCTTTAGCAACTCATATGTTATTTTAACTGTATTGGGTCTTTTGGTGCCTACGGGTCACATTGCGTTGTAATTGAATTCATAAACAATGGTCATCAAAAAATTTATGCATTTTATAAATAGGATTCACGGAAAAGTTAAACAAATAACATCATGATTACTGTATTTTGACAGTATATTAGTTTGTTAACTAACAATTTAATTTCAACGTATGCAAATTAAGAAAGTATTATATACCTAGAGTGGTAGAGTGTCTGTGGCCTTTATTGTAGTGCAATGAATAACCTTGTTTAGCATCCATAATCACACTTGTAGACTCTTAAACTCTTTAAACCATCATATGGATGTAGAGTATACGGTCAAACAATTAAATATTTTTCAAGTTATTGCATGAATGCTTCAAAACTTTTCAAGAAGGTCATCACTGGTCTTCTCAAACATCAATGGTAGTGCAAAATGGAACTTTATGGGGTCACACACCCACAATGGCCTTTGAAATAGTTTTAGAACAACAAATCAAATGAATCAATAAATATATAACAAAAATCAAGAAAAAAATTGTTAAACTAAGAAAATTCTACACTCATATATACATCTGGAGGGTTTTCATGTTCTAAGCAATCCAAACATTTAGCTTTTCTACCTTTGATGCTGCTTGTTCTTGAAGTCTTGTAATATCATATGGGTGATCATTATATGTTATATTAAACAAAATATAATATAAAAAATATGCATGATAATAAAACAACACATCAAATATATGAATACCCATCAAACAAAACCAAACACTTGAACTTCAAATAAATGGATATACGATTGATAGTCTTGCCAGAGTTGCACCTCGACCAACTATCACCCATGTCATTCTAACTAATAACCTATAATCAAATAAACAACCAATAACTTATAATCAAATAAGCAACCCATAACTTATAATCAAATAACCAAAAGTTATCATCATTAGATCTAAAAGAAAACATTTTTGTAAAACTGTGTATCAGATATAGATTTAAAAAAGGCAAGCTCTAATATATATTAGACTGCACACACATAATGACCTAAGTTCTTTGCATTTTGGAAGTATACGAAGCAGAAGGTGACCGATTGTTATGATGCTACCTCGAGACACCTTCTGCTGGACCATCAAACCCATTTTCACCTTCGTAGGACATGAGCGACCCCATCAAGCCAAGCCAGTGGAAGATACTCCTTGAGGCGGTGGTAAGAAGCGAGATAAAGGTAGACGACAAGAGTGTAGATTGAAAGGTGGTTGTGGGTAGAAATTAACAAAATTAACGCGAGAACAATATTGAAATTGAAGAACTTAAGTGGTCAAAGTGTAAGACACTTAAAACTTTTTGTACACACCGACACACTAGAATTATAGTATATATAATAATGGTCATAAAACATAATCGTTAAGAAAATTTATACAAAGTTTAAGGTCATATTGTACATATTATCACATATATAAACCATAATCACTATAAGATTCTCTCGTATTTACAAAATTGATACATAATTTAGAATATCTTTTTTCATAGTAATGTTAAAATCATAGCATAGTCCATATCCGTAGATTCGACAACAAATTTAGATAATCTCAAATACTAAAAAATCATAAAAAGTAATGATTTTTGTAATCATAAAACTTAACAAAATCACAAAGTAAATTTTGTTTTACGTTTTCTTTTAAATCCTAATTATAAACCATGAATAATCACATTCTAAGTCAAATACACATCATATGCATTTACTTAGACCGCTAACGTAGAGCACGAAAAGAGTACACACGATCTATAAAGAAAATTAACACAACAGACAAATAGAGTGTAATAACAAGGGATACATCAATAATAAAATGTTAGATTAATCTTGTAAAGCAAAGTGTGAGGATCATTATTGTCACCTTTGCTAACTAGGAGGTTTTTGAGTTAGTTTTTTACCTAGAATCAGAGATTGAGTCAAATAAGGTTTCTTGTTAGTTATCTTAAATGTGATAGTTATCTAGTTTAAGATGCTCTATAAATAGGAGACATATGTAACCCTATTTCATTCATTCCGAAATACAGAAACAAGTTTTGATTCTCTTGATACTCAATTTGCTTTTAATTGGTATCAGAGCATCTAGGTTGGATCTTGAGAAAAGGATCGCAGCCACAAGAACCGAGCAAGTCCTCTCGTGCAAAGGAAGAGTCCGGCATCAATCACGACTAAGCGAAGTTGTGATTTCTGCGACGGGTTCTCGAGGCACCGGTGAAAGAATAGTAGCTGTCTAGGATTCTCAAACAACCTTGCGATCTAGACCAACGATCACAAGGTTGAGAAGGGTTCAAGATCAAGAAACCAAAACTTCAAACCGAGAGAGAAGAGAAGAGCCATGGCCGAGAATCAAGGAACTCGCACCCCTGCAACAAAAGAATCAGTACCAAACCTACCTTGCCCAATTCTGTCTAGTACAAACTACACGGTATGGGCTATGAAGATGAAGGCCATATTCAAGATTCATAAGGTATGGGAGGTAATCGACCCGGGAAAGGAGGTTGATGCTACAAAGGACTCTATAGCAATCGCCTTACTCCTGAACTCGATACCAGAGGAACTTGTTATGCAGATTGGAGATCTTGAGACTGCCAAGAAGATTTGGGAAGCCATCAAATCTCGAAACCAAGGAGCGAATCGGGTTAAAGAAGCCAGACTCCAAACCTTAATGGCGGAGTTCGAGAATTTAAAGATGAAAGAGCCAAGCTCAGTAGCCGAGTTCGCTGGAAAGATTTCCGGACTAGCGACCAAAGCAGCGTCACTGGGTTCGGTGATCCAACAAGAAATGATGGTGAAGAAATTCTTGCATGGGTTACCTAGAAGGTTCATACACATGGTGGTTGATCTTAAGAAAGTGGAATACGATGATATAGTAGGCCGAATAATTGCATACAAGGAGCGTGTAAGGTCTGATGAAAAGGAATCATCAGGAAAAACCGAACAGCTCCTTCTTACATATGAGCAATGGGAGTCAAAGAAAAGGCAAGAAAAGGGACCAAACTCTTCCGGAACAGCAGAAAGCAACCGAACGCAAGGCCGATCAAAGTCAACAAAAGGAAAAGAAAGAGATCGGGATGGCAAGCCAAAAAAGAATCGGTCCAAACTAAAGTGCTTTCGGTACGACATGCTGGGACACTTTGCATCGGACTGCCCTACAAAGAAGAAGAATGATGAAGCAAACGTAGTTGAAGGAGAACAACCGGCTCTGTATATGGCGGGAACAGTTGAGGAAGATTGTAATGAAGACAATGGAATCGTCTTCTTAAACGAAGACCAGATAGATCCTACGATATATACCCATAGTTCAAGCGAATGTGACATGTGGATCCTTGATAACGGAGCAAGCAACCACATGACAGGGACACATGGGTGGTTTACGGATCTTGATCAAACAAAAGTTGGATGGGTTCGGTTCGGTGATGACTCGAAGGTTCGAATCGAAGGACGAGGCACTGTTGTAGTAGAAGGACAATCAGGTAAGCAGAAGACGTTTAAAGATGTTTACTACATACCATCCCTTCGAAGCAACATTATAAGCCTTGGTCAATTAGACGAAGCGGGATACAAGATCACAGTCCAGCAAGGTGTCTTACGCCTCTTTGAGTTAGACGAAAGTCTACTCATGAAAGTGCCCCGGTCCTCTAACCGACTCTACAAAATCAACTTGAGAATGGTGTCCCCAGCTTGTCTGCAGACATGTGTAGAGAACGAAACATGGTTGTGGCATGATAGGATGGGACACCTCAATCTTGCCTCTCTAAAGCTACTGGGAAAGCTTTCACATGGCCTGCCAAAGCTTGACAAGCCATTGGAAGCTTGTGATGTATGCCTATTAGGGAAGCAAACGCGAACCCCATTCCCGAAGGAAACAAACTACAAAGACACTATCATCCTAGAACTGCTTTATGCCGATGTATGCGGACCAATAACCCCAAGGACCCACGGAGGAAATCAGTATTTCCTGCTGATCGTAGACGACCATAGTCGCTACATGTGGAGCTTCTTAATGAAAACCAAAGACCAAGTCGCTGGCCTGATCATTAACCTAATCCAAAAGATCGAAAAGGAAACAGGCAAAGGAGTTAAAAGCCTTCGAACGGACAATGGAGGAGAGTTCGTCTCGCACGTGTTGGAAGACTACCTCAAAAGCAAATGGATTACTCATCAATTCACGGCTCCCTACACCCCTCAACAAAACGGGGTGGTAGAAAGAAGAAACCAAAGCATCCTTGGAACCACTCGAAGTATCCTAAAAGCTAAACATCTGCCTCAAGATCTTTGGGGAGAAGCCGTGAATCACGCAGTTTACTTGCTCAATAGGTCACCGACAAAGGCGGTACAAGACGCTACCCCATACGAGGTGTTCAAAGGAAGAAAGCCAAACTTGACACACCTAAAGACATTCGGATGCGTAGGCTTTGTGAAGACACTGAGCACAGGCCAGAAGAAGCTAGATGATCGCTCCACAACAATGATCCATCTAGGCAGTCAACCAGGCACCAATGCCTACCGAATGTTCGACCCCCGAAAACAAACCATCACCGTGTCACGGGATGTGAAGTTCCTAGAGAACCGAAGTCTCTGCTGGAACGAAAAAGACAACCCAAGCCAACCAATGAAGGAATTCGAGGTTGAATCTCTCCAAGAAGAAGGCACAACTGAGTCCACCGATACGAACTCAACGGAGAACCCCGAAGAATCAGATCATGAAGAACCCATAGCAACTCAGAAACTGACAATCACAACACCCCGGCCCAAACATCGACCCAAAACCATCCCGACACACCACCAAGGAGATCCGGACGATACCCGTACTCCCAAAGAAATACACCGACTTTGTTGTTACAGATGTCCCAAGCACGATCATGCGGAACCAACCTCTGAAGAAGCCAATCTTCTACTATCCATTGATGATGTACCCGAAAGATTTCAAGATGCTGTCAAAGAAGAGCATTAGGTAAAGGCAATGGAGGATGAACTGCAGTCGATAGAAAAAAATGCCACTTGGAAATTGGTAAACCGACCACCACAGGTCAAACCCATCGGCTTGAAGTGGTTATTCAAGATAAAACGTGATGCAAGCGGGAAAATAACAAAGTACAAGGCACGACTCGTCGCAAAAGGCTACGTGCAAAAGTATGGGATCGACTTTGAAGAAGTATTCGCCCCGATGGCCAGGATCGAAACGGTAAGACTAGTACTCGCTATTGCAGCCAGTCACGGTTGGGAGGTCCACCATCTCCTTGTAAAATCGGCGTTCCTCCACGGTGAAGTAAGAGAGGATGTATACGTCACGCAACCCGAAGGATTCATCAAGAAAAGGGCGGGAACACCAAGTCTATAAACTTAGCAAGGCGCTTTACGGGCTACGCCAAGCCTTTAGAGCGTGGAACACAAGACTAGATGGAGCCATGAAGGAACTTGGATTCTCAAGATGTAAACAAGAACAAGCCGTTTACAAAAGGAGAACCAGCCAAGGAGTGTTGATAGTCGGAACCTACGTAGACGACTTGATTGTCACTGGAGTAGCCGTAAAAGATATTATCACATTTAAGAAACAAATGGAAAGCCAATTTAAAATGAGCGACCTTGGGTTACTAAAATACTACCTCGGCATAGAGGTAAACCAACGGAAGGAAGGAATCTCCATCAAACAGACAGGCTATGCAACAAAAATCCTAACGGAAGCAGGGTTAAAGGAGTGCAACCCAAACCAGTTCCCCATGGAACCGGGCTTAAAGCTCTCTAAGAAAGACGGTGGACCCGAAACCGATCCAACTGAGTACAGGAAGTTAATTGGAAGCCTGCGTTATTTAACCCACACAAGACCCGACCTGAGTTACTCAGTCGGATATATGAGCCACTACATGCAAAACCCTACACAAACACATGCACAAGCATTAAAGCAAATTCTAAGGTACCTAAAAGGCTCCTTAGACTACAGGATCTTCTACCCAAAAGGAGGATCTAAGAACTTGTGCGGGTTTAGTGACAGCAGTCACGCGGTGGACATGGACGACGGAAAGAGCACCACCGGACTGGTGTTCTACTACGGTGAAGCACCAATAACTTGGGGCTCGCAAAAGCAAGGGACTGTAGCCCTATCCTCGTGTGAGGCCGAATTCATGGCAGCAACATCCGGTGCATGCCAAGCACTATGGTTAAGAGGCCTTCTATCCGAGATGATTGGCGACGAAGAAAATGGTCACCATGTATGTGGATAATGCATCGGCTATCGCTCTCATGAAGAACCCAGTCTTTCATGGAAGAAGCAAGCACATCCATACTCGGTACCACTTCATACGAGAATGCGTAAAGCGTGAGCAAATCAAGGTGGAGCATGTTAGAGGTGAGTTACAAAAGGCAGACATTCTCACAAAGGCACTATCGCGGCTAAGGTTCATTGAAATGAGGAAACTCATTGGTTTTACAAGATTAGGGGGGTGAATTGTTAGATTAATCTTGTAAAGCAAAGTGTGAGGATCATTATTGTCACCTTTGCTAACTAGGAGGTTTTTGAGTTAGTTTTTACCTAGAATCAGAGATTGAGTCAAATAAGGTTTCTTGTTAGTTATCTTAAATGTTATAGTTATCTAGTTTAAGATGCTCTATAAATAGGAGACATATGTAACCCTATTTCATTCATTCCGAAATATAGAAACAAGTTTTGATTCTCTTGATACTCAATTTTGCTTTTATAAAATCTAACATTCAGCGATATATAATGTTGGTGGCTCAATTAAAGACACTAATAAAGTTTGCAATAACCCACCGAGGCAAGATATATCATTTACTAGAACTTTGATCGTTACGACTTCACAAAAAATAAGTTAGATTTTCATAATGATTAATGATAACGTGTCATAAAACTAGTTTAATAATAACACGGTATAAAATAAAAAAAAATAATTAGCAACCACAATCTGTTTCGACTGGCGATACAAGTATACAACTCTGTATCACATCCAAACACAACCCGAATAATATCTTCCAACTCACCTATCCCATCGGTGACACCCATTGTTTACCCCTTTCTCCTCCAAACCCTTAATCGGAAACCCTAATTCTCTACAATACTTCTGATCAATTGAGAATTTAGTGTTTGATTTTGCTTCTGATACCTCCAAATCGGAACCCTAACTCCAAACCCTAGATCGGAACCAATCGTTGTTTGTCGTATCACGCAAGTAATCGAAGATGGTGTTGGCGGAGCTAGGAGGGAGCATTTCACGTGCTCTACAGCAGATGAGCAATGCTACGATCATCGACGAGAAGGTGCTCAACGACTGCTTGAATGAGATCACTCGGGCTCTTCTTCAGTCCGATGTGCAGTTCAAGCTTGTTCGTGATATGCAGACCAACATTAAGAAGATCGTCAATCTCGATGATCTTGCTGCAGGTCATAACAAGCGTAAAATCATCCAGCAGGTCTGTAGTTGTTGATCCGGTGTAGTCTTATCGTATGTAGAATTAGTTATTTGGATTGCTTTTAGGTTATTGATTGGGTTATCTGTGACTGCTATAAGAAGTTGAAAATGGTTGAATGAAATTAATGTCTTTAACTGTCTAGGTAATTGGGAAATTGGGAACACAACTTAGATTAGTAGACAAAGTATTAACTGGCTTCGGTTCTGGTGGTTCAATCCCCCTGATTGAAATTACAAGTCAGTAAAACATGTAGAAGTTGAATCAGTTCAGATCTAATTGCAGCTTGAAACATCAAAAGTTCCATGCTTTTAAAGTTTAAACACCAATATGGGGTTTCTATTCTTTTTTACTATGCTTTAGATGCACATAAATAATAGTTAGGTTCACTCTAGTAAAGGGCTCTTATTGAATAACCAAACTTTCAGTCATGACATAATAATCTGATTAATATTACTATTTTGTTCATGTTATTAACTTATTATACACTCAATTAATGAGCTACTGATGTTAATTCATAATTGTTATCGGTGATCTATAGATAACAATATTCTCTTTTGTCATACCGTTTCAAAGGCTACTCTAACATAACCAGTTACCAAATACATGCAAGAGCAGTGATAAGTGAAGATATTTAGAAGCAAGTTGCTTGTAAGGCCTGTCACAATAATAGTCGACTCATTTTCCTTTGGTCTTGTAAAATTTGATATCGTCCACTAACATTGGTTAGTTTTAGAAACAACTATTTGGTTATGACTTAGGACCATCTTAGTGTATCTACTACATTCAGTTTCATTCACAGACAAAATAATTTATGTACTTTAATTTGAAATTGTGTCTCTTGACGCCTTTTAAATTTCTGTCAGGCCATATTTAATGAGCTTTGCAAGATGTTAGATCCCGGGAAGCCGTCTTTCACACCCAAGAAAAGCAAACCAAGCGTTGTCATGTTTGTGGGTCTACAAGGTATGTTGTTAATAAATCTTACGTTGTTTGTAAGCTGTACAACCTCTTAACCATATATTGTTCACAGTATTGTATATATTTACATCCTCTACGACAAGTGTTTACTGTTTTTGCTTGATTCAGGGTCCGGCAAGACTACAACGTGTACAAAATATGCTTACTACCACCAAAAGAAGGGCTGGAAACCAGCTTTGGTTTGTGCAGACACATTCAGAGCTGGTGCTTTTGACCAGTTGAAGCAAAATGCAACTAAGGCTAAGATTCCATTCTATGGAAGGTTGTTTGTTTATCTTTTAAATATACATCTAACCATTTTATATCTGGCATTCTATTAATTTCTGATAGGGAGATGATCACGAGACAAATCTTAACCGTGTAAGCTAGTAAGACTTGAAAAATATGTGTAATGTGTGTGTTCGGATAAGCAAGTAAATTAAGACATTTAACAGAGTTTTGCAGAATGGTGCAAAGCTAAAAGTTACGCATCAAGACCTGTTTATTAATAAAGGGTTGGTCACCAATAATGAACAGAAGGGGCAATCATCATGCTTCTTCTTGAATCTGAGTCACTCGTATTAAATTTAGCAGTTCAATAATTAGTATATTATATTTTTGTTAGAATATGCAACAAGAGAGTATAGGTTTTTTTTATAGACCTTCATTAAGTTCCTAAGAAAATAGATCTGTTGGCCATCCAATGATATGCGGACTTATATGTTAACGATCTATAGCAACCCTGATCCTCAAGGACACATGGTACTAAATGCTAGAAGTAGAAATTTCGATCTATTAACTTACACACATGTTAATTTGGGTTGTGTTCCATACTTCCATCTCAAGCGGGGTAACTAAAAAATTAGGTAGAAAGTTTTCATAAGTCTATTTTTAATGCATACAACATCCGAAATTGTTTTATTCTAAGATTTAGATAATTATTATAGCAATATTTGTTTTATAACCATAATTAGCACATCAGTAAATAGTAATTTAGTATTATATTTGAAATCAAAGAAAAGTTGTTGTGGGCAATATTCCCCAAAAATTTCTGTTTCAACCTGCACCAGATTTGGTTCCTTTCCATTTTGATTCATTACTAAGTACTGTTCAGTTTACATTTAAAACTTACAATAATATTACCTTTATACCCCTAATCCTCTTGTCCTGCCTACAGCTATATGGAATCAGATCCTGTGAAAATCGCAGTGGAAGGTGTTGAGAGGTTCAAGAAAGAAAATTGTGATCTTATTATTGTTGATACAAGTGGCCGGCACAAACAAGAAGCAGCCCTTTTTGAAGAAATGCGGCAAGTTTCTGAAGCAACGGTATACCTTAGTTGTCACCTGTGTCTTCTTTTAATCGTCTTTTTTATGTTTGGGATTATGCCTGGAGTTTGCTCAAAGGATGGTGTATTGTCATCTTGCAGAAACCAGATCTTGTTATATTTGTAATGGATAGCAGTATTGGTCAAGCCGCATTTGATCAAGCTCAAGCATTTAAGCAAAGTGTTGCTGTTGGAGCTGTTATTGTTACGAAGATGGATGGTCATGCAAAGGGTGGTGGAGCTCTTAGTGCGTAAGTGTCATGTTCTTAGTCCTTTTATATTGGTTTATTGTATTAAAGTTTGAGTGCTTATTTAGTAATATTCGTGTATTGGACTTTAAATGTCTTTGGGAACTTCTAAAACAAATCAGGCCTAACTACTCCTTTAACTGAATCTTGATGGTACCGGTTTCGTTTAACCCCATCCACCCTGACTCTAACGCGGACGTGCCACACTATGGGTAACTCGAAACATGACCTCTGTAATCCCATTATTTAAACGGGTTGGCAGGTCAACCGCTAAGTTTAGACATTAAGCTTAAATGAAAAATGGGTTGGCAGGTTGAAAACAGGTGGGCCTGCTGAGGATAGGCTGGTAAGGTCAACCCTAACCTGGCACGAATAATTAGACGGGTTACCCGTGTCGGTGATTATGCAAATTTATGTCCATTTCACCAACGCAGGTCGTACCATTGAAGAGGGTCATACTTTGGCGATATCACCCCAACCTTATTAGCCCCAACCTAAGCTGTTTCGAGTTAGGTTAGTGTAATGTTTCTCTGTTGGGTGGGGTCTTGTGGAATTTTGGCCCCTGGATACTAGCATAATCTTATTACACATAAATTGTATGAGACAATATCAGGGATAGTTATATGGTAAGTGTGAGGCAATGTAGTTACTAGTATTACTGATATAATTAAACTGTGCATTGAAACTATGAATTTCTAATATGGCACAATTCAACTTTAATTCCATCTCATCATTTTTCCATATCCTATATCCAGAGTTGCAGCAACAAAAAGCCCTGTCATATTTATTGGAACCGGTGAACATATGGATGAATTTGAAGTTTTTGATGTTAAACCCTTTGTCAGCCGTCTTTTAGGTTTGCATTACTTCATTTATTGTAGTTCTCTTGAGCTATTTATGTCTTTGAAGCCTATTTGAAAGAACAGTGGTGACCTTGTTTATCTATTACTCTTTTTTTAATTTTTTTTGGTTTATTTAACTAGGTATGGGTGACTTGTCCGGATTTATGGACAAAATTCATGAAGTTGTTCCAATGGACCAGCAGCCTGAGCTTCTGCAAAAGCTATCAGAAGGAACCTTTACAATCAGGATTATGTATGAGCAATTTCAAAACATTCTCAAAATGGGACCTATCAACCAGGTTCACCTTGCTTTTTTTTTTAATTGTGTTCAGTGTAAATATATATGTTACTGATAATAAGTGAGTAATAATGTCTGTTCTGCTCCATTGCTTGTTTTTCTGAACCAATTTAAGAAGAAAGTTTGAAAAGCCATGGGAATGTGCATATTTGAATATTATTCTGCGGCACATGTTTGAATTTTGCTCGTGTATCATGTAGGTTTTCTCAATGCTTCCAGGATTCAGTTCAGAGTTGATGCCTAAAGGCGGTGAAAAAGAAAGCCAGGCAAAAATCAAAAGATACATGACGATGATGGATTCAATGACTGATGAAGGTTAGTTAAAAGGTGACAAGATGTGTGGCTTAGTTGGGTTGGGTAACAGGTTAAAATGGGACTGGGCTGAAAACAGGTCACACTGTGTACACAGATGAATACGGGCCACACTATGCTGAAAACACTTTTTTTCCTTCTATTAAAAAAAACTAACTAATGCGATTTGGTGTTATTACAATAATAATATAATTTTTTGAGCAAAGCAATTTAAGAGGTATTATGCATTATAATTGACTTTTAATCTGTTTGACCTCTTGATGGCTGGTTGGGTAATTGGTCATAGTGGATTCAACTGAAATGGGTTGTTGAAAAATGAACGGATCACATACATGGAAAAAATTAAAATATTTACAAAGTCCATAGATATAAAAGTTCAAATATACATAAATTGATGTTCTTATATGTTTTTTTCACACACATAATATTCATAAACAAAAAACATACATGAATAGCATCGAATAGCGTCTGGAACATTCTGGAAGACTGGAACGTAAATGAATGAATGAGAAGTTTGTTCATGTTCGTTCGTTTAATTAAAAGTACATAAAATCTTGTTCATGTTCGTTTGTTTAATAAAAGAACGAGCTTTTTGCCGAACAGTTTATTCAACTTTCTGTTCATATACAACCCTAGGTTGTATACATTATAGAGCATAAATGGACCCCAGGCAACTTCCAACCTGTTTGGATCAACACATTCATCAGTAAATGGGTTGAATCCACCCGTATAGAGCATCCTCATTATTTTGTTTATTTTGCAGAGCTGGACAGTACGAACCCGAAACTCATGAACGAGTCAAGGATGATGCGGATCGCAAGAGGTTCAGGTCGTCAACTAAGGGAAGTCGTTGAAATGTTTGAAGAGTACAAACGGCTCGCCAAAATCTGGAGCAAGATGAAGGGCCTTAAAATCCCCAAAAAAGGAGACATGAGCGCGTTGTCTAGAAACATGAACGCGCAACATATGAGTAAAGTCCTTCCTCCTCAAATGCTTAAACAAATCGGTGGTATGGGCGGGTTACAAAACTTGATGAAACAAATGGGCTCAAACAAAGACATGATGGGTATGTTTGGTGGTGGTGACAAGTAGACCACCAATTTTCTAGCTGTGTCTTCGTCAGTGTTAAGAGTGAAGTTTCAAAACTAAACCGTCTTAGTATTTAAATCTTCAGAGCAACAACACTTTTAGTGTCGATTGGTAGCTTTCAACTTATCTAGTTAAGCTTGAGTGAAATTGCAACTTTGATCGACTTGAACAGATGTGATTCTTTAGCCAACACTTGAATCTTAACTTGAAAATGAGATAAAAACTACTATAAGCTGCTCTCAATACTGAGTATAAGATATGATAAGAATATGTATATCTTCAGCTTTTATTTTTATATCTTTTAAGCTCGATATGTTAATACAAGCTTTTTATATACCAAGTACATTGTGTTGTATTAAAAGAAAAAAAAACTTGACAAATAAATAACAAAAAGCTCACTTTTTTCACATGTATATATAAATTAAAACGTAAAAAAAGATTAAAAAAACCTGAAAACCGGCTTGGGGGATGAGGCTTGATCCCACACCACCTTTTTGGAAGTGTAAGACACGAGCCACCAGGCCAATAGAGCTTTTGAGTTTAATTTTTGTCCACCCCTCACCACACACACATATGTTTAGATAAAATTTAGTATACAAAGTGATAATTTTGGACGAAGCGTACAAAGTTATAACGCAAAAAGAATCGTTACGGATGTAATTATAACTCAAGTGTTAGATTTAATTACACAGATGTGAAATTATCACGCAAATGTAAAATTATCACGCATGAAGGTATTCTTGCGTGATAATTTTATCTATGCATGATAATATTACGCAAGTGTAATCCTTCTTGCATGATTATTAATTGTTCTTGCGTGATACTTTCACCTCTAATTTCATATATTTCGCACGTAAAAAACACTTTGTATAGAAATCTTCACCCATATGTTTATATTATAATTACAATCATATATAAACTTGCAAATTTTGTTATACTAAGATTCATTTAGTGAGTGAATATCGATTGAACTCACAGCTATTCGATACATGACAATTTTTTCACAATCTTAGCATTTATTTTACAACATAAGCATTTTTGAATAAAAATGGCTGCTAAGGCCCTTTAACGATCTCCAAGTGAACTCCCTTCGATGAACCCTCACCCACCTCTGAAGGATCTCCTATAAACCACCTCCTTTTTGACGAAACCAATGGAATCCTAGACAAAATCCCCTCGATTGTGGTCCAAAGTTGCATGATACGATAATTAAAATGTTAAACCAAAATCAGACTTTCGGGTTTGAATGAAAAACGACCAAGGATTTGTTGTAATAGGATAGAGATCCGATCTAGAGGTATATTAGGCTTCCAAATGAAAAGGAGAAGAAGGAGAGGGGAAATTGAAGCCATTTTGTTTTCAATTAATCCACAAGGAAAAGAAACATGGAAATGGTAACAAGGAGATTCAAGGCAGATGGTATGTGACAACTATGACTGTTTTCTCTTGTTTTTAAAAACAAATCTTTCTATGTTCTTTAAATTTTGACATAATATTAAGAAATATATAAAAGTCAGTCTATTTAAATAACTGGAAACTGAAAGCTCGTTTGAAAAAAGCTTGGAAATAACTCGCTCAAAATTGACTTGGTTATAAACAAGTCAACTCGGTTTGTGAACGAGTCGAGCTTTCTGTTATGTTCGATTTGTTAACAACCCTATACAAGGAGTCAAGGACTCACGTGCACACAACATAATTTCAAACTTCATGTACAACATAGCATTAAAATGTGTACATCTATCAAACAGAGACAAAATAAAGTATACCGCTATTTAATGGTCTGTGAAGGTACCAAACAATGAGTTAACTCAAGATATACTATAAAAAAATAACTAAAATTAAACAAATAGAATACATTAAATGACCTTAACAATCGCTCAGATTTTGTAAATTATTTACGGTTTTTCAGCTAAAAATAATAAAAGTTATCTCAATAATAATTGTATAGTCACATCTACTTTTTAAAATAATATATTTCATTTATTTTAGCATAAACATTACAACCACAACTACTAGCCCACAACCTGCAAGTAGGGAACCAAGAAGCCAGAAAACATTGACATAATGACATCTAACCCGATCCACCAATATTGATATGCCCTAAAATGTAGTTTGTTTTATAAAATGTGATATAAAAGTAAAATCTTTACCCTTAATATCAAGAGAAAAAAAAAAAATATATTTAGTAATTAAATCTAAACTATAAAATATATTTGTTATGCACGATAATATTTAGAAGAAACCCAAATTTCTAACAATATTTAGAAATCCAGTATAGATTTATTTCAATAAATCGAAACATACCAATATTTATGCATGAAAATAGTTTATGTATTCTTTGTGATTTGTTAAGGTTTCTTTCTAAAAATATAAAAATTCATTCATTTTATTACTTTTTTCATGACCTTGATCACGATCTCGAAGAAATAATAAGTTGGCTTAATATTATTACTTTGGAATGAAAATTTTGACAAATTACAAGTCAATGGTGATTTGTTTATAACTTTTAATGACTATAGAGGTATAAAACCAACAATATAAAATCAATTTTAAGTTGCTTGACAACTATAGTGAAAGTTACAAGGTAATTGAAATAAGTGGTTATGTCCATCATAGTTAATGTAAAAGGTAAGAATGTTTAGTTACATATGTTGTGAGTTAATGCTCAAGTAAAGGGCTTAAAGTGTCAATTTTTATATTTGTATGGGTTTAGTAGTTCATTAGTTGTTAATATTCTGTTAACTATTAGTTTGTTGGGAGTTAGTTAACAGGTGAGGTATAAACGAAGTAGTAATCATAATGTTGTTTGATATAGAAAAATTCGATTGAATCGTTGAGTTCTTGGTTATCTTCTTGGTTCAATTCTCACAATTGGTATTAGAGCCAATCGAGGGCTCGAGAAACAGGAGAAGACAAGGGTAAGAACTCCGATTGAAGGATTGGGAATCAATCATGGTGTCAACCACTAAATTCGAATTGGAAAAGTTCGATGGGCGTAATGATTACGGATTATGGATGTTGAAGATGCGAGTCCTATTAGTCCACCAGGGAGTCGTTGATGCACTCGCCGGGGAAGTCAAGTTGCCATAGTCACTATCGGAGAAGGAGAAGAAAGATATCCTTCAGAAGGCTCATAGTGCCATCATATTGAGTCTGGGAGATCTTGTGCTTCGTGAGGTTTCGAAAGAAACCACAGCGGCCGAAGTGTGGACCAAATTGGAGAGTCTATACATGACGAAATCATTAGCAAACCGTTTGTATTTGAAGAAACGATTATATACGTTCCATATGAGCCCAGGTAAATCACTAGAAGACCACACTGATGAATTCAACAAATTGATTTTGGATCTTGAGAATATTGAAGTCACCATTGAAGATGAGGACCAAGCGATCATGTTCTTGACATCCCTTTCGTAGAGTTTTGAGCATCTCGTTGACACGTTGATGTATGGAAGAAATACTCTAACCAAGGAAGAAGTGCTTACAACACTTAATTCCAAGGAACTAAAGAAATGAATGGATGTTCAAGACGAATCAGTAGATGGTTTGTATGTAAGGGGAAGATCAGAACAGCGAAGTCACAGACAAAAGAATGGTTCAAGGTCAAGATCCAAGTTCAAAAGAAGGTGCCACATATGTCAATCAGAGAAACATTTGAAAAGGGATTGTCCGGAGAGAAGAAAGAAGAAGAATGAAAGCCACTCCAGGAACACACATGGGATAAGTTCACCTGAGAGTTCAATATATGGCTACGAGAGCTCTGAGGTGTTAATGGTAACCGGTGGATCAAAAGATGACAAATGGATCCTTGATTCAGGCTGCTCTTATCACATGACCCCACATAAGAGGTATTTTACTAAACTTGAGGAGAGGGAATTAGGTACTGTCCAACTAAGGGATGATCGACCATGTCAAAACAAAAGACAAGGCTCGATCATACTCAAGCTGGACAATGGAACTGATGTGGATTACACAGTGTGAGATACATACCCAATCTTTCAAGGAATTTGATATCTCTTGGCACGTTTGAGAAACAAGATTTGAGTGTTTCTCTCAAGAATGGAAAGGCCAAGGTGGTCAGGGGGTCCATGGTTGTATTATCTGGGACTAGAGGTAATAACAACATATATGTGTTGGATGGGCAAGCAGAATGTGAAGCAAATAGTATGGTTAGTGATAGACAAGTAAATGAATCACTGTTGTGGCACAATAGACTTGGACATATAAGTGACCAAGGGTTAATGGAGTTACAAAAGAGGCAGTCTCTAGGGTCATTCAAGTTGCAAGGCATAGGTTCCGTTGCTGTTGGAACACCAGATTCATTCTGCATTAAATCCTGAGAGTTTATGCTGTAGCTTACACCAAATAAAGCGCATAAAATCCTTTAAGGACAGGAATACATTCCGTGCAGTTTATCATTCGAAGAATCATTGCGTGCCTTTTAATTCGTCCGATAACGGGACACTCTTCTTCTACCTAGCTTTCTTATAATCAGTTTCGGTCACGAAGGATCAAACTGATTCAGCCAATCTTGGTAATAATTAATAATAATTAATTGATCTCTGTTTGGTCTGATATGTTTTCGACAAAATGTAGATTCGGATGAATCTCCACCCCTTCAACTAAAAAACCAAATCGAAGAAGAAGAAATACAAAGCTTTTGCTTCGACATCGATTAAAAATTAGTTTTACCCCCCATAATTACGACGGTCGTGTTATTACAATAGTTATGTCGTCTGTTGAAAAGTTGTTGTATTGTTTGATAAATTTTGTAGAGCAGAGCAAGCAGTCACTTCTGCTTCTTAATGGGCCATCAACATTTGTTTTATTGGCCGAATTTATTTCATTTCACATGCTTCCGTTATACAAATATTATTTTATTAATAACAATAGAGCGTACAAGAAGATCATAATATAGTCATTTTAAAAGTGTAACAAACCTTTATAGTCATCATGACACAAAGATAGTTGTATACTTATAAAAATTTATGTACACAATTCAAGGATTATTTTTTCCTTTTATAATTGGTAAGAAGTCTTTTCAAAAAAACAATTCTTGATCTACCATTTAATGTATTTTTTAGAAATGTAAAAGTATAACATCTTACTAGTTTTTTAAAGGGGTAACTTTGTAAAATAGTAATCAAGTTTCAGAATTGTTCTAATTAGGTCACTCATAAAGTTTTTTGTTCCAATCAAGTCACTCGAAAATTTTTTTTTCAGTCAGATCACTAAAGTTTTAGGTTTGTTCTAATTAGATCATTCATAAGTTGCAAAAAAAATTTAAAAAATTATAAGTTTTTTAAAATTTCTTTACAATATTTATAGAAAAACTGAATTATTTCAAAAAATTTATGAATTATTTAAAACAATGAAAAAAGTACGAGTGACCTGATTATAACACTCTTAAAACTTTAATGACCTGATTGACACAAATAAAAGTATTAGTGACCAAATTGAAACACTTTTAAAACTTTAGTGACCTCATTAGAACAAATAAAAATATGAGTGACCTAATTGGAACGTTGTTAAAACTTGCTTACTATTCTGTGAATTTTTTCCTTTTTTAAAATTGAAAAATATGACAAGACAACTTTTCAGAAAATATTCAAGTTTGATAATCATATATAAAATTTTTAAACTCCACAATAAATATCCTATATGTATTATGCAATATATATATATATTTATATATTTGTAGTTCTTATATTTGTTGTTTTGTGAATGTAATGCAAGACATGAAGTAGTACAATGGGACTAGAGAATAAATAGAAAACGTGTGGGTGTGATGCATCATATCAAATCATCATCGTAAGAATATCAGCACAAAAATAAATAAAAATGTAAAATTTAAATAAAATATAATTAAATGAATAAAACTTGTCATTTTGTTGGGACAACAGCCTGGGATCTTTATGTCCTGTCTAAATTTCAGGCCCCACTCCATTATCACAAACTTTAGGTATTCACTCCTAAAAGCTTCATTTTCTTTTTCATAAATAAAAATTGAAATTCAATCCATATGATTGGTTTATAAAGATTAAAAAGTAAACTTTGAAATTGTGACACGTTAGTAGGTATTTGAGTCCCTCTAACAGAAGTTTGATGTTGAAATACATTTTCCGTTAATTTTTTCGTCTTTGACCATTTTGAAAGTCAACAGAAGCTTTATTTTACATATCATCTTGTTTAAGTAGAGTAATGATGAAGTTCTATAAATTTCATGATATAAAGGCTTTTACGGTAGTATTAAATAAAAAGTTAGTTTTTGATTTTGTTAGTCATTGATCACTATATTAGGAAGGTATGACAATTCTGAAACTAACAATACGAAAACTACAATGCTTAATACGGTTTAGCATTAACCAAGACAACATAACTACATCGATAACAAACACAAATGCGATAATTGAGGTCGCGCAAGGCGCAATTGGGCACCCCTAGTTTAAAAGAAAAGAGGATCTCAATCTTCATAAAATATTGCATTAAGGGGCTGTTTGATAAAACTGACTCAGTAAGACCTGATTGAGTCTACATCTGACTAAAACTTGGCTGTTTGATTCAGTATCTGACTGGCTCTGCTGAATGATAAAAATAATCATATTACCCTTGTATTTTAACTGGTGTTATGTAATAACTCCTTTTATAAATTATTTTAACACACAAAAAACCATCAAAAAAATAAAATCCACTACCCCCTTCTCTACACCCCCCGACCACCACCGACCTCCACCACCACAACCACCACCACCGGCAGGGGAGGAATCGCGCAGGGGATTTGGTCGCGAAGGGGAGGAATCGTGGTGGGGCGGTGCTCGCGCAGGGGAGGCGCTAGGCGGTGCTCGCGCAGGGAGGAATCGCGCAGGGGGCCCGCTGTCGGTGGAAGCGCCGGCTGCCGAGGGGTGGGGTGGCCGTCCGTGGTCACGCTCAGCTGAAATGGATGGGTCAGCCTTTTTCGGAATCAGGTTTGGGTCAGCTAGCTTGGACCCGGTCAGCTGAAACGAATTGCATATCAAACGAGCTGACCCGCTGACTGAGTCAGCCGGTTAGCCGGGTCAGACCAAAAACAAACAACCCCTAAGTATTTTAAGAAATTAATGTTTTCAAAAGCTAGTTTATAGGTTATACATATTTCAACAAAGTTTAAAACAACAATAATATGGCGTTAGAAAAATTAGTGATAGTAATTTGATTCATGTAATTATAACACACACACTAAAAAGGGCATGCAGTCTAATGGTATGAAGCCATGGTGGTATCTCTCTCAAGTGGTGAGGTGCAAGTCATGTCGTGAACGAATGGTGTAAATTTAAAAGTATGTTAGTGAGTGTGTGAGTTTGTTAAAATGAATCGGCTAATTTAATTTTGACTTACGCAATCTGCTCAGGTGCTCGGCTTCAATGATTTATAAACATTCCCGTATACCATTTACCATTTATAACACAATAAATCTATCGTAATCCATCATAACAGAAACCTTTTTCCAATATCGTACAAGGAAGAGGACATGTGTACACTCACAACTACAATAAAAAATCAAATATAAAATCACAACTTCTATATTTTCAAACTTAGAAATCTAAGTTTGATAAATAATAATATTAGTAGAGAATAATATTAGAGGTAATTAAAGTTATAATGGTGTGCAAAGAGTAAGTAAGGAAGCGCACGGTTGATTGGGTCCATTACATTAGACACGCATCCAACTGTCCCTTTGGTCCTTTTGCTTGTCCTTTTATTTTCAATTTCTGACCATTGATCTGGAAGGTATGGTAATTCTCTTCACCCATACCATATCTCCACATCTACTCTCCTCTATTATTACCCCCATTATAATACCCCGGTATCAATTTAATAAGAATAAACATCAGGTGTCACTAGGTTAAGATATTATTCACGTCTTCTTACGTATGTTATTTTTACTTTTAACTTTTTCATGCAATATCCCTTAATTACAATTCCAAAAGTATTAAAACAGACACATGAGAGTGCGTTATTTGAAACGAACTTGAAAAAACTGAACCAAATTCGAGTTTTTGATTTTTGAAAGTTTGAATTAGTTAGCACTCGAATTAATTCCAAATATGAAATTCGTATAGAATTCGAATTTATGACTTGAAACTATTTTAACTGGAAATTATAAATTTTCAAATTATATATATAGTTTTTATGTGTATGAGGAAAACATATATTTTTATTTATTATATATTAGGTTATAGATCCGTGCATTACACGGTTTTGTATAACAACATCTAATATTAGCTGGAAATTAAATTTTTATTTTAACAAAATTAACTCTCATTAAAAAAATTCTTAATGAGATATTTTATTTATTTTTCTAAAAAAATTAATTAGATTAATATAATAGCAAAATTGACTTTCTTTTAAGGAAACTATTATAATTATAATATACTAGTTTGTTGCTTTCATTGTAGCGAGTACACATGTTCAAATTCTAGTTGGATCCTAGGTGGACGTTTTAAAAAAATAACATGTGGCTATTAAATATTTTGATTTATTAGAAAAGATTATTTATTTTAATTATATTATATATATATATATATATATATATATTTTTATCATATTCAGTATATTCAAATCAACCAGAATTCTGATTTCCAAGTTTGAACTGAAAATGGAATTCATCTATCAAAATTCGAATAACCGGAATAACCCAAAACTGATTTGGTCATGAATACCCCCAAAGTGGTAGATCGAGAATGAGCTATTTTTTGTGTATATGCTTACCATCTATTATGTGTTCTTCGATATTCTTTCTAATTGTGCACATTATTTTATTGTTATTTGAGTTTGTTTTGCTGGCACGTCTTGTAAAAGATTCCCCAATTAATTAAGTTGATAGAAATTCAAACAGAAACATAATAACATTGGTAAAATCACTGAATTAGCCACCAGATATGTAATTATATATATTATTATCACGAGTCATCTATCTTTAAAACAGTATCTTATAGGATAATCTCAAGAGCAAACAAACATACAAATGATTTAATAAAAACCGAGTTACATGACTAAACAAAAGCAATTTAATTGTGTGTTGAAATAGTAATATTTAACACTGTGTTATATGGTTCGTTCATCATATAATCAATAAGATAATAATCCTCTAGTCCAATGCATGGTAGTTATCAAGGTGACCTTTGAGTTGAATGATTTTATCGTATAAAAGACATCATATATTTACAAATTCTAATTCAAATGTTATATATATATACATATTGAACAATTAATACGAAAAGTAAATTATTATTAAAAATTAGAGTAACTTCAGTAACCACCACTGTGGTTGTGTCGTACATTTGATCTAATCTGTATATCTTTCTGTGCAAATTTACCTTCACGTACTCTCATTAGCTAGTGTGGTCCTCCCTCACACCGTATCAATGTCCTACCTATCTACCTATGCTAGCTCACGGGTAAACTTTGAATTCCATTCAAAATTGTTTTTTATAATCTATATTTTGAAAATCGAACCACCCGTTGTCGCTTGTTAAACAGACTACGTTGTTGGTTCAACCGGTCGGTCAACAAAGATAGACATACATTATTGGGTTTCTACTGTATTGATGCTTTTACATGTTTATCGCGATACCAAGGTGTTTAGAAAAAATAAATACTACTTTAGCTTGTCTTGTTTAATCGGGCTTTAAAACATCACTAGCTTTACACTTCTAGCAATTTTCAATAAGTAGGTATTATTCTAAAATTGTTTTTTCTACGTGTTTATTCTACTCGTAATTGATACTCATCATAATATTAGATTAATTGTATAGTATTTTATTAAACCTTTATGGTTTTTATGGGTAGATACATTTTTTCATAATAATAAAGGGTGATTTATTAGTAAATACATGATTTATGTCAAACAAAAGTCTTAGGTTCTAATTATGTTTTTACTGGTTTATATCATAACATTTTGAAGATAACAAGATACTTGAATATGTTGTTATTGATAATCCCATGCGTTTGCGGATAACTTCTTCTCATGAAAAAAAAAGAATATTGAGAATTATGTCATCAAAAATGTTAATATTTTTATACAAAAATATATTATAAAATAATACTGGAAAAGTTTTTATTTTATTCCATTTACCCATACAAACAACTCACCATTAGTTACATCACCTGTCAAAGTAACATGATATCACCATCCCTCCCACACAATATACCCTAAAACTGTCTTATAAGTAACTTCCTTTTCTAATTTACAATCTCACCTCCTCCTTCATCTCTCTCTCTCTATCTCTCTCTCTCTCTCTCACACACACACATATATATGTATATGTTCATGAGGGTAGAAGAATAGAAGATGCATATACAAAATATATACAAGTCCTATTCATGTTATTCCACAGCTTTCTTGAACTTTTTGATTTCGCATTCTTTGATGTGATAAAAGCTCAAGAAAGCTGTGGGAGGACATGACGATATCCGGACTTAATTCTTCAAATTTTATTCAAATTTGCGTATTTATAGACACAAATTCAATCTTTAACTCATAACAACATTAGAAAGTCTACATTAAGGTACACAGTTCCATTGTTATCTCTACATGTTATTTACAAGATTATACATTTTCTTCTTAGAATCATTTAATTTGTTTTCTGAATTTGTCATGTGTTTTAGCAATGTTGTCTGGAGTTTGAAGATTGTGAGACTGATTGAGCACCACAATGCTGTTCGGCTACATGAACGTCTGTGATTTTTTTATTTTTTTAGCAAAATGCATTGTTAATCAGTAATTACACTGCTTATCTGAATGTTATATGCATTATTAACACTAATTATCCACCTCTTGATGGTTTTAATACATTTGGATTAAATTTTGTAACCCTATTTTCAAACTAATTATAATACTTTTATTATTAATCTTTTTAATTTGTTTCCTCTTGTTTATTATCTTTATTCTTCTTTGATTAACTTGATAATCACTACATATTTAACATTAATTTTTTTACATAACAGTATTGTGGTATGTTTTAATTTCTGAATTTAATAAATTTTTTAGATTTTAATGCTTTTAGTAATATATACTGGCATTTATATAAAAATAAATTAGTTTACTTTCTTTTATATATACTGTTTAATAAAAAAAAGTAAGAAAACAGAAAATGACAGGAGACTTCCTCCCACTATATGTGAACTGATGAAGGGTCTCTTTCCTTCCTTTTTCTATTAAGTTTTGTTGCATAAAATGTGTATCAAGCTAAATTAGATTATCTAAATAGATGTTCTGTTCTTAACCAGACAGTCTAAAAATGATAAATAATCAATCAGCACTCTGTTCTTAAATCTAAATAAAATTTATGAATTACCTTAATAAATATTTTTAGTAAAACTTAAGATATTATTGTTATTGCTATGATATAATTATATAATGACAAGCCAAAAAGAAATGGGCTACATTTGTCTATGTTGATATGGTGATGGAGAAAGAACCAAAATTTCTAGAATTTTCCACTTAAGATGCTTTAATTTTTTTATATTAATATATCTAGCTCTACTCTTAATATATCTTTCAATTTAATTTAATTTTTTTTGTTTGTTTGATGTAAACCCCGTCATAAAAAGCTATCTACTTCATTTCCTTTTGATAAAATAATCATTCTTGTGAAGTAATATTATATTATTATCATTATTATTCCTATTTTAATAATTAAAAGTTTTCTCTATGCATATATATTATTTGCATAGGAAAATCTCCTTATAAAAATAGATTACCTCAAACACACAAGTAATTGTTGAGAAAATTAACCTAACTAGCTAATTCATGCATTATAAAATGACACACACCTATAAATTTCAAACAAATCTGAGCGGATCATACAACACCATGTGATGCTGTGACACAAGTATTACAATATATATATATACTTATATATATATATATGTGTGTGTGTGTGTAGGGACTATAGGACAGAACAGAGGAATCACGAGGTGTGAATAAAGATGAGAGGTTTGTAAGTTAAGGGACATACATAAGCATAAGATGATATGAAGGGTACGAAGGTACCACCCTAGAATGCATACAAACTGTTACAAACATATACGTCTGCATGCATGTACTTCCACCCTATGCATGTTTTTCCTTTCACTTTTTTCACTATGCCCTTAAAGATAAGAAACCTAAAAAAATGAGGTAATAAACTAAATTATTGTATCAACTTCTTGAAAGTGTTTGTATATTTCTGGGAGTCCCAAACAATCAATGAGCATGATGATCACACAGGTGTTAAAAGGACCGAAGAGAATCTGATAAGAAAACTAGAAATGCATTACATACAAATGTAGATTACATGGGTATTTATATCCTTGAGTTTCTTAGGGATTAAGACATCCATTAACTGCCATAACTACCCTATTTATGTTATGTAAGAATAATACAAACAATTAATTAACTTATGTTAAACTAATCAAATGCTTAACTTAGGATAAACTAATATTAAACCAACAGAGTACATAGTATATAGTTGCTAATATTGTCTCGCGTGACAAAGTAGGGGACACTATTAGCAACTCCACATTATTCAACTTTAAAACTTATGAGAGACAATAGCTCGACGTTCTGAAAATGATCGAAGATAATAAGTCATCACCTAAAAACTCAAGATACCCATACGTGGATTGACACGTATCCAAACAACCTCCCTAATCAGTGTCAAAGTATGCAATAAGACTAGATGTTAAGTAGACATACAATAGTAGCCAACATGATCTAAAGTTTATTTAATTAATGTGAAAAGAGTATGTTTGATTGAATGAAAATGTGGTTCTCGTGGTTGTGATATAGAGACAAATATGTTGGACAGTACATGAAATGTCTAGTCCCCAACGAATGATAAGTATTGTGAAACGCCAACAAAACTTAATTATAACGTCGGTTATTTAACTGGCATGTAAGACCAAAATGTAGAATTATTGATAAGAGTAGTGTTCGGCTTACAATTAAACATCTTTGCATGACCTAAAATGTCTTGAGAGTACTATATTTGAGAGAGAAATATCCCTTCATTGTTACGAGTATCAACAATTACCAATACATAGTAGTGTAGAGGGCACAAGTAGCTAATGACAATCTTGTTACTTGGAGAAGTCTTAATATGACATATGAACTCGATCAATAGAGGAGTGGATAATAATAATATTATCAAAATAAAGTAAAAGTGGTCATCTCCGTAAAGGTTATTCTGAAAACTAATAATACCCATATCGCGACCAACCTTGGTACCATGGATAGGAAGTTGCTATATAAAAATTTTTGTTGGCATATAATCTGGGTGACAAGGGTCCACAAACACTTAAGCCTGGTGCACATAGACTAACTCGTTAAACGAATTATGGAAGAAAACATTTTTGACATTTGATTGATAAATAGGCCACGAGCAAGATACTTCTAAGCTAAGAATCATATGGATGCTGGTCGGTTTGACAACCGGGCTAAACGTCTCATCATCATATTCATTCTGCATAATGGAATACGAGAAATGAGACTTGGATTCTCGTCCCAAGACCTCTACATACTAACGGATCTTTATCTCAGTGTAAGGCTTGGTTAATTGTTAACAAACATACCCAACACGTTGAGGTCATGGCAACTAGTTACACTTAACTTTCAATAATTTCACACATCCCTTCTAAACTTGAATAATATCATATTTACTTGGTGAAAAATACCATAGTATAACTACTTTTTTCTTCGTAACATAGATAGTAAGGATTTAGATTATGGGAGTCTGAATGTGAGAAGAAGAGTATAGTTGTTATATAATAAATTGTATTTTAGTGAAATAAGTAAATATATGGGATATTTTGATATTAAATTTTTTATAAGATAAAAGTGATATGGGTCTAAGAGCAGGGGCGGATTGCTTAAGAGCCCAGAGGTGGGAAGGCCCATTCAAGTTCATGGCACATGCTTGTAATTAAAAAATAGACCAAAAAAGATAAGGCCCATTTATATGTCTGATAAGCCCTCTAGCCCTTTACCAAACTCAATACTGCCTCTTGAACTTGAGTAAATTATTGTTTTCGTCAAAATCGTCCCTGAGGTTTGACGAAAATCACGGTTTCAGTCCAATAGTTCATTTATTACACTGACGGTCCAATAGTTTCAAGTTTTGTTTCAATTCCACCCAAGCCACTAACTCTGTTAGTGTAATTCTGTTAAGTTAACGTGAATTGACTATATTACCCTTAGTAGATAAAATTAAAAAATAAAACCATTCATCACCTACCATTATCATTTAACCCTAACCCAAATCTCTCTTTTGGTATTCCTCCATCTCCATCTCTATCTCCATCACCACCACCACCACCACCAACCCTCACCGCCACTGCCACCAACCCTCACCGCCACTGCCACCATCCTTCTCCGCTACCCACCACCCCATCGTGCTTCCATCTGCATCTTCTTATCGTTGTTCATCTTCATCTCCCTTTCTCCTTTTGATTTCAATAGATCTATAAAGATCTACAAGTTGTAAGAGGTGGTGAGTGATTGTGGTGGTGGTGAGCGACGGTGGTTCTACCCTTTTTGTATTCGATTTCAGCTTATAGATCTACATGGTGAGCGGGTTCTGTTGGACGGTGGTAGAGGTGAGCGATGATGGTGGAGGTGAGCGATGGTGGTTCAAGTTCACGACGGTGCGACGAGGGTGGTGGTGGCCGGAGAGGGCGGTGGTGGTGCCGATAGATTGGGGTTTGGGGGGTCTTGGGTGAAGAGATAAAGAGAAAGAGGAAAAGGGGTGGAGGCTGGAGTGGTGGCATAAGGTGGTGGTCAGTGGCTCGGAGGTGGAGGTGGAGGTGGCGATGGTCGTCGGAGGTGGAGGTGGCGATGGTGGTCGGAGGTGGTCTAGGGGCGGAGGTGACGAGCGGTGTTCTTGATTTTTGGATGATAAAGAGAGAGAGATGGGTTGGGGTTGTGGGTGGGGGGTCTTGAACTCTAATGGTGATAGTTTTGTTAGGGATGATAATGGTGGTTGTGGTTGTGGTGGTGGTGGATGGGATATGGTGTAGGTTTTTTATGATGAAGATGACAAGACGATGATGATAGTTATTTGATAAAGATTTTTTTTTATTTTATATTTAATTATAAGGGTAATATTGTAAATTTACACTAACTTAACGGAAATATTTTAACGGTGTTAGCGGATTGGGTGAAATTGAAACAAAACTTGAAACTATTGGACCGTCAGTGTAATTGAACTATTGGATTGAAACCGTGATTTTCGTCAAACCTCAGGGACGAAAACGGTAATTTACTCCTTGAACTTTTATCTCAAAAACTAATATCGATTTTAGACATTTGAATGTTCCATATCTATAAATTTTATTGATTGTTGATTAAGATTTGAAATTGAAATTTGACAACTTGATTTGTAAATATACTCTTTTTTGTTGATTGTTAAATTGGTCATAATATGATCTATTTTTGATACCGCTTATGAAAAATTCTAGACTTGTCACTATCTAAAAGCCAACTTCACTAACGTCTAATAATTTGGGTCTTCAATTCCGATTGGAACTTCAATTGCTAAGTACGATTTAAGAAAAGGGCAACACAAATTAGCTAGATTGGGTGTGTCAGTCGAATTGACTAGAACAGTTTGGTTATGGAGGCTTGATCTGCTGTTAGTTATTTTATTTTATATATTTTATTTCTTTTTTGTTTTATCTCAAGAAAAAATATTTAGTTTATATTATATGATTTTTTTTCCTTTTTTTTTTAAAAAAAAATAATACATATGGTTCCTAAATATTATAGATATCTTTGTACTCCTAAAACAAAAAAAAAGTTACTAAACAATAAAGTTTAACTAATTGTCGGTTTACTCAGCTAATTCGAACATACAAAATGATGGGTCGAACTATTAAACCCGGTTATCAAATCATAAACTATAAACCATACCATATAAATCTCAAACAATTTTGAATAGTTTTGTTGTTTTAACACGTGTGGTGTCGTTAATCATCACATCTATTTATGGCTCCATTTGCAAGGCTACAACAACATTCAAAGCATTGGAACAGTGTTGGGTTAAAGATAATCAATCTTCAAAACTAGTGCTCCAACCTCAACGTTAAATTTGTACAGCTTGTTAAGATAATCACTGCGTTGGGTAACAAATATGCTTCTTCATTAAGGTTTAATATGTAAGTTCAATAATGAATAAAATCTATAGTTTTAGATACTGGTAAGTTGCTTGTTTTGAGAAAATAAAGAAGGCTAGTGTGTTAGTTGTTTTAAATACATAAAAAAAAATTAAATGATCATTTATTTCTATTTTGACAACATTTCTAGAAAATCATTTAGTTAAGCAGGTTTAAGAACTTTCTATGTACTCTAGCGACGGTTTGCGCATAGCGACAAAATTTGTGACCATGCGACTGACTTTAAATGAGCAAACTTATTCTTGATAAGCCATCCTAATGATTTTTCTTACAAATTCTGTTGGTCACATGGCGGAAAACATAAACCTTGCTAATTTTGCGACCAAATGGAGCCATAGCCATCTGTAACAACTGATTTCACAAGACTATCGCAAATTTAATGACATATTTTGTCAATCACAATATTCCTTCATATTGTAGTGTAATCTCTTCATCAGCTGTAAATTTCTTTTTTGTGAGCCAACTTCATTACGATCATTACATAAACTAAAGCTTATTTTTGAAAATTTAATTTAAATTTCAATCGCACCACACCTTTAACTCATAATTTGAATCGCATAAATACAATTACACCCACACACATACAGTAAACGTGTTTTAAGAACCTTTGCCTTTATCGCGGAAATAAGAGCACAGAGGGCCTAGTTACCAAATCAACTACAAAGTAATAACATGCATACATACATTCTTCTATGAAGTAAAACCACATTCTACGCCAACGCGGATTAGTGTATAGAACTGCAGCAAATCCCAACAAGAACACAACCCATGCCGAACCCAAACTAGCAACAAACCATACAATGTCGATATCATACCATTCGTCATTGTCTTGTTTAGCCGATGGAACATTCACCTGTGGCGGTATAGTCGCGCATTTTTTGTCGAGCGGAGGCCCACAAAGAAGTGGATTCCCTTCATAACTCGCGTTGGTAAAAGTACCAAACTGTCTTTTCATTTCTGGTAGTTTACCTGTTAGATTGTTGTAAGAAACATTAAAAACAGCTAGAAAATCCAGGTTAATGAGCTCTGATGGAACATTGCCACTTAAATTATTCGAAGAAAGGTCCAAGCTCTCTATGCTCGCGAGGTTTGAGAAGTTCACTGGAATGGGACCGGCTAGGCGATTGTTAGACACATTCAAAGTGCGAATATGTGTTAATAGCCCCAATTGCTCGGGGATTTCACCCGTGAGTATGTTGGAGGATAGATCCAATCCGGTCATATATTCAAGGACATTACCTTCGTAAGGTTGGGACATGCTTTTTGTAGTAAAGTTAACTTCCTCTAGTATTCCTAACGCTTCTTGGTCGTTATGGACGGAGAGAATTTTACCTAGAACACTTGCATACGCGTAAAATAAGTCCCTTGGGTATGACCACCAGAATGATGGTACTGAAGCTATGTAACTTGGACCGGTAACAATTTTTAGGCAGTTAGGAATTGAACCAGAAAGGGAGTTACTCGACAGATCTAACAAACTCACAACACGCGGTTGGCATAATTGCTTTGGAATAGGACCGCTAAAGTTATTTTCTCTCAAAATAAGAATCCTTAAATTGTGTAGCTCACCAAGGTATTTAGGAATCCTTCCGGACAAATAGTTGTTGCCGATGTCCAAAGTTGAAACATAGGTCAAATTACGAAAGGAATCGGGTATTGAACCAGTGAATCTGTTGGAACTCAAATGAAGATTCTGCGTATATTGCAAGTTCAAGCATGATGGGATAGAGCCTGAGAAAAAGTTTTGTGAGATGTCAAGAAACTCGAAAGAAGTTTTTCCACAAGGAAACTCGCCTTCGAACATATTATTATTCATCACAAGTTGAGAACTGTCGATCATATTGCTTACCCATCCGGGTACAATACCTGTAAAAAAGTTATTGCTTATATCCAAAAGAAAGAGCGAGTTGCTCGTGACATTTCCTATTTTCCCCGAGAAATGGTTACCATTTAAGTGAAGCGTTTGAATCCTTCCCATAGTTAGATTCCCCGATAGTACCTCGCCTTGGAGTTTGTTGTTTGATAGATGTAACAAGGTTAATGCGGATGTATTTGTAAACAATCCCTTTGGTACTTCTCCTGAGAGTTCGTTATTAGACAGATCTAATACGAATAATTCACTCAAATCGCCTATTAAAGATGGGATGTGACCACTTAAAGCATTCTTTGACAAATTTAAGTGAGCTATATAGGGAAAACACTTTTGTATATTGCTTGGAATAGTACCATTTATGTGATTTGAAGAGATATCTATCCACCACACGTTAGCATTTTCGTATGATGGGAAACTAAAAGTGCCATCAAATGAATTGTTCCTTAGATTAAGAACTTCGAGCATCGTATTATTTTTAATCAACCAATTTGGAAACTGCCCCTTCAAGGAGTTGTGGGATAGGTCTAATACGCGCAACTTGTTCTGGTGGACTAGAAAACTAGGAAAAACACTTCCTTTACGCGTGTTCATTTTGCAATTAGGTAACATCAGAAACTTTAGCTGAAACATTGGAATCCAACCTGCTGGATCTTCTGTCTCCACCTCAAGTTTGTCATTGTCACTTATGTATTTCACAACCTCAAGCTTTGTAAGATTGGCGAACGAGCTGAATGAGAATGTACCTTCAAAGTTGTTATGACTAAAATCAATATACTCAAGAGCAGTAAGATTAGCAACCGAAAGCTTTCCTCCGAATTGATTTGATGAAATATCCAACAACTTGAGTGACGAGAGTTTGTTAAAACATTCCGGTAGGTTTCCATTAAACATGTTGTGACTAAGATCTAATTCTTGGAGGTTCTTTAGCTCACACAACCCTGTCAAGATATAAGAGAAAAATAACATGTAGTGTATGCTTATAGTTTTGGAGGAAAAAACACCTCTAAGTTAAACCCTAAGGCCCATTACACTACATACTCGACTATAACACAATCTAATTTGTTTTATATAATATACAAACCTCTAAGAGTAATAATGATTTGTTAGATATGATTAAATGACTATGGTCGCTAATGTCTTAAAACGTGTAGTCTCATTTAGCAATCTTAAGTGAACTTTCTATTTATACATTTGTTATAAGTAATCACACAACTTAATCATTCTTACGTTGATAACTTACCATGATCCGGTGGTAATGATCCATAGAGCGTATTGTTAGCAAATGAGACAACTTTAAGAGAAGATAATGACTTTATCGTTGAGGGGATACTTCCAACAAAATTGTTGTAACTCAAGTCTAAGGCCTCTAGATCGTGGAAAGACGCCAAAGCTGGATGACGCATAGAGTATATTATATATATATGGTTTAACGTAAATTATTGATAGATGTCTAAACGTTAATATTAAATAAGAATGTAAACATGCCTTGGATGGGAATTGAACTTTCCAACCAAAAAGAACTATGAAGATCAAGAATCTTGAGGAATGGGATGGCATTTAAACATGACAAGATCTTCTTGCCGTCGCTAAAATTAATTTCTGCAAGTGCTATACTGTTCAACCTTTTCAACCTTGATAAACTCTTACAACCTGTGAACAAATAGGATGGTTAAAGATAAGAATTTAGTGTAATAAGTTTGTAGTCACGTAGAATGGAGTATAAATGACTATTGTACAACAACTTTATATTTTTGACTATTCACAAGTTACAATAGCGTGGAGATGCTAGATTTTCCTTTACCTCGGATACTTGGAGCACCATCAAGCCAATTAGAACTTAAATCCAGCTTCTCCAGACTAGTCATTTGAGCTAATTCTGTCATGTACAATGAAATATATATTAGATTTTTTAGACTGAGTTTAGATGTATATCCCTAAATATAGTTTGATGTAAGTGTTTAATAGTCTTTCTTCGTCAATATGACTAGGTAGAAATATTTATAGGGGCTTAATATACACACGTTACTCACAATCTAATCACATAATGTATCTGTTTTGATCGTTCACGTCGCTTTGAACATTTGAAGGTTAGTGCTTGCGTCATAGCCTTCCCTACCGTACAATGACCGTTGAGTTATTCATTGAAAGACTATTTGAGTTTGCGTGATATGTAAATTACTATTTATAGTATTATGTCCAACAAAATTTATTCATTTTCTTTGATAGAACATGCATAATTACACCTAACATGACCATGATAGGCAATAGAGTCTCAAAGCTGGTTCCCTAATATATAACAACCTTCTTGTTTATGTCCTTCCTTCATACACGAGGCCTAAGGTGCATAAGTATGGCATAGGGACGACTTTGTTGGTTCCAAGAACTCTATTACTAAAAAGATGACCTTGAAATTTAGGGTAGCCATAGTTAATATGATTGTCTCTTACCATACCTCCTCCTATTTGTATTGTAGCTCCACACCATTTGTAACACCATGGATTGGTTTCACGACAGAGTGAATGGCCTTGATGCGGGTGGTGTCCTTATTGTCTTCAACCTCAAGTTCTTGGCTTTCCCTTTGGATATGAAGTTGTGGATTGTTCTTATATCAACAACAACCATATTATCCTTTTGGTTAACTGCCTTAGGGTGCATCCAACATGCTGAGTTTTAGAATTCGCAAACCTTGAGAATCACCCGCCCCTCTTTGATGAGGAGGCGAAGCTACCCTTTAAATCTCCTACTCTAAGACTAATTGGGTTGTAAGTGTGAGTTATTAGTTCAGGGACCACTTATGTCAATTGTAATAGTTAGAGGTCTATTCTTGTATACTTGCTGAGTATTAATAGTTAGTTAATGCTTGGATTAGTTAGTTACGGATTTGACTTTCATCAAGTCAATTCTGCGCTTGTTCTTCATTGTAATTGAAATCATATTGAAATCATTTGGTAATCTTGTGTTGATCGATTGTGTTCGGTGCTTGTTTGTGTGTAATCTTCGGTGTAGAATTGTTTCATTCTTCTACAATTGGTATCAGAGCCAGATTCGGCTCGAGATCGTGAAGATTAAGGGGAGAAATCCAATTCAAGAACAAGATGGTATCAACTAAGTTTGAGATCGAAAAGTTCGATGGAAAAAATGATTTCGGATTATGGAGGGTGAAGATGCGGGCATTGTTAGTACATCAAGGTGTTGACGAAGCCCTGAAAGGTGAGAACAACCTTCCGGCGAACCTATCAGCGAAGGAGAAGAAGGACATCCTGGAAAAGGCCCACAGTGCGATCATCCTCAGTCTCGGTGATCGCGTTCTGAGGGAAGTGGCTAAGCAGAAAACGGCAGCCGGAATCTGGGCTAAACTCGAGAGCCTGTACATGACAAAGTCGCTGGCCAACCGACTTTACCTCAAGAAAAGACTATACACTTTCCAATTGACATCTGGGAAGTCAATAGATGATCATGTAGACGAGTTCAATAAGTTGGTGATTGATCTTGAAAACATCGATGTGAAATTAGATGATGAGGATCAAGCCATCATATTCCTAGCCTCACTACCACAGGTATATGAGCATTTCGTCGATACGCTCATGTTTGGCAGGGAGTCCTTGTCCATGGAGGAGGTCTTGGCTGCAATCAACTCAAAGGAACTGAAACGAAGGTCAGATGTTAAAGATGAGGCTGGTGATGGCCTGTTTGTAAGGGGAAGATCGGAGACAAGAACTTCCAAATTCAAGCCATCCTCACGGTCCAAGTCA
Organism: Flaveria ramosissima; assembly: GCA_025215565.1. Taxonomy (NCBI): domain Eukaryota; kingdom Viridiplantae; phylum Streptophyta; class Magnoliopsida; order Asterales; family Asteraceae; genus Flaveria; species Flaveria ramosissima. The sequence continues at coordinate 70,926,356 of CM046029.1, read as the reverse complement.
AAGACTAATAGGAGATGTTACATCTGTAACTCAGATAAGCATCTTAAAAGGGATTGCCCGAACAAACGAAAGAAACAACCTGAGGCTCAACAGCAAAGAAGTCATGGTAGTATGTCGGTGGATGGTAGCAGTGATGGCTATGAAAGTGCTGATGTCTTGATGGTATCAAACAGACAAACAAACCAAGACTGGATAATGGACTCTGGTTGTTCCTACCATATGACCCCCAAGGAGGAGTTCTTCACTGAGTTAGAAATGCAGGACCTAGGAACCGTGCAACTAGGTGATAATAGACCCTGTCACATTAAGGGGATAGGGTCGATCACACTTAGATTGGAGAGTGGGGTGGAGTTCACTCTTGAGCAAGTCAGGTACATACCTGAACTCAAGAGGAACTTGATCTCACTGGGTACACTAGAAAGTAAAGGGCTCAACATAAGTCTGAAGAATGGCAAAGTGAAGGTGATAAAGGGATCCTTGGTTGTGTTGTCTGGGTCAAGGAAGGACAACAACATCTATGTTCTTGATGGGGATGTTAATTGTGGCTCTGCAAATGTTGCTGGCCATGATCTTCTAACCACTGCAACTTTGTGGCATAGAAGATTTGGCCACATCAGTGATAGGGGCTTAGCAGAACTAAAGAATCAACAAGTCATTCAAGGTGTTAATGACTGTAGTGTGGGGTTCTGTGAGCACTGTGTTCTTGGCAAGTCAACCAGGGTAAAATTTGGGAAGGGTGCTCATACCACAAGGGAGGTACTTGAGTATGTTCATGCAGACCTTTGGGGTCCTGCAAGAACCAACTCTCTCAGTGGAGGGAGATATTTCTTGTCTATCATTGATGATAGATCAAGAAGGGTATGGGTGTATATACTCAAGCACAAGGATGAAGCACTGCAAAGGTTCAAAGAATGGAAGATGTTGGTTGAAACACAAACAGGAAAAAGGGTGAAAAGACTCAGAACTGATAATGGTATGGAGTTTTGCAGCTCCTTGTTCAACCAATTCTGTAAGGAGCATGGTATTGGCAGGCACATGACTGTGCCTGGTACCCCTCAGCAAAATGGATTAGCTGAGAGGATGAACCGAACTCTACTTAACAAAGTCAGATGTATGTTGTCTGACTCAGGGATGCCTAAGTCATTCTGGGCTGAGGCTGTTACTACAGCAGCATACCTAGTAAATAGATCACCCTCAGCTGCTATTGAGTTGAGAACCCCTATGGAGGTATGGTCAAATGAAAGGCCTGATTGCAGCCACCTTAAAGTGTTTGGATCACTAGCCTATGTTCATGATAAGAAAGACAAGCTTGATCCAAGGGCCCAGAAGTGTGTGTTGTTAGGTTACCCTGAAGGTGTGAAAGGCTACAGGCTATGGAGAATGGGTGAGGGGTCACCTAAGGTAGTACTGAGTAGAGATGTGGTGTTCAGGGAGGAAGTGGTTTATAAAGACTTAATTGGTAAGATGAAAGACCAAAGTGATCAGAGGGATGGTGTGCAGGTTGAGGTGGAGCCTGTAGAATCTCTTGATAGGTCTTCAGATACTTTGGGAAGTTACCAACAGGGAGAAGGGTCATCTCATCAATCAAGTGAGTATAGTCTAGCCAGGGATAGGGCTAGAAGGCAACATGTTGTACCTGCCAGGTATAGATCAAATGAAGACATATCTGCTTTTGTATTCAATGTGGCTGAAATGGATAGTATGGTATCACCAATGTCATTTGATGAAGCAATGCAGTCTGTTGATAGTGACAAATGGTGGGAAGCTATGGTTGATGAGATGGAATCATTGAAGAAAAATCAAACCTGGGTATTAGTTGATAAACCAGTCGGGCAAAAGTTGGTAGATTGCAAGTGGTTGTATAAGGTAAAGGAAGGAGTTAATGAATGTGATCCACCAAGATTCAAGGCCAGGCTAGTGGCTAGAGGTTTTACACAAAGGGAAGGTATTGATTACACTGAGATTTTTTCCCCTGTGGTCAAACACTCATCTATTAGAGTAATTCTTTCAATGGTAGCTGCTAGTGACATGAAGCTGGAGCAGCTTGATGTCAAGACCGCTTTCTTGCATGGAAGTCTAGATGAAAAGATCTATATGAGGCAGCCTACTGGTTTTATTGATCCTGAGAATGAAGAGAAAGTTTGTTTGCTCAAAAGGTCTCTTTATGGGTTGAAACAGTCACCTAGATGTTGGTATAAAAGGTTTGATGAGTTCATGATTAGTAAGCAGTTTCAGAGAAGTAGTTATGACAGCTGTGTGTATTATAAACAGCACAATTCAGTGAATTATGTCTATTTACTCCTCTATGTTGATGATATGTTATTGTGCTGTAAAGATCAAGCTGAGATAGATGCTACTAAGAAGATGCTACATGGTGAATTTGAGATGAAGGATCTGGGAACAGCTAAGAAGATCCTAGGCATGGAAATCTCAAGAGATCTTGTGAATCACAAGCTTTATCTTACACAAACTGCCTATATTGAGAAGGTGCTTAACAATTTCTCAATGTCTAACTGTAAGCCAGTGAGTACACCTCTGGGTCAGCATTTTAAGCTTTCATCTAAAGATTCACCTGTGTCATCAAGTGAGTCAGAAAGCATGCAGAGGATACCATATGCAAATGCTGTTGGCAGTTTGATGTATTTGATGGTGTGCACTAGGCCAGATATAGCCTATGCAGTAAGTGTAGTAAGTAGATTCTTGTCTAATCCAGGTAAGCTTCATTGGGAGGCTGTAAAATGGATTTTGAGGTATCTACATGGAACTAAGCATGTTGGGCTTGTGTTTAGTAGTTGTCAAAGCTCTAGTTGTGAAGTGATGGGTTATGTGGATGCTGATTTTGCTAAAGACCTGGATAAAGGTCGATCTACCACTGGTTATGCATTTATGTATAATGGTGTGGTTAGTTGGAAGTCTTCACTTCAGCATGTAGTTGCACTGTCAACTACGGAGGCAGAGTACATAGCTCTCACTGAAGCTGTAAAGGAATCACTATGGTTAAAGGGATTTGTTTCTGAGATAGGTGTGATGCTTCAAAACACTGTGGTGTTGTGTGATAATCAGGGTGCAGTGTGTCTTTCTAAGAATCAGGTGTATCATGAGAGGACTAAACATATTAATGTTAGGTTGCATTTCATTCGAGATGTTGTTCAATCACAAGAAGTAAAGGTTGAGAGGGTTGATACAGATGATAATGCAGCTGATGCTTTAACCAAAGTTGTGCCATGTTTCAAGTTTAAGAAATGTTTGGAGTTGTTAAGTGTTGGAAATAAGTTGGTCTTGAACTAAGGTGGAGATTGTGAGTTATTAGTTCAGGGACCACTTATGTCAATTGTAATAGTTAGAGGTCTATTCTTATGTACTTGCTGAGTATTAATGGTTAGTTAATGCTTGGATTAGTTAGTTACGAATTTGACTTTCATCAAGTCAATTCTGCGCTTGTTCTTCATTGTAATTGAAATCATATTGAAATCATTTTGGTAATCTTGTGTTGATCGATTGTGTTCGGTGCTTGTTTGTGTGTAATCTTCGGTGTAGAATTGTTTCATTATTCTACAGTAAGTAAGTGCACAAAGCCACTTTCAAACAATAATAGATAAAGACCTATGCATGAGATAATGCCTTTTTCAGTGTAATCAAATGTAGTGGTATACCAACCAACATTAGATGATGAAATTATCTGTGCATAACCAAAACATACAAATAACAAGTTCTTTATAAAAACTAAAACGTAGATAAAAAACATTTCATAATGATATATTTGATACAAATGAAAAAGTTTCGCCATTATAAAAACATATGTTGAAGGTAGCAAACATTTTGAAAGCACACATGCGTGGAACCCTTATTTTTTATTTATTTATTTTATGTTTAAAAAGTTGATAAAAAAGTACATTACCATAATATATTTTAATAAGACAGAAATGATAGAAAACCTAAAAAAAGGTTAAATAAAAACCACAAGCATTGAACGTAATGTATAAAAAATATTGTAATTACTTAACACATTAATTTTAAAGTATTTACTTAAATAGCAAAAGAGAAAATCAATTCAAATGAAATGACTAAAATACCATTTAAGATGAATGGCGGTGGTGTGAGGGTACTGACGGTGGTGGTTGGATTATTTCAGATGGTGGTGGATGAGTTTTTTCCGGCGGCAGTGGTTAGGTTGATGGATCTAGTGGGTGGTAAGTGGTCGGTTGGAAATTAGGGTTAACAGTTGAAATGGAAGGGGGATTTGTTAATGATAGTTGATGGTAATGATGATGAGGGTATCAGAGATGGATGACGGAGTTCTGAGGGTACTGAGATGGATGATAGTGGTGTGAGGGTACCAGAGATGATAGGATGATGGCGATGATGATGTCCGGTGGAGATGATGATGATTGTGATGCTACGATGGTGGTAATGACGCGGTGATGATTCAATGCCGACGATGATGATGCGATTGATGCCAATGATTGCCAGTACCCGTGGTGGTGGCGGTTGATGGTGGGGACTGGTGGTCGTTGGTATTGGGTGGTAGGGTTCGTAGTGGTGATAGTAAATCTAGTCTGTAACCTAAGGTTACACGCACACACAAACAATCCCTTATCTCTCTCTCTCTCTCTCTCTATATATATATATATATATATATATATATTAAATTACACAAACAGTCTCTTTAAGTTATATTTTTAGTCTTTGTAAATTGAAAAGACGTCAAACTTCTTGTAAAAACCCTTAGAACCCAAACTTGTTTTTTTAGATAAACCACATTGGGCATTTGCGTAATTAACCCTAAAATAAAACCTAAATAAAGCAATGAATGTGGATCTACCCAAACCTATTATGTTGGATAAACCACAAGGGCCATTTGTGTAATTAACCCTAAAATAAAACCTAAATAAACCAATGAACATTTGAAGGCACCCATGACTTGTGGGTGCGCGTAAAAAAATTGTAAAGAATATTTAAATACATATAAACATGCATTTTAATAAGAAATGAGATAATATAATAAATTAGTAAGAAAATATCAAAATAAAAACGAATTAAATAATTTTTTAGCATAAAATTAGAAATTGAAGAAGAAAATGCTTATACAAACTTAGCAAAAAAGAATAAAAATAAATAAACATGCATACCAATAGGTTAATTATATACCTTGCAAAATTGGTGGGTTTGGTTGGACGTGATTAGTTCGGGCCAGGATAGGTCGTTTAGAAAAAAGAAAGAAAAGTCATATTAGATCATGTTAAAATGGGTTCCAACAAAAATTGATACGGATCAGAATGACTCGTTATAAATATGATTATTTCTTAAAATTTTTGATTAATATATTCTTGTTTTATTTAATTATTCCTATTTTATTTTGGGTTGGGGGTTCCCACACCATACACACCACACCACACCACACCATACCACATACCCACAAATTGTATTTTGTCATGTTACACTACGCCACATCGCACCACACCACTTCAAGTTTAAATGTTGGGAACGGTAAAAATTGGGGTGTGATATCCGGCATGGGCATGCCTTGAAACGAGCAAATGGGGTGGCATGAGGGACCGACGGCGGTGTTGTCGTGTGGCGCCGGCCCTCGCCGTGGGGTCATGGCGTTGGCGCCTCCACCCTTGTACATTATGCAATGTATTTGCATTTAGTTTCGTAATCCCACCGACTATAGTATGAATGTCATAGGTAGAATTTTGTCACATGGTGGTGATGATTATGGATGTGGCTTTGGGTGATGTATTGTTGTGGTTACAATAAAGGTGACGGTGGTTGGTGGTTGCGACGACAATGACTGGTGGTGGTTGCACCGACATTGATGGCTCATGATGGCAACATTTAAGGTTGGTGGTTGTTGCGAGAGGTCTATCGGTGGTGGCAATGGTGGTTGTAGTAGTGATAAGAGTAGGCGGTTGTTGTATTGAAGCTAGTCAATAGATTATATGCTAGTGTTTACGTACTATGTGCGCTAGTTGGTGGGCAGATTCTCAAAGATGGCGGTGAGGTGGTGGTCGGATTTTCGGAATCCTGAAGATGGTGGTAAGGTGGCAGGAATTTAAACTGTTAGGGTGTGTTTGTTATGCACAATTTCAAAGAAATTAAATGGAATTGAATCTGAATTTCATTGGTCAACGTGTTTGGTTGGCAGAAATTTGTTGGCATTGACTTCTGAATTTCATTCTTAACATATTTAATTGAGAAAAAAATTGAAATTGGAATGAATTCCTTCAAATTCTTTCAATAGAAAGATTAGAATTCCTTCCAAATTTTGAAGTAGTTCAAATTCCACAAACCCCAACCCCAATCATCGATCGCCACCTACCACACCTGCCCACCACCAATCATCATTACCGAAGACCCTCGTTGACACCTCCGAATGTCGCCACCGCTAAACTCAGATCGCCGCTTCCACTGACCTCCAACCGCAGGCCGCCAACAACCTCTGACTTCGCCTTCACCGACTTCCAAACTCCGCCCCTAATCGCCGACGCCATTTACCGACCCTCGTAGGCGACCGTCGTCGACCACCCAAAACCATTTTTAGCACAACTATTGTCGACAATCGACAGTCACTAACAAATGAGCGTCTCCACTGACTGCGGCTAACCACCACCTTCATCACCAACCACGTTAATTTTTTAGGCGCTCGACGATGATTATCGGTTGTCGGCAGCGTGCATGATCGGTTGGTGGAGGCGGTGGCAGTGGTGGGGTACAGTCGGGTTTCCATGGGGGGCGCTATCATTAGCGGCGATCGATTGTTGAAGGCGAGACAACATACAGTCAATGGTATGTAGCGGCGGTGATCGGTAGTCGGAGTTGGTGGCGGTTTACAATGAGTGATAATTTCAAATTCATTTATGAGTGTTTTGTCAATAAAATTCATTTGAAATTTAAATTCATTTGATAGATTCCAATTTTATTGAATTCCAAATCATTTGAAAAATACTGAATTTCATATCCAATTCTTTTTAATTCCAATTCAAATTTTAATTCCAATTCCAACACATTCTGTGAAGCAAACGTCCCTTACCGCTCTTATGCTAAGTTTAAAAGAAGAAAAGTTGTGTTTCTTTATGGTGAAAACTACTCATTTAAACCCTAAGTCCATTTGGACCCATTGAACTATTAAGGTGAAAACATCTAGACCATTCTGACCCGTTGGTTAGAAAAAATTCCAAATCAACCGAACTTTTTAATAAGATGACCCATAACAATCCATTTTCCTGACTTTGGGTCAGAATTGCCCGCTGAAAAATGTTATTATGTTAATTTTAGGAATAAAATTAGAAACCAAAGAAGAAAATACTTATAGAAACTTCAAATAAGAAAAGGATAAAGAGGTTGAAACTACTATTCACAAAATTTCCAAAAATCTTCTAAATGTTATTATGTTAATACGATTTGACTTGCATTACAAATTACAAATATTTAATGAACTTACTTTTGTATGAGGGATATTCAAACTCAAATGAGGTTTAAAGCATATATTCTATGAATTAATTACATGCATGTTGTACATATATATAGAAGATAAGTTTTCAACAAAACACAATAGAGATTTTAAGAGCAATACTCTAGCAATGTCAACGATGAATTAACGATACATAGTCTGAAGAACGTACGTACCTTGTGGTGGAAATGGTCCAGATAGTCGATTGTCACTAACGTCTAAGGTTTTAAGCGATGGAAGAAACTTTAAAGATGATATAATGCTCTCATTGAAAGCATTTTGACGAAGAATTAAAGTCTCCAACTTATTCAACCTCAATTCCCTTTCAAAACCTGCATGCATTTAAATGCCCCTTCTTCAGCTGAGTTTTTGATTATGTTTATTCCTTGATAGATTGAGACTTCTGAGCTCTTCAAATGGAAGAAATAGAGAAACATTTAATGGCCATAACTTTTTATTATAATCTTGAGATTCAAGCATCATGCCAATATTCAAGTTCTCGTCAAGACTATGCAACGAAAGCGTTGTCACACGTCCGGTGGTTGTGTTGCACTTGACCCTCTCCCAATCACAACACTCGCCTTGATCAACCCAAGTGCGGAGAACTTTGTTTGCTTCATAACCGTATGAATCGATAAGCGAGGCTTTGATTTCCAGTAGCGCGCTTCGTTCCTGTTCTATACAAAGCGCTTGTGATCGTAGGACCGGAAATATAGTTATTATTGTCGTTATTAACAACCAATATAACCATAATTTATGCTCCATTTTAGTTGCTATATGAATAAGTAAGGGCGACGTCTGTGTTTGTTTTTTTCCATTTAGTTGGCTCTTAAATAGAAAATAAACATGAAATTGGAATAACAAATTTTGATTGAACACAGTATTGTCGTTGTCAATATAAAATAAAGTTGACTTTTAAAGGGAAGTCATAATTGCTTTTAGTAATAGCATTGTGCTCGCATAGGTATTAAATATTGAGATAAAACAAAATTTAATTTATTAGCATTCCTTCTCAAAACAACTTTTGATTTTTTTGAAGGGGTGAAAAGACAAAAATACCCCTTCAAAAGTCACCAAAAGTTAAAATTTTTAACTTTTGATGACTTTTGGAGGGGTATTTTTGTCTTTTCACCTCTCCAAAAAGTCAAAAGTTGTTTTGAAAAGGAATGCCAAACATGGTTTTAATATTCATAGACAAATGATTGGCATGGTTCATATCTTAATCCATTGAAAAGGGAGGTTCACCAATGATCTCTTGGCCTAGTGGTTAAGGGGTAGGTGGGAGGCTTTGTCTCTCTTGAAAGTCCAAGGTTCAAATCTTGGCATGAATGGATTTTACTAACTTGGTGATACTAACAACTAACTAGCTGTTAAAAAAAAGAGGTTCATTTGAGATGAACAATATATAGATAACAGAGAACTGCTTTATTTTAAGGGTTATTTTATGTGTATATACACTATATCACATGTAATTTCAAAACTTTTAAGGTTTATTTTAAAGAAATATGGCACATATATTATTTGGTCTAAATGTGTATATGTGTAATGTGTACACATGCACTATATCACATGTATGTGTATGCATGAATATTTTTATGTCTTTTTATAAAAGTTTCAAAGAGGAGAAAAAATAAACAAAAAAGAGTAGGTAGAGAAATGAACCACTCTTTTCACTTTTAACCATTTTAGTAAAACACAATGTCCATCAGATTATATGATTCTCACAATTATAAAGAATATATTACTTATAAAAATGTCTCTTGTTGTATGTCTTAGGCAATTTCCCTCTCTCCTTTGTCTCTAGTCTCCTTATATTTATCTTTGATTTTATCATATATCAAAATTTCTTTGTTGGATGTATAATATCATTAATATATACTAATAAGAAAGACTTGTTAAACATTTTGAACTTTAACTGCTCCAAAGGGGGTGGTAAAATGGTTTTATCCCTATATTTAAACCGAGTGCGAGTGAGTATAGTAGAGTGCGCATATATAATGATTTTATAAATAAATAGGTAATATCTGCTAGAACTTTCAACATATGAGAACATGTCATTAATTAATCAATAATTGACTTAGATTCCTTGATGAAAGCTAATTAATGTTTGGTTTCTCTTATATTTAAAGGTTTTTATCAAGGTTTTGGAAGTTTCATGTAATATAAACAATTCATATTTCTCAAATATGAAGATTTTGTATATCATATTATTCAATTAGATGCTAATATTTAATAATTTATAAGTCAACTTGTATGGTATACAGAAAATGTCAATTGACATGATTACCCTCTTCAATCACCTTCGATCACTTGCTAATTTGGGTCCTTAGTCAAACTAATTATTTTTAGGTTTTCTTATTTAATTTATAGACATTGACCCGTCAACCTATTACGACCCGTTTAACCCTCTTATAACAACCCACCAACACGTTCAGCCTATATCATTACAAGTTTATAACTCATTTATAACTCGTCTATCTGTTTAACTTGTTTAAATAAATGATTTAAACGAGTCATGCTTTAGTTACATGTTTTTTAAGTGACTTCAGGTTAGAGTTTATGTTTTTGACACAAAAAGATATACAAATCATGTTCAAGTTTAATGATTCCGCTACCAACCTAACACAATTGACAGGCTAGTTTAAACTGTGATAGTTCAAAAGGGAGTTCGAAGTATGCATAGAGCGATAACAGGAGATCATGTAACACAAAAACATCCAAATTTTTGGTCCAACATGCAATTGTTTACATAAATTTGATGATGTGACATTTTTGTATCCTGTCATTGGCTTCTAGAACTTTCAACATATGAGATCGGTCATAAGCAAGACATTTTGTTAATAAATATTTTCCTTATAAGCTGTTTTGCTTTGATTATCTTCTTTAATTTGACAATGTTTGGTCATGATTCCTCACATTTTAATTTGCACTATATCCATTAGAAAATATGAGCTAATATACCTATGCAGTTAACAAGATGTTACATTTAATAGTTTATTACTCAACGTGTATGCCACATGGAAAATGTCAAATAATGGCCCCCTTCAAACCCATTAGATATCTTGCTAATTTAGCTTACCCGAATCGATATCTCTCTGGGTAGTGTTTATCAGATATTAGGGTTATTAGTATAAGCATACGAGTTAATTAGATTTTTAGGGTTTGTATTTCATTCTCTATATATTATAATATATTAATTAGTAATAACTAATTTAATATTTCAACGTCTTACATAGTATTACAGTATTAGGTTATGAACCTCTCTCTTTTTCTTCCTCACATATACAGACTCTAGCCCTCGCCACTAGAGGTGTACGAAAAAATCGGTTTGATAAAGAAAACCGAACCGGTTTGAAAAAAAAACCAGTTTCAACCAAACCGGTTTCTAACCCGACCTGAACAGGTGGTTTGTATACGGGTTTATAACCCGGCACCAAAAAGCGATTTGTAAATAGGTTTCAATTAAAAAAACCGGTTAAACCGGTATAAAAACTGGTTTTTATCCAAACCAGTCCAAACTGATTTGAGCGGTTTAAGTATTCTTGATAAAAAATCGATTTGGGAAAAAACCGGTTTGTAGATATTATAAAAAACCGGTCCGGTTTAAAACCGCGCCGGTTTGACAAGAAAAAACGGTTGGTAAACCTCTACTTGCCACTAAATTCAAAGCCTAGAGCCTTCACTGCCTTGTCCCACTCAATTTCCGTTTCGTTTCTTTTCTGTCTTTTAATTTTCATAGAATAAAACTTCATTACGGCTGAAAACTCAAGCCACTTTTCCAAATTGTTTTTAAGATGTCCTTAATTAAGTCTCACCGTCATCACCATCAGAACCGCCATAGATTTGCCTTCGCCTAAACGCCACCACTATTTTTTCATATTTTCTATTTATCGGTTTTTGGTCATACCAAAGACCACGGTCCAAGGACGTCGATCTCAAGCTACTATTTGATTTAATTATTTTCTTTTTAGATCTACAAATCTCACTATTGATCTACGGGTTCAAGAGACTACCATGTGACAACGTCACTATCATTGCTTTTCTTTCTTCTTAGATCCATGGATCTTATCTCTTGATCTATAGATTAAAAAGACTAGCACCTGCTTATTGCTATACAATAATTTCAAAGGCTATAGATCACAATCAAGTAAATATGCATAACATAATCAAACAAAATATGGATGACAACATCAAACATAATATAGATTTGTCAGCAAGAGTTTGGATTTTTGAGTTGATTGAAGCACATTTATCTTAATATTATTATTTTTTATGTTTTTTGCTTGTTTTTAGTCGTTGCGTCCGTTTACTTTCGCTACGATTGCGAGGAGATATTAGAGTTATTAGTATCAGTCCATGGGCCATTAGGTATTGGATATTGGGTCCAAACATCTGAGTTGATGAATGCTAACCTCAGGAGCATTTCTTCTCATTATGATCCTACGACGATGTATAGGGTGAGAAACTTAAATCCTATTATGATGATGAATAATCAAAATGTTTGACTATTTACAGGATTGATTTGAAATGTGACATAATTAATTCAACTAAAAGAAGTTAGAAATTAAATCTCTTAATACAGTTTGAGAGGATTTAAACCAACAAAATCCATAAAATGGGATTTTAGTGAAAATATATAAATCTTCAGTAAACAGTTAAGCCAGTGCACCTAAACTCAAAGTGTTGCTAATTAAGTGCATTAATGAACAAAAATCCTCACAACATTTAAAGTAAACTAGGAGAGAATTATAATTATGCAACAGCTATGGCTGATTTATGTATGATCGAATGTTCTTCATTTGAATCTGCAGATATTTTAGTAGCAGACACTTCTACTAAAAAAATTAACTGTAAAATGGTCATGTATAACAGATTTGATAAACATAAAACACTTAACTCTAAATTGGATACTACAGTTGAATGTTCCAAAGCTATATATGAAAAGCTCATGTTCAGTTAGTTCTGATTTAATGACTACAGAAAAGAAATATGATGTCCACATATATATCATATAGAATGAACTCACAAGTGCTAAAAACAGATCGAAATCAATAATGCCAAATCAAAGCAAATGTTTTAATTTTATCAAACATATCAGCTAAAGATTACTTATGAAAAGAAAATTCAAAAAGCAGTAAAGATTATGAAAAATTGTTTAGCTTCTTGATCTTCAAACTGAATCATCCAGATCTTTTAAAGTATTTTCTTAGCACTTCAAAGATACAAGCATAAATACAATTTTAGTAATATTGTACATTCTTAAAAACGTCGTACTACAATTTAACCCTGATATCTCGTTTTTTATCTCTACGCATACGTTGCATAGATATAAAGATCAACTATGCTTTCATTAAGTTACACTATTTTAAAAATGTCCTACACTCCTACCTGTTTAAGAGCATAGAGGGCCTAAGTACAAGATCACATAAGAAATAATAACATGCATACATAGATTCTTCAATGAAATAGAACCACCTTCTACGCCAATAAGGATTGGTGTAAAGAATTGCAGCAAATCCTAATAAGAACACAATCCATGTTGAACCCAAACTAGCAATGAACCACACCATATCAATATCATAACCTTTCGCAGTGTCTTCTTTAGCTGATGGAACAATAGTTGGTGGCGTTGTCGCGCATTTCTTCTCAAGTGGAGATCCACAAAGAAGCTGATTGCCTTCATAGCTCGCCTTAGAAAAGGTACCGAACTGTCCTTTTAGTTCTGGGAGACTACCTGATAGATTGTTGTAAGAAACATTAAAAACGGCTAGAGCATGGAGGTTAATTAGTTGCGATGGAATTTTCCCAGTTAAACGATTTGAAGAAAGATCCAAACTCTCTATCTTTGCAAGACTTGAGAATTGCTCTGGGACGGATCCCGTGAGCTTATTATGAGACAAGTTTAACGCGCGAATTTGGGTCATTAGCCCTAGTCCTTCGGGGATTTCACCAGTGAGATTGTTACATGATAGATCCAATCCATTCATGTAATCAAGGATGTTACCTTTGTAGAGGTGAGGCATGCTTTTTGTTGTAAAGTGAACTTGGCTTCGTGTTTCAAACAATGGATCATCATCCAAAATAGAAGACCAGCTCCGTCGAACACCTGAATACTTGTATAAGGAGCCCCAAGAGTATGTTTTTATGATTGTTCCTGTGTAGGCAAGGTAGCTAGGACCTGTAATATTTTGTAGGCAGCGAGGTATTGCGCCAGAAAGAGTGTTACTAGATAGATCTATCAGACTCACACTAGTTAGTTGGCATAGCTCATTCGGGATAGAACCACTGAAGTTGTTTTTACCTAAGAGGAGAATCCTTAAACTTGATAGTTCACCTATAAACTTAGGAATCTTTCCTGACAAGTAGTTGTTACCAATGTCTAATGTCAAAACACTAGTCAAATTTCGAAAGGTGTTAGGAACTGATCCTGTGAATCTGTTAAATTCCAAGTGAAGGTGTTCCACTATATCCATGTTTAAGCACGAGGGGATTGGCCCTGAGAAAGAATTGTGTGAGATGTCAAGAAAGCGAAACGAAGCTGAACTTGTGTCGCATGGAAAATGTCCTTCAAACGAGTTATTTCTCACCGAAAGCGAATCAATTTTAGATGAGTTGCTCATGCCATTAGGCAACACACCTGAAAACAAGTTATTACTGATATCTAGAATCGAAGCATCAAAACTTATGTTGTTCGTGATTTTTCCTGTGAAGTAGTTATTATCTAATAGTAGCATATCTAGCCTATACAAGCTTACATTTCCTGAAAATACTTCGCCATGAAATCTATTGTTTGATAGCTTAAGAAAACCAAGCGCGCTACTTTTTGTAAACAAATTCTTTGGTAATTCTCCTGAGAATTCGTTATCAGATAAATCCAACAAGTATAAAGCACCCATATTGGTAAGTGATGATGGGAAACGACCGCTTAAAGTATTCACTGACAAATTCAAAAAGGTTAAACTAGGAAGCAACTTCCCTATATTGCTCGGAAGATTTCCTATAATGTGATTCCTAGACATATCCAACTCCACCAAATGAACATTTCTAAATTGGGGCATACGAATACTACCACCGAACGAGTTGTTCCTTAGATATAGAACTTCCAACATTGTATTGTTTCCAACCAACCAATTCGGAAGATCTCCCTTTAATGAGTTGTGAGATAGATCTAGTACGCGTAACTCACGCTGGTGAAGTAGAAAACTAGGAACAACGTTTCCTTTACGCTTGTTCACATTGCATCTAGATATCACAAGGACTTTAAGCTGGAACATTGGTATCCAATGTGAAGGTTCTTCTGTCTCCACCTCGAATTTGTCATTGGCACTTATGAATTCAATTACCTCAAGTTTGGTATGATTGGCAAATGAGGAGAAAGAGAGTAAACCTTCAAACTTATTATGACTAAAATTAATGTACTCTAGGGATGTTAGATTTGCAATAAGTGATGGTGGAATTGTTCCTGTGAATTGGTTTGAAGAAATCTCAAGCACCTTAAGCAATGATAGTTCACTGAGACATTGAGGGAGGTTTCCTTCTAACATGTTAACAGAAAGATCTAACTCCTGGAGGCTCTTCATTTCACAAAAGCCTGCAAAAAGAAGAGAAGAATTTAAATAAAATTAAGGAAAGAGAACAAGAAAGTTTGTTGTGATGATAAAGACACATGAAGTCGTTTTTATTTTAAAAGACCGTACATGTGCGCTAGCTAGTAGATCATCCTCCAGGTTAATGTCAAGCTATGATGGATGTTTAAGAAGATGAAAGGAAATGAGAATATAGATAAACAAAAGCGATACCAGTTAATCTTTTTTAAGGAATTGTGTCAAACACGGATCTCATCTTAAAGTTCACATATTTACCTTAATGCTATTGTTTAGTTTATTTATTTTGTGTTTATTTATAGTTTCACTTAGTGTTTGTTTATTATCTAATTTATTTACCTATACCGATTTAACTTAATCTTAGTTGTGACATCTTCTGTAAATCTAAAAATGCTTCGTTTAACGTTTTCTTTACAATACATTTGTTATCTTTCACTGAAAATTTAAAGTAAACTATCTATATAAAAGCAACATTTGATGGATTTAGAAAAGCAATCAATCACGTTGCTTTATATAAGTTACCTTGTGCGGTTAGTGAACCATCAAGATAGTTTTCAGCAAGATATAAAACTCGAAGAGAAGATAATGCTCCTATATTTGACGGAAAATTCCCACTTAGATCGTTGTTACTCAAATCTAAGATCTCCAGACGGGGGAAAGACGCCAAAGCTAGACCAGAATAGAGTGAAATGTAATAACTGCTAGTTACATATATGATTGATCCATATTAAAAGCTTATATAATCAACTTGTAGGGTAGTAAGGAGAGGTGTTAGTTACCTTTCATTGATAATCTTCCACTTAACATGTTATTTCCCAAGAGAAGAACCTCCAAATTAGGCATATCAGGCAATTCTGAGTACCAAGTAATCAACTTTAGTTAACCAAAGAGATTTTGCATTCTCGTAAGCATCTAAACAAACTTAAATTCTATTTGTTAAAGAAGTAGTCTAATTATTTATGAAGTTACGAACCTTCAGAAAGAGTGGTTCCACTAAAACGAGTAGAGTCTAAAGACAAAAGTTGAAGAGATGGAAAAGAACCCAAGAACATCAAGGTGTCTTTATCGAAGAAGTTGTTATCGAGATTCAAATGCAATAGACTGGCCATGGTACCTGAAATATCCAGAAAGTAATTATGTTAAGAATATATGTGATGGCGGATGTCAAATTCCAGAAAAAAAATAAAAAAAAATTAATGATTTTAGAACAAGTTGTTGATCCAATCCCTCAGTGATTATCGACAAATGTATAATTGATCGTTGACGAATCTATAATTCTTTTCAGTGTTAAATTTGTATGTATATCACTCTGCCCTCAAAAGTAAGAACATCTTTTTATACAATTATGTGAACACAATATCATTTCACTTATGTATATCACTCTGCCCTCAAAAGTAAGAACATCTTTTTATACAATTATGTGAACACAATATCATTTCACTTGTTATCTTTTTCAAATTTATACATGTAAACGATATTACGTGATAATAAGTGCGAAGAAAATGAAAGTGTAGAATTTGAATGATTGTTGTAGAGCTGTTAATGCAGGCATAAACTGTTAGCTTGTAACGATTGAGCATAAACATTATTTACATAGTAGTCTAACCATTAAATATTAGAGAGTTAAGACCACAATTTCCCATGTCTAATATCTCTAGATGTCTCAAGCCAGATAATTCTGCATGAAAAGTATTAAAATGGTAGATTAATAAATATTAACGAAGACAGAATATTTGTCCTTTTAAAAAATATTATTTGATGGTATAACATACCTTTAAATGGAAATGTGCCTGCTAACGAAAGAGAACCATGAAGATTCAGATTCTTGAGTGATGGAAGGTCATGTAAGCATGATATAATGCTCTTGTTGAAGTTGCTACTTTCAAGAATTATACTCTCCAGCCTTTTTAATCTCGATAACCTCTTACAATCTAGAGCAAAATTGGAATTCAAAGTAAACAACGTCCTATAATCACTACTAAAACATTTAATATCAGTGGCGGAAATATGATTACGCTAAGCGATTGAAACTACCAAAACATTTAAGAAAATTAGAAAATAGGAAAGTAAATAGTTTGTCGATAATCTGTCATTGATTATCTACGGATTCTGAAATCCATGAAGGTGGGATGATTATCAACGAGACATATACAGAGGTAAACACCATTTGGTTGTGGTTGACGATTCCCATCGGTAATCCATCGCTGAGAACACTGTTGCTTATCTCTCGATAATTTTCATTGGTAACTAGTCAGAAAAGTATTACACATCACCCACTGCAAGATTTTCGATGGATTACTGACGAGACCTCTTTTTATCGACAGATGTGTCTATCAATGAAATTTATTTGTTTGTAACTAATTTTTGGTCACGGAATGGTTGAGGAATATTTATCGTTAAAAAAACTTTATATTTTAAATTACTCAAATCATGTTATCAGTTCTGAATCTCATTTTACCTTGAATGCTTGATGTGGTAGTGAGCCATGAGTTACCACTTA
The DNA here is from genome assembly GCA_025215565.1 of Flaveria ramosissima. Taxonomy (NCBI): domain Eukaryota; kingdom Viridiplantae; phylum Streptophyta; class Magnoliopsida; order Asterales; family Asteraceae; genus Flaveria; species Flaveria ramosissima. Next base: position 70,908,799 of record CM046029.1, on the reverse strand, counting down.
AATCCAACCTCTCAAGGTTAGTAAGATGAGCTAAATCTATCATATGAAACACAAAATAATTCATGTCTTATGAAATCGCATATTGTAACATTTAAAGGTAAATTATGAACAAACTCAAAAGTTAACACGAATTAAGAAAAGTACTCTAACGATGTTGAAAGGGAGCGTAAAGAATATAAAAAGAGATATTATGTAATATAGTCTTCGTACCTTGAGGTGGAAACGATCCATATAGTTTATTTCTTGAAAGATCGAGGTTTTTAAGCGATGGAAGGAATTTTAAGGATGATATAACGCTTTCATTAAAACTATTTTGATTAAGAATTAGAGTTTCCAACTTGTTCAATATGATAGTATTCTCAAGACCTGCATTTAAAGAAAGGGTAGTATTTCAAACTGTCTATCCATGGAGGACTCTTGCAATATTGCAAAATGGAGATCTATGCGCATACGATGATATCAGATTACCTTCTAGTTGAAAGGTACCGTTGAAGTTGCATCCGCTTAGATCCAAAGTTTCTAAGTTTTCTAAAGCCGCAAATTCTGCAATTTTAACTTTGAAAGAGTATATATTAATAAGTTTAAAATATGCATTTGTGCATGATTAGTTCAGAAGATGAAAGAAAACATGCCATTGGTTGGGAAGTGTCCTTCCAAGCTAGTGTTGCCGAGTTTCAGAACTCTAACTGAAGTGAGTGTAGTCAACGCAGGGAGTATATCGTTGTCGATTTCAAAATTCGAACTTAGATCGAGTATCTCTAGCTTCTTCAAACTCGCCAGCATTTCAACATCTACAAAAGGAAAAGCCTTAAACGCGGGCATCACTACTAGAAAATTAGGGTTTTTCTACACAACATATAACATTTCCTATGCATTTCTGACAACAATATTTGTGGAAAAAAGTGATAAAAACTATTCTGACATATTTCCAACTAAATCTTCCTAAACGTTGATGATAAAAACCTAATACAACAATGGAGAACTTAGCCTATTAATCATACGTGCGGTACCTATGTTTAGAACCGCGTTATCAAGATAATTCCATGACAAATCAAGACTTCTTAGCTCTTCAAACCGAAGAAAGAGAGAAATATTCAAAGGCCACAACTTTTGAGTTGGGTCTTTGGATTCAAACCTCATGTCATCTTCTAAGTTCCCCCTGAGATTCTTTAAAATTAGAGTCGTCACACGCCCAGTGGTTCTATTACACGTGACCCTCTCCCAATCACAACACTCGCCATAATTAACCCAAGTTGGGAGAACAAGGACTTCTTCTCCATAACCGAACGAATTGATAAACGAGGATTTGATTTCTAGTAGCGCCTTTCGTTCATCTTCGATACAAACCCCTTGTGATCGAAAGACCAGAAATATAGTTATCATTGTCACCATCAATAACCAAGATAACCATGATTTGTGCTCCATTTTAGTATCTTGCTAACTATTCATTAGGTAGGCTCTTAAATAGAAAATTGTGATTAAAAATAACACCTAATGTTAATTTAACAACTAATTTAAAAATAAATGTTGACTATTTGCTGCTTTTAGTTAATAATAACGAAATGAAAATACTTGCAAATTGGTTGATCGATGGCTAGTTGACTGACACCAAGATTATGTCAAAGATTGTTGTTAAGACTAAATTTTGCTTTTTTTTATTTTTTCTTTGAAATTGTAAACGTTACACCTTCCTAAGACTTTTGCACCAAGGGTGGAATCAGTGTCGTGACGAGGGGCTACCGGCTACTTTTTGTTGATGTTAACTTCGAGAGGAGCCGAAGGCGGTTGTGATGGTCCTTTTTGTGTTGATGTTAACTTCGAGAGGAGCCGAAGGCGGTTGTGGTGGTGTGATGAGAACATAATCTAATAAAAAAAGATGTGAATACAGGTTGATTCAATTCTGTTGGAACTCATGAAGATCAACTAAATGAAATCATCAATTGAGAAATAAGTTTTTGGTTATATTTAACATACAATTTGACTCTTTCCATGATCCATAATTAACAAAGCTCTAATGATTATTGCTAATATATATTTGTGATTGCATCACTAATTTCATTTTGACCTTTTCAAGTAAAGAGAACGTCGGTTGCTTCTGAAGAACACTTTGAAAGATTTTTTGTTGAAGAAAAACGTACTTGATTTTTTATTTTTGTAAATGTTAAGTGTATTTAATAACTAGCCAACTTGACATGACACGTTACTTTTTTTTTAACAATAAACTAATCTACTGAAAACTAATATACTTCTGATACTATACACTTGAATATCACTAGACCAAATACCTTTTGATACATGATAGATTACTTAATGTGCGATAGATGCTAATCTTGTTCAACAAATAAGATAACTCTAATTAAATATTTTCATGAAGATCAGAAGAGGGTTACTATGTTAAACTGCAAGACGGATTTAATTTGAACCCTAGCTCAACCTTTTTGTTGTGCGACACGCCCTAACCACCCACTCGTCCCCTTGGGGACATACAAATTTTCTTTGAAAGTTTAGAAATAACTTTGCATATTTTATTTAGATTTTACAAACCATCATTAGCAAACACGTACCCAATAGGCCACTACACTTCACAAACTACGAAACACAAAAAACCCAGGTGTTATCTTGGATTCACGAGTTCATCTCCAACAATATAACAATATAAAATACTATTTTTCATGAATCTAGGTGAAAAAAAGTCTTCTATACAACCTATAAGGTAAGGTTGGTCTCTCTCAAAGCATCATATAAAACAAGAGCACTTTAAGCGCACCTCTGTATCGACTGAATCACTCTAAGGGTCTAATCAGTGGAACCGGTGAACAACGCGAACTGGTTAGATGCGTGGGGCAGAGGGCTCGCAATACCCGTCAAACAGTGGATACGTGCAATGAATTAGTTTTAATCACCTACGAATCCATAAACAAATATGTTGGTTAGCCATACTAACTGAGAGAGATATCTATTTATACATATCAAATCTTTTCTCTCTTTGTTATCTAACCAATGGCAGAAAGTCAAACAATCCAGGTCAATGATTTTCACGGTCAAGATTTGAGAAAAAATGTATGGGCCTCGTGCGCAAAGATCCATGTTCAAACAATATTAATGGACCAAAGACGCAAGGGACTAAGGGCCGACCGGCCGAGTAAAGTTTTTAATAGCCCTAATACATATAGAGTCCACACCAAGGTCATATTAGGATAGTACCGTTCAAATTGCTTGATGTTCGATCGAAAAAATGAAAAATGCTCAAAAAATACTCGTTTGACTTTCAGCTCGATTGTAAAAGAGCCATTGGCTCGGTTCCGTTTGTAAATGAGCCAAGAACGAGCAAAGGTCCGTTTGGCTCGATTAGGCTCGAATTATTTTTGGATTAATTTTGTATAAATTATATATTTAAACACACGTAAATATACAATTATATTAATACTATATATTTAAAATACTGAAATATACAATTACATTTATCGTTTTATGCATAGCATTCTATTGGATTTGGCCAACTATATACAAATATACAATTATATTTATACATACTAAACCAATTAAAATTATTAAAAAAATTTAACACGAAACCTAAAGGTGAAACCCTTAGTTTATAAACAACAGTCTTTGACTTGGACAATTAGCTCAACACCCTTTCATCTCCCCTCCCACTCTAAGTCAATTGTCTCTCGCTCTCACCATCATCGGTTCGGTTCGATATGTAAACGAACCAAGCATAGGCTTTACACCAAGAAGTTTGATAAAAAAAAAAAATCTAATTCAGAGGGGTTATAATTTATAGCTATGTCTAATAAATCCATAAAACATCGTTCTTTATAAAGCTATTTTAGCTGGATTTTAATTAATGACCCTAAATTATTGACCGTTCAGATATTAGAAGGTGTATGGTCAATAAGAAGTAGATTAGTATTTATATATTACTAACTAGGTTAGTGACCCGTGTGTTACACGGGTGGATTAATAGTTAAAATGACACATGAGTAAATAAATTACAGTAATATGTATACATGATAAGTATATATATGATGTTGAAAAAATAAATTAGAATAAGAATTTTTTTTAGATAATGATATAAAAAAATTACGATGTTTCACGATAGATAGAAACAAATGAAGGTAAAACAATTGAACATAAAAATAAAGAAAAAATATTAACTAATGAACAAATTTAATAAAATCTACAAAGTATGTAACGATGATATGTAACTAAGAAAAGAAACTTTAAAAATTAAAACTAATTGTTCATAAAGATATAAATACTTATTTGTGTAATGATATTAAAAGTTTGAAATGATGAGTAAAAGTCATAGCAATGAAATGTTGTTAAAAAATAAACAATATCAAAAATATGAATAATGTCATGAATTTTAAAATTAGTTAAAGAAAATTAATATGACAGAAACTTTTATTTTAATAAAACAAAATTTGTTCACGGTAATACTAAAATTAATAACTTAATCATTATTCGTTAACATAAGTAAAAATTATTTATAAAAATGTCAAACAAATTAAAAGAATTAATTGATCATTAATAATAATATTTATTGTAATTGATTTGAGTTAATATGTAATTGATATGAGTTAATCGTTTCCAAATTTATAGTAAATCAAGATTAAAAGATGTAACGACATGTGGCAATGCACATGTGACGCTTAGGTGGACGGGCTAGAAAGACGCCAAGTGTATCCATAGTTAGTCTTTTATTATAAGTTATAGATTATAGATTATAGATTATAGATTATATATACCAACTTCATTATGCATGATGGTATTGTACATTATGCATAGAGAGTTTTTCAAAAAAAATTTGATTTTTCACTTTAACCTAAAAGTTTTTATATTTTGCAAAGTGACCTTCTAAAATATGATTATTTTTACTTTAAACCTAAAACTACTCATCTTTTGCAATTTAATCTCACAAAATTTTATACTTCAACTTTGGTCCCCTATACTTTTCATATTCTTCAAATTTTCGTCTTAAGTTCGTTCTACGTTTTGCAAGTTAACATGACACAAACAAGCATGTGCGACTCACCAATTTTACGTATCTTCTAAATTCTGTGAGTTAACACAACACAACGTGCGTGCATGGTTTATCGTTTTTACGTCTATTTTCTCCCTTTAACAAGTTCGTCGCGACGCGTGAGTCCTAAATCGATTTACTTATATTTAATATGTTTTACGTTTTGATCTTTTTTCTCGTATTAACACACCGCAATTTCAATGTCGATGGTAATTAATGATGGTGTGACATTGATGTTATCTTTCATGACGTCCACAATACGAGGAGCTTAATTCTAGTTTATTCTAAATAAAAGTTATAAAGGTATGCTATGAATATGAAAATTTCTAGAATTTTAATTTTCTAAAGAAATTATAAACAAAAACTGTTAAACATGTACTACGTTTTTTTTATTGTTTTGGGACATTTAAAGGAAAAAAGAACATTTATTTACAAAGATTATGAGGTGGATGTAGTAACGTACTTGAGCAGTGGACAAATGTACTTGTGATAAGTCTTATCAATCCCTGTGGACTTGTGAGAACTGTGTAACTTAGACTGCCTCCAATGGAGGGCCAAATTTTTGGTACAAATTTGTGCCACATAAGCTTTTTACAAATTCTTACTACAAACACATTTTTTACCTCAATGCTACAAATTAAATTCTTACTACAAACTCCACTTAATTTCCACATCATTATTTCTTTTAACCATTTAATAAACATCAAATTTATTAATTACGTATCTAGTTAATTAAATAAATATTTAATTAATTAAATAGTTATAAAAAAATATTTAATTAATTAAATAGTTATAAAAAATAGATATATATTTAAAATTCAAATACCATTAAAATTTCAACTGACAATACAAATAAAACAAATACACAAGAAACACAAGAAATACAAAGAAAGCAAGCATAATAAAAAGTAATACAAATTGACAATACATATAAAACTAATCCTCTTCGTCATACACCGACCTATTTGCCCAAAGATGTTGGATTAGATCGTTTCTTAATTCTGTGTGCTCCGACGCACTACGTAAGCTTCTAAACCTCTCAATTGATGTTAGAAATTGTGGTGTTGCTCCATGATTGTAACTAGATGGTTCTGGTTCATCGTCATCAGGTGTCCAATTAAGAATGTCATGTCCTTCATCCTCTACAATCATATTGTGTAGTATAATGCAGGTCATCATTATATCACCTATAACTGGTATGCTCATACTCCTTGCTGGTCCTCGTATCATTGCCCACCTAGATTGAAGAACGCCAAAGGCTCTTTTAACATCCTTTCTACAAGACTCTTGACGTGCTTTGAAATACTTCATGGGCAAGTTTTCTTCTGGAGGATATGTGAAACTTTTCACTAGTGTTGCCCATTCTGGATAAATCCCATCAGCAAGATAATATCCCTTACTGTACATATTTCCATTAACTTCAAAGTTACAGACTGGTGCAGTCCCGAGTAAGACCTCATTGAACAAAGGAGATTGATTTAGTACATTGATATCATTGTTTGATCCTGAAACGCCAAAGAATGCATGCCATATCCACAAGTCATGTGAAGCAACTGCCTCAAGCATGATTGTTGGATAACCATGATCACCGCGAGTAAACTGGCCCTTCCATGCAGTTGGACAGTTTCTCCAAGCCCAATGCATACAATCAATGCTACCAAGCATCCCAGGGAACCCATGTTTTTCCTTATGGAATGCTACTATACGATTAACATCAATTTGTGTTGGCCTTCTGAGGTACACTTCTGAATACACCTCCACAATAGATCTACAAAACTTGTGTAGGCATTCATTGGCAGTACTTTCACCAATGCGTATGTATTCATCACATTGGTCAGCCGAAGCACCGTATGCTAACTGACGGATGGCACAAGTGACTTTTTGTCTAGGTGAAAGCCCAGCCACACCAAGAGCATCATAGCGTTGTGTAAAGTATTTATAGTTTTTAGATTTACCTGGTTCTGAAATACCAGCAACAATGCGGTTAAACAGACGAATGTTCATTCTGAAGCGTCTTCTAAAGAAGGTCTCATCATACACTGGAGAGGGAGCGAAGTAATCATTCCATAGACGGGCATCTCCATCCTTACGACCACGGTTTACTACTTTGCGCTTCTTCTTGTTACCAGATGGAGTAGTAGCAGACGAACTAGCATCCTCAAAGGCTTCAAACTCATTGTATTGTTCCACCATCTCTTCAAGATCATCGGACATCAGAAGAGAGAAATGTTGTTGGATCTGGTGGATAGCGTTATTCCCATTGGTGTTCATTGTCGGTTTCGAATCAGAGATTTTGGCAAATATTTTGAAAGAGATTTTAAGAGAAATGAAGGTGGGGGTGTGATAGTGAATGAGAAGAATATGTGTATTTATAGAGGGATACAAAAAAAAAGTCGTTAGAATAAAACAAAAAAACTAGCCGTTAGAATAAAACAAAAAAACTAGCCGTTATAATAAAACAAAAAAACTAGCCGTTAGAATAAAACAAAAAAAACTAGCCGTTATATAATAAAGAAATATTAAAATTAAAAATAAATGCATTAAAATAAAATCCTAATACATTAAAGTCTTAAGCACACAGATCCTAAATCTACTTATTTTGAAAAGAAAATACAAGAACAATAATCAAAATACTAAATATTTCTACTCTGAATCCGAATCTGAACCCGAATCCTCGATGTTGTATGTGGCCCTGAGATGAGCAAGATAGGTCTTCTGGTTGGCTCGTTTCTTCTTTGACAAGTGACTGGTATCCATGTATCTCAACTTCTTGTATTCTATAACCACCTTCTCTCGTTCAGCTTGGGTGATGGCTTTAATCGAATCCTCATAGGTTTTGAGCACTTGTTGCTTCTGCACAGCTGTGTTGTTGATATTCGTAAGCATAGTCAACTTGTGTTCTTCAAATTTTGATGATGAAGATGCGCCTCTGCCTCTTTGTGCTTTAGATTGTGCTTTGGCCCTATCTCTACCCATTGGCCGACTCTCAGGGGTCACTTGTTCTTCTTGGATTGGTTCTTCGTCATCAAGATTGATACGAAACTCTTCTTCACCGAAGTTGGCATCGGAGGCTGAACTAGCGGTATACCCCCCTGTAGTGTTGGTCTTGCTTCTTTTGGAATGTTGGTTTCCATGGACTGATGTGCAACTTGAAAAGATCTGGTGATCCCTCACTTTTTTCCAAATATGCTCGTACCTGAAAGCTTGGCCACTCTTGTTAGATGGATCATTCACGTATTCTTCTTTAGCGGCATCAACATACTGCTCCTCCGACCAACCACTATGGTAACGAGACTTGATTGACAAATAAAACCCATTGAATTTACTGATTTTGGGCTTGACCAAGAACCAGTGACTTCTCAAAAGGGAATAATCTCTGGGAACTTTAGGATTTGATTGAGTATAGTGATCTTCCACACTTCTCCAAAACACTCCCTCTCGTTGGTTGTTTCCTACGACGGAGTCCAATGAAACATGGAACCAAGCCTTACCCAAAGCTTCCTCGTCACTCTGTGGCCATGGTGTTCGGTTTACCTTTGAAGGTGAGCTAGCTTGGTGTGATGATGCGGGTTGTTGTGTTGTTTTCTCCTTTTTCTTACCGGCCCTTTTCTTCTTTGATGGTGTTGCATCAACATGGGATGGTGTCAGTTGTGGTTGTTGTTGTTGTTGTTGTTGTTGTTGTAGAACCGACTGTTGTTGGAACTGAAACATTTGAGATTGTTGCCATTGCATGAATTGTTGTTGGTCATAACCACCAGATTGTTGAAACATACCAGGATGTGGAAACATTCCCGGTTGTGTAAACATACCCGGTTGTGTAAACATGTTTGGCTGTGTAAACATACTCAGTTGGTTTGGTGGTTGTTGGTTTGGATTATGTTCTTGGTTGGCATCATTAAAAAGGGAAGTGAATGATGTTGGTTGTTGGTTTGGATCCATTGAGTGTGATGAAATCAGGTTAGATGTTCAAAGAAAATTCAAAGTGTATTTTAGAGATTAAAAGAGAAGTGTGAATGAAATAAGAAGATTTGCCTAATATTTATAAATGAAAAAAAAAACTAGCCGTTGATATAAGACAAAAAAAAAACTAGTCGTTGGAATAAAACAAAAAACTAGCCGTTAGAATAAGGCAGAAAAGTTGCCGTTATAAGCGTTATTTCAAAAAAAAAAATAAAAAACTCTAATATTATTATTATATTTAAATATAGTTTTTAGAATTTTTTTCAGAATTTTTTGGAATTTATTTATATTTTATATATATTTTATAATATATTTAATGTATATATGTGTTTCAAATTTATTATAACCATTTTATTTAAAGAAAAAGAAGAAAAAGAAAAAAGCTATTGATGGCCCACATTTGTTGATTCGTTGCATTTTGTGGGGAAGAATTTGGTGCAAGACAAATTCACACCTCAATGCATATTATACTACAAATTAAAAGTGAGTCATACAAATTGACTCCACAAATCTTCCATTGGAGCCGGTCTTATGTACAAAAATAACAGAAAACCAATGTTTATAATTAATATTGGTTTTTCAAGGGTCCTTATAAATGGGACCAATATTATTTAAGACTGTAGACTATTTGGATACAAAATTATAATATAAAATGCTTTGCAACTGCTATATTTTTCAAACCATAACGTATAATGCAGTTATATTTAAAAAACACAAATTGAAGCTAGAAAAACAATTTTAGTACAAGTATAATAATGATTCCACACAATTAAATCTAAGGCTACCGGCAACCGTCATGTTTTTTTCCTGTTTTTCCCATATGACATATCAACATCATATAAGTTTTTTTATTGTTTTCGGTTTTTTCTAGTTTTTCTCATGTCTTACATGATGTCGTCCAAAAAGTGGGTAGTGGTACCGGTGGATTCCGGTGAAAATTCACTCGATTGTGACACCACAGAACTAGGGGCGTGGTATTCCCGACTGGTCCCGGTTTTTTCCCAGGATTCCTTGCCCTCTTCCCATCTCCGTTGCGTGCCCCTAAGTATCTTTTTATATAAGCTAGGGGCAACCCAAGGATAGCACAAATAAAGCAAAAAGCGCCATATTTTTTAGGGTCATTAGTTTTGTATAGGACATGAGTTCACTTTTATTAAATTATATATAAAATGATAATAATAATAATATTACTCCCTTCAAGTGAATCTAGAAGCGCAAAGATTCTTCGCAACTTTATCGTTCTTTGCATAACGAACTAACCAAAAAGTTGAGAGATGATTGAGGATTTATGTTGAACGTAGGTCACCTAAAATAGATTTTGCGCATCTGTCTCCTAAGGTACAACTACCAAAACAGTATGTGCACTGTCGAAGATTTCCTCGTACCCGAGTTAACACATGATAAGAAGTTGTCTTGAACAAGAGCGTGCGGAGCAATGAATGCTGGATATTCTTTAGATTGAGTGTGTGTATGTGCGTGCGCAGTTTCTCAAACACATGTGGTTTTCCAAGCGTCTAAAACAAGATCCATATGTCTTGATTTATACCAAAAACCGAGAATGCAAAGAGCCAATCACTTAGTACACAAATTAACTCAATTTAATTTGTTTTCATATTAATACACAAATTAATTCTATTTAATTTTGATTTAATATTCCAAAATCTAAATAGGTTATTCACTTTTGCATAACAAAATTACATGCTAGTCATTTGCAACATGACTGGTACCGCAACTTTTAATGGCATTATAATAGAGGATCCATAGTGACTTGTTATCTATTTTCTTCAATCACACACCTTAGAGTATCAATATCTCATCTTAACTTCGTTTTGAATACTGTTTGATTTGTTGTGATCCTCTCACATAAAAGAATGCAAACTCACTAATAAATAATTATTTTATTAACAAATAAATACTAATGTCCAAAACAAATGAAAAACCATACTTTTCACATAAATATCCAACATTTTGACCTACAATTTTTACAATAGAGATACATGACTCTCAAATTATACAGATTTTGATCTACAATTTCTAGTAAGATTAAAAACATACAAAATTCTAAAATCCATCCTTGGGTCATAAGTTTTTCCATATCTCTTCTAGTTGATCCACATAACACTCTATTCTCGTAAGATGATACACACTAGCTATTAGTCAATTTGATGTTACATCATAAGCACATTAGGAGCATGGATAATTGTAAGTTTGTAACCATATACATATGACAACAATAGAATACCAATATTTGGTTTTCATTTGTAAAAGTCTCTATTCCTTAGTAATCAAACCCAAAGATCTCTAAATTAACGCCTGCTTAACCAAACAAGCAGACAAATCATCATGCATCTTATTTCTTCTCTCCCAAATTATTTTTTAAAACTATTTAAGATTCATGAATCATTATTATTTGTTTATTTTGGTCTTCCTTTATAAAAAATCCTATTCATGAAATTTAAATAAAATAAAAAATTGTGGTTTGTTGTTTGGTCCAAGGTTTGGTATCCTAGTTGAAGAAGTGCTTTGGAGCATCCGATGATATGGGTAAATAGAAGATCTGACAAATTTAAGGTAGAGAACCGTGAACGACCATTATTATTCGGTAGACTTGACAGTAGGCTAGTAAATGCCCCCAAGTGAAAACAAATCTGAACCGTTCATCACTAACGCGCCTTGAAAATTTGTCAACTGATCGTACGGCTGACAGTTTCTCACCCATTTATAACGTTTGTAGCAGACAATAAATAATCATTTACCTTCTCTGTACCTCCCCTCCCGCCAAAATCTAGCCCACAATTCTAAATTCTTTTTGCAATCCAAAAGTAAAAATGCACATATGGAGAAATATTATGAACCGATGGTGAAGTAAGGTAAACTTGAAGTTTAGCTTAGGTTGTTGAAGATTTTATTAAAATGAGAGTAGATTTTGAGTTTAAGTTTAACTTATTATAAAAAATTATCTAGTTTTAGTTAGTGTTTCAGTCGAATTCAGTCGAATTCGATCGAAGATGATTCGAATCACGCTCTGTAAGATTTGATTTTCAGGTTGGGCCAGAGGATTTTCTTACATATGGTGAGTTTCCTTCTGAGGGTGGTTCGAGTTACGTACTCGAGTAATGGAGATGATCGCGTGTGCTAGTGATCCGTTAGTGATCCAATTAGCCGTTTAAAAAAGAAATAAAGAAAACAAGGGAAACTCATACGGGTCGGATTCGATGGCTCGTACTTTAACATTGACCCTGTGGTTTAGGAAAAAAAATATTTACAACGCAACAAAGATAGGCACGTTGTATCGAAACATTCAGAACTTTATAAGAAACATATTTTTGAAGTAAAAAAATAAACAAAATGTTGAACTAGCTTTGGATTGTATGTGTTTTAACGAGTAATACATTATTATTCCCAACTTGTTTTCAAACAAATTCACGTTGAAATGTTGATAAAAATAAACACGACGTAATGTCAAATTCAATATCTCATACCACATCATGCTTGAAAGTTGCAAGAAGAAAATAAAACATGACTTTCACTCCATAAACGTAGTACTCCATCATAAAAGTGATCGGTGTTCGTCGTAAAATCCAAAGCGTACTTCGTTTTAAAAGAGAATGTTAAAGAGCTCAAATACTAACGCAGATGCAATGATATATATAACGTTAATAAAAGTAAAACTTAAAACTGAGATATTAAAAAAAAGTTGAAAGAAAATATTGTGGCCAAAATGAGAATATTTAATGTCTTGTGACGAAAATGAAAAAACCATACCAGCACAAAAAAGTTACTTTTCTATTTATTTAAAATTAAATATAATATGTAAAATTATATATATAAGATTTTGAGAAGAAAATTTAAGTGAAAGAATAATTGTATATCTTGTGAAACAGGAAAAGAAAAGTGTATCTTTGAAATAAAATAAACTTTTTTAATAAATTCTCAATGTTATAAATCATTGATTTCTTTTTCTTTTTAATGATTGATGTTCTTCAAAATTTCAAAATCTTTGTTCATGACTTCATTGACTATTTTGTTTCTTTTTAATCATGACTTTATGTATATTTTCAGTAAGACATAACTTTTATGATGAATTGTTGGTACTTTATAACATATAATGTATATACTCAACCAAATTAAAGTCAAAGCCTTTTGTGTTATAATGTAGTAAAGCACTTTTCAAAACATGTGTTGTGAATCGGTTAAAATGGAAACAAACCTCTTCACTGTTTTACATATGTTATTAGACACCCTAGACTAAAAACCGCTAAGTAACTATTGAACCAAGTTAAAATGAAATAACAGTTGAACATGATCATCTTTTCATAAATATATGATTAGATCTAGGCTTCAAAATCACGATAAGTCAGTAAGTCACAACTAGAATGATGGGAGGATGAGCAAGACGACAAAACAAGTGTTGATGGTCACGTTGTGGAAGTGTCAACGTGATATCTCAATAGCGGTGATGACGAAAATATTCAATCTGGATATGAGCATGGGCATACCATATTATCGTAGGTTTCATTCTTTTAACTGTTTTTGCTTTAATCCTGCTCTCGTAGAGTGGAGGAGTGAGGGAACGAAAAAAGAAGGCATTTAAATAGAGCCTATCCTATGGATTTGTAGTTGGACATCGGCCGCCTCATCCCTAACCCTTGTTAGGGTTGTTTGTTTCAACATCTTAATGGTTCAGATGTCTGAATGATTTAACACTATCTTGATGGTTCAGACTGTTTGTTTCGCGAACAAATGTCTGAATGATTCAGACATTTGCCTCTGAATGGTTAAGCATTATATTAATGCTGAATGGTTAAGACCTATTATATGAATTGGTCAGACATTTGCCTTTGAATAGTTAAACGATATACTAACTCTTAATGGTTCAAACCTCTTAATGGTTCAGATCTCTTATTGCTTCAGCACTTAATTATTCAGAAATTACTAAGCAACCCCTTAGTAGGTTACAAATTGAGCACCTCCCTCTTCCCCTCTAACCCCTCACGCTTAGGGTTTGTGGGTGTTCATAGCCACAAACAAAATTGTGCCATTTTTTGTTTCTATCCATAACCTCTATCTTTTTACGGGGACGTTGTATTGGCCACAGACAACTTGATGGACGCCCATCGGAGATGTTATGTGTGTTGTTTTGATAGTCTAAAGTAGAGAGGATACACGTAATATCTTATGAATTTTCCTATTCATTTACATTAATTAGTTATAATATGTATATAGTATTTTATATTTTTTTAACGACAAATCTACCATACTTTTACTCTTAAACCACTTTAAAGCTATTAGACATTATGTCCGGATTTAAACTTGGGACCTCTCATCTAAGAGTAAAGAATCTCTTTCAAGTGGACTAGTCCCGTATTTACTTCTATATTTCATATGCTTTTGTAATTTTTAATATGAGATTATTCGAATTTTTTACCAAATCCATCAAAGAGCCAGTATACGATCGGTTTCCTTTTCAATATTAACTATAAATAACATGACTTCAATGAATAAGCCGTCACGTACCAGAATGTAAATATATAAATTATAGTCAAACATATATACCTTCGAGGTGTGTATTCTAGATCCTAGACATTATTTTTTGGTCACACTTACTAAGTTACCTACATACATTACGCGTACTTCGCATCACGTACTTGTACTTTTTGCTCATATTCACTAACGTATAACATATTTTCTGGTCGAATTGGATTTCTTGAAGGTGATTTTCTTCTGCTTGGTGATTTGGTTTAAATAAAATCCAACTAGAGAAGCTATATCCAAAAGGTCGGTAAACGTGACATACAACTTGTCTATAAACTGCATGAGATCGAAAGAAGATGTTGATCACTTGTTGGTCTCATGTACATATGCAAGATTAGTATGGAAGTAAAAATAGGCACGATGCCGATCATCGAACACGACCTGGAACCAGATCATAGACGCATTACGTTGGTCCGGTCCAAGCCTTAGAAAAAAATTATCCATGCCGTTATGGTGTTGTTTTTATGGTTGATTTGGAAAACAAAAAATGAGACCGCTTTTAACAACAATCATCTACTGCTGAACAAGAGAAGTAGAAATAAAAATGGGTTACTTTTAGATAATAAAAAAAAAACTTTAATCTTCACTAACTAGATCATAATAATGAATAATTGGTATATGTTTAATCTCGGTTTTAGTTTTATCATGTACATTTGTTCTAACTTCTTGTTAGAACATCTACAAAATTTCATCGTTAGTTTAAAGAAAAATGAAAAATCTAACTATAAAAATTTCAAATAATAGTAAACATATACTCACACACCTTTCTTATAACTTGTATAATATAACATAACATATCATATTAGAATATAAATCTAAACAACTAGTAATATTAAATATTGAAATTACATGTAAACAACAACTATGATCAAAAGACCGATGCTTCAAAATTAACAATAATCACAACAACTAGTAATAAATAATAATACATGAACTTAAACTAAAACACACTACTAAGTACTCATCTTCTTAAACCAATTAATAAATTCATAATCACTGGTACACAAATAATAAACCCTGGAGAATCGGGTCAAGAAGACGATGACGAAGGATCCGTTTTAGGCGAGCAAAGCGGAAACAAAAGGAGCAACTCGGGTTCGGATCCTCTAACCGGACTCGGGTGCAAATAAAACCCTTTCTCCGCAATGGCCCTCTCCTCCTCGTCCACCGGCGTCCGTGGGCTCCCTCGTCCGTACACATCCAACGTCGACACCGGCGACGACATCACCGCCTCGCCGCCGTTGAAGCTCCGGTGTCTCGCCGCCGGCGACGTTACACCGAACGGAGGGAACCCGTTGGTGAGAGTGATCTGGAGCTTTCCGGCGGTTTGTCGCCGTTCGTGGAGCTTGAATTCGGATCTCCGGCGATGGGCGTCGGAGGCGGTGGCGCCGGTGAGCCGTTGGACGACGGCGCGGAAGGTTGAAGGGTCGGCTTGGACGAAAGTGGTGGTCGGAGGGGAATTGGGGTCGGAAGCCATTGGTGGTGGTGGTGGTGGTGATGGTGGTGGTGGTGATGATGGTGGTGGTGGATTTATATGTGTATATATGTATATATAATATATGTGAGGGTTTTGGGTTAATGGGTTGATTTGAATTATGGCATTGGAGTGCTGTAAGTTGTCAGGGGTGATGATATAGAGGGAAAATTCAAATGGGTATGATTTATTACCATCATAAATTCATAATTCATAATAGTATAGTTATTGATCGTAACATCATTCATTTATGTTACAAGGGTTTGAATTTGATGTTTAGGTTTTACTTCATAGTTTTAAGGTGATGCTGGTTAAAAAGCTCAAGGAAAGAATTAAATGTTACACCATGGAGAAGGGTTTTAGTTTGATCGTAGGTGTAAACGAGTTGAGTAAATGTTATGTTATTTGAGATTGTTACCTTTAACGTTATGAGTTTACGAGTTTGCTTAAATTGATTGTCATTTGGTAAGAAGTGTGAGCTTTGTATAGAGTTTGACTTCGCTCGAAGCATAATAGAATTTGTTGTTAAGAGTAAAACTATTTTTCCGTCTCTAAGGTTTAATTTGTTTAAAGTTGTTAGTTCATCCAACTTAAAAAGTTTAATTCTCTGAGTCGCCATATTTGAACTATGGTTTATGTTCTTATACCTATGTCGTTATAAAGTCTGTTGAGTTAATTTCATGCGCTCCTCATGTGAGGGTTTATTCCTTTCTATTTAAAATTTGTCTCTCTAATCCTTTTCTTTCTTCCCCGCACTTTGAATTTCTTCAAACCTAGTCACTGTCGTCTTCAACAATCTAACCTCCACCAGATGTATCCGGTTTACCACTCTCTTGTAACCGCTTCTTCAATCGTCTGTGACTACTACATTTGTTGTGATGGTTTTATCCTTATAGATATCTGTCGTAACCATCCATACGATGATTTTGACCCCTATAAGATTTACGCTTAACTTGATCCAAGCAATGATATTTCTAAAACATATAATGCTAATGACGAGTAATATACGATATATAGGAGTGTTTGCTTGCATCATAATTTTCAACTTTAACCCAATAAAATAAATCAACCTTTCAAGATCTTTTAAAAGGGTAAAATTTACATAATTACTTTAATAATACTTATTTTATATAATCATGATACCTTTTTTATCCACAACTACACAATTATCAAACATCTTCAAAATCAAGTTTCAGTATTAAATAAAAGTAAAGTGAATCATTAAACATCCACATAATATATCATGTGTTTTTATACAATATAAAGATTTATATAATTTATAAAGAGTCCTAATATAGAGACACTCACCAGATAAATCGACACCCCCATATACGCCGCGTATGAGACCATACGCGGCGTATAGGGTCGAATACACTGAAAACGAGGAAAATTCAGGGGGGCTGTCAGAGAGCTATACGCCCCATATAGCCCTATACGACCCACCTATGCGACACATGTAAGGCAATACGACGCGTATAGCGAATTTCGACACTGACTACGAGAAAAAATGCAGGGGGCTGTCAGAGGGCTATACGACACATATAGCCCTATACGACCCCCCCTATACGACGCGTATGGGGCTATGCAACACGTATAGAAATTTGGAGGTGTTGATTTAAAATCATGAGGTGTGTATTTAACGGGTTCCTTTATAAATTAATATTGTGGTGATATAAAAGTTAAAAGAAGGTGAAGGTGAAATATGGGAAGTGAAGCGAGTGTAAGAAAAGGTGGAGTGAAGTCATATCAGAAACAATGAGGTCGGGGGTCAAGTCATGTCAGTCGGTGTGGCTAGCTGGCCTGAACCCTGGACCCTGGTTGGGTTGCTACATGCCAATTTTGCCAACATGTTGTTCACCTTCCAACATATATATGTTCTTATTTTGCCTAACACATTAACCGATTTACAAATGCAAAAATTAAGACCCTTTTGCCAACGACATCCAATCGTTGGGTAATGTCCATAAGTCAACACAAAGAAGGTGGATGTTTTGATACTTCGAAAATTAAACGAACCAAACATTTAGTAAACCGTTCATGAGTTGTTTAACGATAAGTTCTTTGACTTGTAAATAAATGAACATGAGACAAATTTATTATACGAATGAATATTTACGTACACAAATCTCTTTTATTTATTCATATGTTTATATATTTACGTTTGTTTATTTATTTAGAATGACAACTTACACGGCCATTTAACATATAATGTAATTCTACAATATAATTAATTTACACCAATCTATTATAAAGAGAGCTTGAAGCCTTGATCTCAATAGGAGTTTGGTCCGGATATTCAGGTTAACTTTTAATTGGTGTTAATTACTTATACCAGTTGGTGTTTGGTTATATTTATTTTTTGTTCGTTTACGTTCGCCTGTTTTCAATTCATAGATGTTTTGCTTATGTACGTGGACCGTTCGTGTTAAATATTAATAAACGGACATAATTAAAGTGCATGTTCACTTTCCTAGGAATAAAGGCGAACAAGAAAATTCTTTCATTTAAATGTTGGGTTTATTTATTTGTTTGGTTAATGTTAAGCAAACAACATAAATAAACCTCTTTCACGTTTGTTTACATGCCTACTGGGCTTCTTAGACTAATACGTTCTTTGTCTTAGAAAAGATGTTTTAAGTTAAATGCGACGAGATAAACATGTTTATATCCCAAGGTATGGGATAATGTACTGATAATGTTTTCTAGTGTTTGTATAGTCTCACTCAAATATCTCATAAAATTTGATTATGTAATCTTCATAATTATTTTGTGAATTTTCGATGGTCAAGGAAGAATTTAATTTAGTAATTGCTATATTTTAATAATCTATAAGAGCACTTCTAACAACGTATTATTCATGCATGACCTACTTGCATCCACCTTTGTTTCACGGACCTCCTTTTACGTGCACTCTATTCATTCGGTCACGGAGGTTATAAAAGTAACTATTATGGTATGTCATCTCAATTGGGACTCTTCCAATACTCACCAAAGATTATTTTCTTATTATTTTCAAAATTATTACATATGAATATAAATATTTGTATTTAAACTATATAAACTAGAGGTGTCCATGGTCGGTTTGGTTCGGTTTTAGCCTAAAACCGAAACCAAAAACCGATATTTCGGTTTCTAGGTTTTTAAAACCGTTCAGTTTCGATTTTTTTGGTTTTTGGTTTTCGGTTTTAACTTCAGTTTCGGTTCGGTTTTGGTTTTTTTTGTTTTACCATTTGGGCTTCAAGTTTTAGAAATAATTGTTTTAAAGTAATGAATTTAAAGCAAAAACTTTGGCCTTGCATCATATTGTTGATCTCTAACTATAATCTATATATTTTTATAAATTAGTTGACATTAAAATTAAATGCAATTCATTAAATATAAGAACAATATATTCAATAAAACATTTTAATATATCAATTTAAATAAAAAAAAGCTTAAATATTATTCTGGTAACTAAATATTCAATCTCTTTTAGATATCATAAGTTAAATAATAATAGGCTAATAATTTTTATAAGTATATGATTGCACCTCTAAAATTACAAGTTTGTTTGCATGGTTTCGGTTCGGTTTTTTTCGGTTTTTGTTACAAGCAAAACCAAAACCGAACCGAAAAATTTGGTTTTTAAAAAGTCAACAAACCAAACCGTCGGTTTCTTTATGGTTTTGGTTTTTTCGGTTCGGTTGCGTCGGTTATTTTGGTTACGGTTCGGTTATTTCGGTTTTTTGCACACCCCTAATATAAACAACCATTCCCAGTGTTTTTTGTTTTGAATTTAAGATTTTCAAACCGAATCTACTTGAATACTCGAAGTTAAATTATATATAAGTTCTATTTTCTATAAAAATACATATAATATTAATATGGTAGGGTTATAGTAAAATGGATATTTAATCTAAAAAATCTAAGAAAGATTGTGGTCTTAACACGTGTCATTTTATTATTTTAAAGAGGAGAGCTTTTTAGTCATTGTGTCAAATACGTCAGCTCATTGTGTCTTATACGTCCTTTGTGTCAAATATCAGTTCATTGCATCATATAGTTTACATCATTTGTTATATGTATTCGTAATTGTGTTTTTTCAATTAGGAAGTGCATGATGATTTACTTTCACTGATGTATTTTTCAAAACTCATAGTGTAGAATATAACACAACGTGTTATTTTTGTCATTGTTTTTTTATAAATTATATAAATTTATTTTTATCTATCAGTGTGTTTTACAGTTAGAAGTACACAATGATGTTATTTCATCAATGTATTTTTCAAAAGTCATAATGTTCAAGACAGCATAATTACGATCAAAAAACACAATAAGACATTGTGTTATTTTATCATTGTTTTTAATGTATTTGATTAATTAGTTGTTAATTTATTATTGTGTTTTACATATTATAGATACACAACAATGCTATTCCACTATTACATTTTTTAATATTAATCATTCTAGAAAAACACAATAGTGTATAGAAAAACACAATAACTAACGAAAGACACAATGAATTGCACTAAAAACCAAATGACGAGATATAAGCTTAAAAACATAAAAAATAATATTATTATCTTTTAATATAACAACACTGTACTTGTTTTAAAGATAAAAAATACCCATCTTTATGGTTTAATTTTTATAAAAAAATAATATCGTACATAAAAGTTATGAACTTTTAAAAAAATGAAGGAACTTTCAAAAAGTCAACAAAAATAGCAATTTCTAAAATTCCACATCTAATAAACTTTTTTCGTAAAATTTGTTATCAATCATTAATTAAGAAGATTGATTGTTGAGTTTACTTTTTACACCTTATAGTTTTAAAATCCTTTTTATAATTAATATTTTTGTTCTCATCTTTTCTCATAGTGGCCCGAATCATCGAAATCAATTTCACTTGAAAAAATATAAACTCAAACAACCCAAAACCCAATTGGATGATCCAATTTTTTTTACTTAAGCTCAACTCTTTTCTTAATGGACCTCTCAAATAACTTCTTATCGGTTTAAACCACCACCATGATTCATGAACACTATCACCAAACTAAGCCCAAGCCCAAGCCCAAGCCCAAGCCCGCTCACATTATGTAATGAGTAGAAATAATAAGTAAACAGCCCAAGCCCGACCCACTTACATTCTCAAATGAATAGAAAAATAAGAGCAATTCATAATTTTGATCAGTAATCGAACGTCTCTAATTGATGTCACATCTTACATTGTTATTATCAATCCACTGAAGAGCAAACTTTTACGTTATTAAAATAACGACCTTAATTTTTAACGGTTTGCGGTTGGTAGATCATGCCACTATTCTTGAATCACCTCTTTTTCGAATCGAATTTGAATTTTTGATTTCCGAATAACTGATCTGAATTCAAATTATATATGTGTATATATTGTTTATCTATTTATCTATTATATATAAATATATTATTTATTTATGTAATTTCTCTCCTAGATTTGATTACAATGTTGTTCACAGTGGCAGAACATTGTTGTCGCCAGTTGCAGAACATTGTAGCCGCTAGTAATCTTCAGTACAGATATTCTTGTATAGTGTAGTAGTGAATCAGCAGCTCATCAGATTGAGTGCCGACTTGCAGTATTTTAACATTTATGAGATTTCGGCACTTGCGAGTAAGTGTTGAACTTAGAGTTTTCGGTAGCTTTATATTTCTCATGGTTCAACACCCTTAAAGGACAATTTTTGAAATTCTATACCTAAATTAAAGATTTTTTTTAATTAGCTTTTACTTTAAAAAAATTTTATATATAAAATTTTTATATATATTAGTTTATTTTGATATAGATATACACGTAAAATTAATACATATTAAAATTTTATCAGCTTTTAGTGATATAAATTATAATTAGTTAATAATTATTTATTAACTAATTATAATTTATATTATTAAGTTTGTATTAATAATTATTCGATTAAATAAAAAATTTAGAAATAGAACACGTTTTTACTAATTTAAAAAACATTACTCCTAAAAACACAATAAAATCCCATAAAATATTATTTTCTTTATTATTATGTGTATTGCCATATTATTATTATTATTATGTGTATTGCCATATTATTATTATTATGTTTGATAGGAGTTCGTTTGATATGTACAAATTGTTTTGATGTATCTGGAAGTAATATTGAAAATCATGTTTTTATTCCATGGTTGGCTTTGACACCTTCAGACAAAAGAATTTCTTTGAAATTTTAAAGAAGACAGTTGTTGTTATCAGTGTGTTATGCAATGACAATAAAACAAGAGCCAATGATAATCGCTATCCAAAGTTGGTTTGTTTTAAACATGAATAATGATCAGCCATATGTTGTATTATCTCGAGTTAGAAGTAGATATAGGTTAAAATTATTAATAATAGATAATGATGGAAAAATAACAACAAAACACCAAATGTTGTATACAAATAAATTTTTGGATGTTTATGAATTTGAAATATTATTTTTCATGTTTAATTTAATTTGTTTATTAGTTAGAGTTCTTATTTATAAATTTATTTCATTCCATATTATACACTATTTAGATGTTTAAATATTAATAGAGAAAACCTACTAATGTTAGATATAGCTAATGTTAAAAATTATAAATAAAAGTCGATATACAAAATATTATCAACAACATTATAACATACGCACCTTTTTAAATAACAATAATATTTTTTATTGAACCGTGTGTTACACGGGACTTTAGCCTAGAAGAATGTTTTTGAGAGTGATTTATATTATTGTAAACTTAAAGAATGTTTTTTTTAATAATTTTGTCTAATTAAAATTGTTAAAATCTAGTCTTATAAATTGCCAAGAAGTGTGCATGTTTCATCCACGTACAGGTTATAACATAATATGGTATTTGATTCCGATGGTCATGAGCGAACCGATTTATAAATATTATTAAAAAGTCGAATAAATATTGAGAGTGATTTATAATCCAATATTTGAAATAATACAATCTTATCCCTCCAAGAAAAACAAGGAGTGGCTAACAAATGAAGAATATATTAAGTGTGTTTGATTAAATATTAAGAATATATTTTGTACATGTTTTTAAATTAACCTTGTCTTAATCATGAATACCCAGAAAACACAGTTATGTATGATTGGATTGTCTTGATGGCTTTTATCATCAAGTATTATGTGGTTAATATTATTATGAAGTATTATGAGTTCTTTTTTTTTCTTTTATGAAATACATGTACTTTTTTTCTTTGGAAGAAATTATGGTATTTGCTTCATGACTTTGATTACATTCATAATCACTACATCACATATCAACCCAAATTCTTGATATTACTCTTTGTTTGGGAATAAGTTTCCTTTGTGGTCTTGTATCATTTCCCTTTTGTATATTTTGGTATGAGGATGAGGATTAGTTTTGATTATTTTCTGATCATCTCATTATCAGTATAAGTCGAGAATGTCTATGTATGTTGTCACTTGTCACAAGAGTGTGAAGTACTAAGACTAATATTTTTAGAACTATAAAATATATTATGTATTTAAAATCTGACTAGCAAGTAACTAGTTGGACGAAACGACAAACTACGAACTTTATAATAAATTAGTAATTTGGGTTGTTACATGTTGAATTCTGATGAGGTCTAGATTTTTATTTAGTGTCGCTCTCCTATAAAATAATAATTGATATTAAATAATTAAATATCTAAAATATTAATATTCTTATTTTTATAATTAATAAAACTTACTAAATCATACGAAAATTTCAATTATTATCTTATTATAAAAAATAATTAATATTCACTATATGTTATTTATAATTCTTAAACCTTCATCATTTCTTATTTTATCAATGTTAATGGCAACCAACATACTAAACTCCATAGAAACTGCTAGTTTATAACACGTTGGATTTATTCAACATTTCAACCTATATAATATATATGTTCTAATCTAGTAGCATAATAAAATTAGGATTGACCCATATACAATATCACAAAACCTAAAAGCAACTTGCTAAAACGATACATAACATTTTTTAATTTCTTTTATTATTAGTTAAACTAATTTTGGTGGCTACTGTATTGTAATAAATGATAAAATTTAATTATTGCTCTTCATGAGATAAAAGTTAACATCTATACTTATTAATAAAGGAATAACTTTAGTGCCACATGGCATTCTCTTAAGCCTCTATTTTTTTCAATTCCCGCCTAAATATGTATCTGTTCTTAGTGTTAGTCTAGGTTCATTTGACTAAAAGTTAACGTATATACAAGAGATATTTAAGAAAAATTTGAAAACTAATCCTAAATTAAAGCACATCTTTTTTTGGAAATTAAATCATACCCGGTATTTTTTTCTTTTTTCAAATAATTCATCAATAAAAACTGTACAAATCATTTATAGTTTTCTTTATCTATAAAATTGGTTTCTTGATTGTGTTTTTTCATTATATACTCGATTTATATTCAAATCTTGACAAAAGTTACAGACTTTTTTAATCGACTCATCTTCAGTTTGAAGGAATTCATAGGTATTTTTTTTGAAAATGAAATCATACTCGCTTTAAAATATTTCTCAACTATCCCAAGTTTACGACCCTCGCGATTTGTCTTTATAAAGTTTGATGATATCATATTCAACATACTTCATTTGCGTTCTCATTTTGGCTTTGGTTTTATCAAGTTTTTCTTCAACAAAAGGTATTTATTTTTTGTTATATTTGAACTTTCATCATCTGCGATTATGATTTAACCTATCATTGTCTAAAATTGTGTTTTTAGATTAATGTTATTTTACTTTAATTTTTTTAAAGGTGATCTACTTCAACAATCAAACTATAAAGATGTATTACATCTTTTACTTTTTAAACTTTTTATTTTCTTTTTATGTGTACTGACATATTATTATTATTATGTTTGATAGGAGTTCATTTGATATGTACGAATTGTTTTGATGTATCTGGAAGTAATATTGAAAATCATATTTTTATTCAACGGTTGTCTTTGACACCTTTAGACAAAAGAATTTCTTTTAAATTTCAAAGAAGACAGTTGTTGTTATCAGTGTGTTATGCAATAATAATAAAACAAGAACCAATGATAATCGCTATCCAAAGTTGGTTTGTTTTTAAACATGGATAATGATCAGCTCTATGTTGTATTATCTCGAGTTAGAAGTAGATAGATGTTAAAATTATTAATATTATATAATGATAGAAAAATAACCAACAAAACACCAAATGTTGTGTACAAATAAATTTTTTGATGTTTATGAATTTGAAATATTGTTTTTTCATGTTCAATTTAATTTGTTTATTAGTTAAAGTTCTTATTTATTAATTTATTTCATTTCATATTATAGACTATTTAGATGTATAAATATTAATATAGAAAACCTACTAATGTTAGATACAACTAATTTTAAAAATTATACATAAAAATCGATATACAAAATATTATCAACAACATTATAACTTACACACTTTTAAACAACAATAATATTTTTTTATTGAACCTGTGTGTTACACGGGACTTTAGCCTAGTTACCTATATACTCAACTAGAAGTGTTGGTGAGTTTTCAGGCCCATCAACATACCACATGTCAGATTCTAATTGGTTCACATTATTTAGTTTTTTTCTTTTCTATTTTTCCAACTTTATTGACTAAATACTATGTCTTCAGGGCCTTATCACAAATGAATGGTTGGTGGATGTTGGTATGTTGTTTATTTTTTGCAACGCATTTGGTTTATTACTTTTTAATATCTTTTTACTTAAATTATTCTTTTAAAAATATTATATCATAACGTGCAAAACATAATCCTGTTTTATATTTATGTTTCATTCTTCAAAAACAAAATGTACTAACCTCATAACTTTTTTAGCACGTTATTGTCACCGCTCAATGCACATAATGAAGTTTGCAGACACTTTGCTATAATCACATTAGTGTCATCGTATGGCTACACCGCGGTGCGTGTGGTATAATCGTGTTAATGCACATTTCACAACGTATGTAACGCAGTATGTAAATGTGTGGTAACGTCATAGTGCATGGGCACGTAAATGTCACTGTTATAAAGTTCGCAAATGTGTCATTAACCACGTGAATGTTATCATACGGTCTCGCTGCGAAGCGCGGGTAACTTTACTCGTTCATTTATTACGTAACATTTTTTTAGTTTCATTTATTTTTACTTAAACTTATTTAGCTGGCTAGTATATTGTAATACTTATAAAACTTATTTTTTGTTCTCACCTTCATTTATTACTAGTTATTATAGTTAAGTTGTTTATTTTGATATAAGAACTTTCATGGTTAATTAATTAAGGTCACTGGCGTTATGTTGGATTGACTAAGTAGAAATTATGTTAGGTTCAATTCGTTGTGCCATTATAATATGTAAAGTTGAGATCATGAAACCATAATATGTTTTCGTAAGAGGCATTCTGATGATAAGATGGTGTACTTCGTAATCAAATGTGATAGGTTCAAATTTTATAGAGTGCATGTGTACGTGGTGATTTTAGAAGTAGATTACTTGTAGAGTAGAGAGTGTGTATGTTAATTTATAGGTAAAAAGTTATTTAAATATGAATAAGTTCATTAATTAATTCTACTTACTTTTTACTATACTCTCAAACTTTCATATATAGATTGACTGGCTTTTCATTGCTTATTAAAACTGATTTAGTTCTTAATCAAGTTACTTGTAAGCTGTAAACTTCAACATGTTACACAAAAATATTTAATAGGCTATAGATATTACGTAACATAAAATTAATATCTAAACGTTACGAATCTAATGATATTTCAGAATCTTAGAACTTTGATTGGTTCTTTGAAAGTCTAATAAATATAAGAGTGTTCTATACGTCAAGATAATGCAATATATTTTTCTCCAAGAATGATAAGGAAGTGTGTGGCAGCATATGCAACCAAATTGACCTTGACTTGCTATTTATTAAGCACTATCATAAACTAAAAAGTTGCGGTTGGTAATAAATTATGACCATTTGACTTGATGACTTCTATTATCAAGTATTATGTGATCAGTATTAACATAACTTTATTACATATAAAAACAATTTTCTTACGTATTATTATTATCATCATCAACAAGTGACATGAGTCATAGTTTATTTCTATAGTTTCTTTTGCAAAAATGATATGAATATGGAGTATTAGAATATCAATATCACCATGTCTTCTATTATGTCACTTGAGCCTATAAATATTATCTAAGGGTGTGTGTGAGAACCACATACATATTTGTATGTAATACACAGAGGATGAACATGTGACACACAGAAAAATAATGGTGGTTAATTAATCGTTTTATATATCATACTTAAAAAAATAAGTATAAATGTTTATGTTGTTATTACTTATCTTTACATAATTAAGTTTGATTCTGAATCACAATTTATTTGAATGTTGCGCGTATTACCTATCCTATAACACTTATAAAATTTGTTGTGACAAATTTAGTAAATGTCCATTAATCCTATTATTAAATGTCATCTTTATCTACTGTAAATATAATTGACTGGTTGAGGATATGTTGAGGTCCAATCAAGAGTTGCCATGTGTGAATCATTTGATTTCTTTTTTTTTCGATAAACTGGAATTAAATGTTGAAAAATGGGTATTTATGTTGAAAATGATTAACAAAAGAGCTAATTAGCAGTGGCGGAGCTTAACCAACTTTGTAAAGGGGGTGGGGGCGAACTTGATATTTATATAAAAATTTACATTACCGGGCCCAAAATTTACACTATCGGGCTAAAATTTAACACTACGGACGAAAAAATAGGGCCCCCCCGGGCCCCTTAATAGCTTCGCCCCTGCTAATTAGCACAGTAGCTAGCGCACTTCCTCTCCTACGAGATGTCACAGGTTTAAGTCTAGTATCGGTTAGTTTTCAATTCCTTTTCAACTCTTTTTTTTGGCTTTGCAAGATACGGACAAATATAAAAATCAAATAGTTGCATTAAGAATATGTATGAAATTTTTTTAAGGCACGTGTAGAGCTTAAATAGCGTTTCTTCCCTCTACATTGCACATGAAGTGTTTTTTTTACTAATGAGTTTTTTTATTTGCTTGATGCCTTGGGTTTTAAATATGATGCACTCTTATTTTAAAAAGAGGGACAAATATGAGTGCCTGGCAAAGGATCATGCATGTAGCCATCCTAATCAACCATTGACTTGTTGACTTGCTCTGAGACATCTGGTTGTATTGGTTGAAGCGGGAAACGGCCATAGAACTGGTCTGATTGAGCGTAATTGTAACATCCCCATTTAACTAGTCATCGGTTAGACTGGTTGAAGTGGTGAATCGGACAGGGTGTTTGGATCATGTTTCTAAATGTTTTTCTTTTCCCCCTTCAAAATGTCATTTAGTGGTCACTTGCTGCTTTAGACTAAAATCAAAGCAACTTATGAAATTTTAAAAGTAAATTGAAGTTTTTAATCTTTTAAAGGAAAATGATTATTTTTATCAAATCTTAGGGGGCAAAACGAATTTAACTCAAAACTTTATTTTTATTAAAATTGTAACTCCACACTAAAAGAAATGGTTTTGTATTCTCTTTTAGTTTAGTCATACACACACACATCTATATGTATACTAGTGGTGAGCAAAAAACCATAATAACCGAACCGTAACTGAAAAAACCGACAAAACCGAACCGAAAAAACCAAAACCAATAAGAAACCGACGGTTTGGTTTGATGGTTTTATACAAACCGATTTTTCGTTAGCTGGGCCCCTGATCTGCATAGACCAAGGGCGAACACTCATTGCGCAAGCTCAGAGTCACTTCATACCTTTCCCAAGCGTAGAAGAGGACTTCTTCTATCTTTATTGGCATTAGATTGTAAAAAAGTCCGACTAATGAAAGGAAGCGAAGCTGTTTAAGTAAGAGTTAGCGGGGTTTAGACAAAAAGTAGGGCAGGTCATCAGGTATCGAACTAAGGCATCGTCTATTGGGCTTTTGAATGGCTACCGCCAATGTGTCATTTGACCTCAATCATTCTAGGCAAAATTTGGTTTTGCTTTTGCTTAAAACAAAAACAAAAAAAACCGAATCGAAATAATAAAAACCAAACTTGTAAATTTAAATGTTAATTCATACACTTATCAACATGATTAGAATGTTAGTTACTTATTAACTCATGTTATCTAAATTCTTTTTAAATATTTAGGTTTCAAGAATAATATTTAATTTTTTTAGTTTTAATCGGTAGACTAAAATGTTTTATTGATTTTTTTGTTATTATATATTATGAATTGTAATTCATTTTAATGTTAAGTAATCTATAAGAATATGTAGATTATATTTAAATATCAATAAAATGATGTAAGTCCAAAGTTATTAGTTTAAATTCATCACTTTGTACCAGTTTTTTATTTACAAACTTAAAGCCCAGATGGTAAAAACAAAAAAAAAATGAAACCGAACCGAAACCAAAATGAAAACCAGAAAAATCGAAACCGAACAGTTTTAAAAATATAGAAACCGAAATATCGGTTTTGGTTTTAAATTTAAGCTAAAACTGAAGCAAACCGATTTATGCACACCCCTAATGTATACTATATTAAACTTTAAATTGCTTACTACATCACCGGTTCTTACAAGCTCATGTCAATCCAGTCTTCCAATGAGAGTGAAACAACTGGTCCAAAACATATATCTTATCACTAAAAAACAAAAAAAGTAAACTTTTGTATGGAAAATAAAACATTCATGACTAGTATGATCAATTGATAGTATTAGAACAAATCTTTTTCAAAAAATAAAGTTGGTCTTTCTATCGACGATTGAAATTAATTTGTCCACAAGATCATATATGACTTTATTAAACATGGTTTCTTTGATTTAAGTTAAAATTTAATTATGATGTATAACTTATTGATCAAATACGTAAACTTCTTTCTAAACATAATATTTTATTTTCTTGTGGATAGTTGAAGAAGACAAAAAGAATTGACGTCTTTTAAACATAGAAAATTTATTTTTAGAGCAACTTGGATATCATGTAAAGAAAACTATTTCTTTTATTTAAGAGCCAACCACTTATATAAATTCATCATTATTTTATATATATTTATTAAAGTAATTATAATTTATTCGATTCCTATATCCACTCGAACAGGTCCAACCAGCAGACATAACGCGTTGTACAATCTGATTCTGAAAACATTGTTTGAACCTTCCCTACTAAATTAATTCTTAAATTACTTATTTCATCACACGGTTCCTACATGCTCATATCAATCTAGCCGTCCAACGAGGGTAAAGAAACTTGTCTGAAACATAAATCTTATCTCCACAAAAGAGAAAGTAAACTTTTGTATGGAAAATAAAACATTCATGACTAGCTTGATTAATGGATAGTATTAGAATAAAATATCTTTTGGAAAAATAAAGTCAGGTTTTTAATTAATGATTGAAATTACGTTGTGCACAAGATCATACATGCCTATATTAAACATGGTATCTTCGATTTATTTTGTAATTTAATCAATGCATAACTTATTGATCAAATACGTAAAATACTTTCTAATAGAAATATTTCATTTTCTTGTAGATAGTTGAAGGAGACAAAAAGAATTGACGATTTAATTTTAAACGGAGAAAATGCATTTTTAGAGCAAGTTGGATATCATGTATAGAAAATTATTTCTTCTATATAAGAGCCAACCACTTATACAAATTCACCATTGTTTTGTGAGTCGATCTGTGCAAAACTATCAATACAAACTCATACGTTCTTTATTTTGTACTAAAATGGAGAGCTGGTGTTTAGTTAAGCATAAGTCATCATTGTTGATATTGATGATGTTACTTATTTTTATGGTTGGTTGGATACAAGGGATCCAAATAGAAGATGAGAAACGAGCCTTCTTGAAATTAAAGCCTCACTTCATGCATTTTCAAACTCTCTCAATGTTGACAGTCTTCTCCCTACTTGGGTTGATCAAGTGCAACGTTAAAAAACTGAGGTTATGTGATGAATAAAGAGATTAGACATGGGATTATTAAATATCGAGTAAAACTTTATTATGAATCCGTCCCCACAATACCTGTTTAGGTGGCTAGAGGAAAGAAAAATATGTCTATTATTTCATTTGTTTGCAAGTTGACATGAATGCACAAATATAATTTTTCATGTATTTACAACTTAAGATCTACTCTAATTTTTTTTGAAAACTAAATGTTTATCATTAACAAAAAGCATAGGAAATTAATAGGAATTAAGGGTTGCAAATATAAATTCAAGTCAAGCCAAGCCTATTATAAATAAAACGGGCTGGATCAAAGGCATGGGTTGTTGGCTATTTGGGCTTGAACCATTTGGACTACAATGCTAGAACTAATCCACTTGTGAACCTCCACATCTATGATAAATCAATCAGATCATGTCTCTCTACTTTTTATTAAGTGGGGTGCTCTGAGCATATATAGGGTATTTTAACCTTCAAGGGACAAAAATTGGGTGGGTAAAAACTAAGTCGTGAAATAAATAAATTAATCGATAGCCACATGAAAAGACATGTGCGTCATACATGTTCACCCTACAACGACCCATGTAGAGGTGAAACAAACAAGTTAAAACTGGTTTCAAACCGCTCAAACCCGATCATTTTCCTCTCATAAATTGGTTTGGACAAAACCCATTTTGACAATCATTGACCTAGGTCAAGAACCTCGTTCACCTCTCATAAATTGGTCTGTATTGAAAATATGAGTTTTCTTTTGGGCCTAGAGGCCTTTGTTTGCCCCTAATCTTTAATTCTTTATGGTTTTATCATTTACGTCATAGGTATTTTTTTATTTGATATAAAACATTTCAAACTATGTAGTATTTCAATAAAACTACTATTCGTTTCATGTTGTTTGAAAATGATACAATTATAGATATGTATATTAGTGAACATTAAAAGATGTCATGCATAATCACAGGTTTTGAGAGGGTTTCTATATTAAGAAAATTAAAAATTCTAAATCTTAGGGGCAACTACTTAAATGAAAGTCTTATAACATCTTTTGTTTTACCATAATAGTGTTCATTTTGGTGGCTGAAGTCAAAATTCTAGATCTATGTGACAATTAACCATCTAGATCTCTCTGGCAATTAACTATCTATATAAGTACTAATGTACAAGTGGTCAAAGCCGAATCTTACGTGTTTTTCGCCAAATCTGTACCCCAGGAGAACGCGAAGGGTACGCCCGGTCACTAGTTTAATAATTAAAGACTCGGGAGCTTGTAAACTTTTTTTAATTATATATTTTTGAAGAAATTAATTTCCCCATCCATATGTGACATCACTCCTATGTAGATTTTCTTATACTTTTATAGATTTTCAAAAATTTTATAGTCACCATAATTTGTTTCTATAATTACGCATTAGAACTCAGTTGCATAACTGAAAACTTTGATAAAAATTAACATTAAAACACTGGAATGACTAGGTATTGATAAATCTTAAAATTCAATAAACAAATTAATGAAAGTGGTTTGTTAAGAAAATACCTGAAACCCGAGACATAGGGACGAGTTTAGGGTCGGATAACTGGGTGTATGATTAAATTTTATTTTTCTCACAACTAGGGGATAGGTATGGGATTTGATTATATACCCGATTACACACCCAAAATAATTTTATTTATTATTTATTTTGTAGGACTCTTTAATTATTTGAGTGAAACAGGTCATCTAATTTGGCTTTTGTGTTTATAAAGTGCATGTTATTTATAAATAAGTGCAGTGGCAACCAAATATTTGTGTTGATTAAATTTAAAATTTACTTAAATCATGTGTCGTCTAAAAAATTCATGTTTAAATGACACTCATATATGTTGTTTGAAGATTTTTCGTCAAAAATGACTAACGACACTAGTATTTTATAATTTGTTATGCCTTGTAACTTGTTTACATTGTTTACATCTTTTATAATAGGAAACAAAAACATGGTAAATGGATTAAAGTATTAATAGTGACCTAATGGATACCCAACTGGTTTTTGGCCGGGCTGCCCAACGTTTATTTTTATAAAAGGTGTATTTTCACAAGGTAATAGTACTTATTGTGATAATTTATATGGTTTTATTTATTACTACAATAACCCTTTTAGTATAATTTTATATATTTCATTTTTTTGTTTAATTTGTATCATGTTAATCGTAAAGTTAGAACATGTTGTTAGTAAAAATTAATGCTCTATGTTGCATAAAATAAATGGTACAAAATAAATAGGTATACAAATTAATAACACACCATTAAAATATTGATGAATTGTTGTAATTTGTGTTACAGAATTAAATCATCTGACTAACTTGAAGAAGTTGGATTTAAGTCTTAACAATCTCAATATCACACCAAGTATTCAAGGTATGTGAGAGTAGAATCAAAGCATTAATTTTTTTAAATGACACTCATTCCTCAATTCACCGGTCTATTATTATAAATATATAACATTTCATCACTTTTATAGGTTGTAAGAGCTTAATGAGATTAGAAAGGCTAGAGAGTATATCTCTTAGGTTTAACTATTTCAACAACAACATCATATATTTCATTGTTAGTTCAATGGAACATTACCAATAGAAGGTAAGCTAGCTAGCAGTACTTTTTATTTTCCGTTTGTTTATTCATGGGGAAATTATTATAGGTGCTTAATTTACAACTGCAACAATACTATGTATTGTACAAGTGGTGGTTGCGTGTCAAACTGTTGGTTTAAGAAGGTGAGCATTGTGGAGCATGGGTTACTCTTAACATATCTACTTATTATACCTACGTATATATAAATTACAACCTAATTAACACGTTTATCCATACATTATGCCTAAACTTGATCCTATACACGTTTATCCATCATGGTTAGTTTAGAAACTGGATCATGATGGGCACAGAGTAAGAACGGGTCACATCAGAATGAGTCCGGGTCAGAACGTGTTGATTTTAAAATTTTGCCAAATTTCTCCTTGCAAACTCTCGTTTATAACAAAAATCACAAAAGGTTGTATACATATAATCTGCTACCACAATTAATGTTTCAATTTGCTTCAATATATTATACACATAGTGGTTTAATTCACATCTGAATTCCACGAACTAATATACAAAATAGCTGATTAAAGAAAGAATCCATAGTTCTAATTGCCATAAAAACATCCTACAAGAAACTATCTCCAAGGTTTCAAAAAACCGGACCGGCCGCCGGTTCTGTTCGGTTCGGTGGTTTTAACGGGAGAGAGGTTGAACTAGCCGGTTCAAGTGATTGGACTGGTAACCCGGGTGACGGGTCGGACAAATTTTTTTTGACAATATTTATTTTTTCAAAGTTCAAGATATTCACCAATTGAATATTTAAATGAACAAGTTGAAATCAAAATGTAATTTTTTTTTGCTAGGTGTAAGAATCAAACTCATGACCTCATATTGAAAGATCCACCGCTTTAATCACATAAGCTAGCACATTGTTGTTAAATAGCCATAAAAAAACATACTAAAACTGCTCCCACAATTTTATATAAAGTTTTGTTTTCTATATATTTTTATAAGATACTCATATTTTGTTTTTAGTTATATTCATAAATAAATTTATTTTTTATATTATTTATAAGTTCACCCGATTTTTAAATCCAATTCTACCAGTCGTAAGACAACCGTTTCGCTATCTGGTCCGGTTCAGTCTTTTAAATACATTCAAAATCAAAGCATACATTTGATCAATTCAAACTCAAGTCTTCTTTATTAAGCTGTTATCAAATCTATAGCTGCATATACATCTGTGTAAATTATATTTTTTTCTTTAAAAAGATAGAGTTTATCCTTTTTCATAATTGATAAATTATTGATTGCAATTGTGGCTTAACGTCATGTACAATAGTTCTATTCATAAAATGTGAAGTTCACTTAAGCACTTTGAGCAAATTGAATATTGTCGTTTAGAACTTGTATGGCCCGAATCCAGGAGACCTTAGTTATTGGATTTACTCATAACAAATGTCACAAACACAAAAGGTAAACTACATATCTCAAGAACTCCAAATCTGATTAAAAACAAAGTGAAGAACAAACGAACCAGAACATATATGTAGAGAGAGACTTTCCTTTTAATCAAAAAACTCGATCTCCCATTTGTTTTGAAACTTGAATCATGATGTTCAGCCCAGCCCAACTCTAATCCAATCCAAAAGTAGCTTTTAAGATGAGCACACAAGTCCATCAGCCCAACATAAACCAATTAATAAAACACCCACACAATTAGATTATACTCATAAGAATTTTATATTTGACATTGAATTAAAACAATACATAATATTTCATCAATAAACCATTCTTTTGATTTTCTATATGTATATTCATGGAGAATTTATTATGGTTGCTTTATAACTTCATGAACGCGATGTACTGTACAACCGGTTGATGCATAGCAGTGTACATGAAACATGGGCTCATCCGATCATATGTTA
Source organism: Flaveria ramosissima (assembly GCA_025215565.1). Lineage (NCBI taxonomy): Eukaryota > Viridiplantae > Streptophyta > Magnoliopsida > Asterales > Asteraceae > Flaveria > Flaveria ramosissima. Next base: position 70,873,335 of record CM046029.1, on the reverse strand, counting down.
ACCCGTTTGAGTGAAAAACTCAGATTAAGCCAATGTCAACAATGAAATGAATCTTTTTGTGGATAGTAATTGCAACCCTAAATAAGTTTTATCTTTTTACATGTTTTGATTTTATGGTGAACAAATTAATCATACTAATCAACTAAAAAAGATTAAAAAAAAGATTATAGAATTTATGTTGTACCATTGAATTATGATATTTACTGGATTTATCAACATTTTAATAATACTAAGTTGGAAATTATGTTGACTTGTTTTGTAGATCCACCACTTCTTGTCTTTATTTAGTAATCTCATGCAATGTTGTTAAGACCGGATCGGACCGGCCGGTCCGACCGGTTCGGCCGGGATTTGGTGCCTGGTCCGGGGTGAGTCGTTTTTGGTAGGTTGAACCGGCCGGTTCTTCCCGAGCCGCTGGTCGGACCGGGAAAACCGGACCAGTTCGGACCGGAATTCCAATTTTTTTTCAGTTTTAATGGGTAAAAACGTGGTGTTAAACCATAAATTAAGAGCAAAAAAAGCAAAAAACCGGCTTCACGCGGACCTGGTTTATTTCGAACGGCATTCATGTCCGCATGTCGTGCGTGGGCGACCCAATTTTTCCAGCCAGAAACCCGTTTTTGCACCCCCCTGCGCGCGGATAGGTCATGGTGTAAAAAGTATCATAAAGACATTCAATACCTTTCACCTTGTTATCACATATGAACACATAATGTTTCATTTGTCACACCAATGTGGGACAAGGATATTAGAGAGACTCCCTTTCACACTCTTATTTCCAACAAATATTTAATTACAAATTTACATATATAAATATAATTAAAATATAGTTAAATTCGGTCCAACCGGTCCGACCAGTCCGACTAGTAAGGCGTCCGGTTCGACGTCCGATCCGGTTCTGAAAACATTGATCTCATGTATACATACTAATTCTCTCTTCTTGTCTTTCATATAGCTTTGGCATCCAACTTTCCCCGTCTCGAGTTCTTAGATTTGTCTTCAAACAACTTTGTTGGAGGCATGCCATCAGCAATAAAGTTATTATCCTCTTTTAAAGCTGTCTCATTTTCTCACAATAATCTCAATGGGTCATTATCTAATAATGGTGAGTTACGTGTTATGAATTATTACATACCTTTTTGTTACATTATATTTAGTCGTGAAGGATGAATCAGATTTTTCTCTTTTGACAGGGTTGTGTAAGTTACAGAATCTTGAGGTGATGGACATCGGTTTCAACATGTTTGATGGAAACCCACATGAATGTTTCAGCAGACTATCATCTCTTAAGTTTTTTGATATTTCTTCAAATCAATTTACGGGAACACTTCTCTCGTCTTTGGTTGCTAATCTCACATCTCTTGAGTATGTTGATTTTAGTCATAACAAATTCGAAGGTATGTTCTCATTTAGCTCGTTCTCCAATCACACAAAGCTTGAAGTTGTTGCATTAATATGTGACAATGACAAGTTCGAGGTGGAAACCGAAGAGCCTGTAGGTGGACTCCCATGTTCCAGTTAGATGTTCTGGTGTTGTCAAATTGCAACACAAACTCATTCTTGATCTTGAGAATATTAAGGTGAAAATAGAAGATGAAGATCAAGCAATACTGTTCTTGACCTCATTGCCTCACAGTTATGAACACTTTATGGAAACACTCATGTATGGGAGAGACACACTTTCAATGGATGAAGTATTGGCTGCTCTCAACTCAAAGGAGTTGAAGCGAAGATCTGATTTTAAAGAAGAAGGTGGAGATGGGTTGTTTGTCAAAGGAAGAGTTGAGGTAGGAAGAGGAAGATCAGAGCATCGTACAAACAAGAACAGGAAGACTACAAGATCTAAGTCAAGATACAAGTGGAAGTGCTTTGTCTGCAACTCAGAGAATCATCTCAAAAGAGACTGTCCAGAGTGGAAACAAAGAAGAGGTGAAACCAGTCACTCTAAGTCATCTAGTCAAAAGGATGACTCATCAGATGGATATGATAGTGCAGATGTGATGTGTGTCACCAATGAAGATGAGCTAGAACATTGGATACTAGACTCAGGGTGTTCTTTTCACATGACCCCAATCAAGTCATGTTTAAAGAACTATATGTCATCTGATCTAGGAGAAGTCAAGTTGGGGGACAACAGGCCATGTAGAATCCAAGGAAGTGGCTCAGTAACCTTCAAGTTAACTAATGGATCTGAAGTAGAAATTCATGATGTCAAGTATGTTCCAAGTCTCAAAAGAAGCTTGTTGTCTCTAGGCACTTTTGAGAGGAATAAGCATCATGTGAGTCTGAAAGATGGAAAAGTTAAAGTGATCAAAGGGTCATTGGTGGTGCTCATAGGAACAAGGAGGAACAACAATACTTATATGTTAGATGGGAAGATATTGACCAATGAGGTATCATTGGTGCAGTCTGACATTGATAAGTCCACCTTGTGGCACAAAAGATTTGGTCATTTGAGTAGTCAAGGGCTAGAGGAGTTAAGGAAACAAGACATCATTGATAATTTCACGGTTAATGATGTTGGTTTCTGTGAGACTTGTGTCATAGGAAAGAAGAGTAGAGTAATGTTCAGCAAGGGTAAGCATGCCACTAAAGGGATCTTGGATTATGTACATTTAGATTTGTGGGGTCCTGCAAGGGTGAATTCTTTGGGAGGAGCAAGGTACTTTATGTCTATTATTGATGATTTCTCAAGAAGGGTGTGGGTGTATGTGCTCAAGCACAAGAGTGATGCCTACCAAAAGTTTGTAGAATGGAAGAAGCTTGTGGAAACTCAAACATAAAGGAAGGTGAAAAAGTTGAGAACTGATAATGGGTTAGAGTTCTACAACAAAGAATTTGATCAATTCTGTAAGAACAATGGAATAGCTAGGCATTTAACCATTCCTGGTACACCTCAGCAGAATGGGTTGGCTGAGCGGATGAACCGGACTCTTTTAGAAAGAGTGAGGTGCATGAGATTAAACTCTGGATTACCAAAGTGCTTCTAGGGAGAGTTGGTAAGCACGACTTCTTATTTGATAAGTATGTCACCTTCTAGAGCACTAAATATGAGAACCCCAATGAAAGTCTGGTCAGGAGCTAAACCAGATTGTAGTAGCTTGAGGGTAGTGGGATCTGTGGCTTATGCTCATATAAGTCAAGATAAGCTTGGTGCTAGAGCTCAAAAGTGTATCATGCTTGGATATCCTGAAGGAGTGAAGGGATACCGTTTATGGAGATTGGATGGTAGTCCCAAGGTGATTGTGAGCAGAAATGTAGAATATCAAGAGAATACCTTTTATAAAGATGTGGTTGGTAACAAATTTGCTTCGGAAGATACTAAGTTTGCTTTGGAAGAAAAGAAGTTGGCTTTGGAAGATGATATGCTTCGGAAGCTGAAAGATATACTTCGGAAGATGGCAAATATACTTCGGAAGGAACCAAATTTGCTTCGGAAGAGAACAAGTATGCTTCGTAAGGGAGCTCTAGTCATGAGAGGGTTCACTTTGAGGTGGAGTCTTCCGAAGAGGATCTAAATAAGGGCGTTCAAGTTGAAGCAAATGAAGAAGGGAGATCCAGAGCAAGTGAAGCATCATCATCAAGGAGCAGCTATAGTATTGCTAAAGGGAGAGCTAAAAGAACTATAGTGCAACCTTTGAGGTATAGAGATGAAAGTCATTTGTCTGCAGTTGCCTTTAGCATTGCAGAGCAAGACAGTATCTTTGAGCCACTTCATTATGATGAGGGAGTTAGATCAGAGGAAAAGGATCAGTGGCAAGAGGCCATGGAAGATGAAATGGCTTCATTAATGAAGAATGACACATGGGAGCTGGTTGATAAGCCTTCAGATCAAAATGTGGTGTCATGTAAGTGGCTTTACAAGATAAAGGATGGATTGCCAGGGAGTGATAAGCCTAGGTTCAAGGCCAGGTTGGTGGCTAAAGGGTTTACACAGGTAGCTGGGATTGACTATACTGACATTTTCTCACCTGTGGTAAGGCATACATCTATTAGGATTATATTGTCTATAACTGCTTTTTGATTTGGAATTAGAGCAGTTAGATGTTAAAACAACCTTTTTGCATGGCTATTTAGATGAAAATATTTATATGTCTCAACCAAGGGGGTTCATTAAAGCTGGTAATGAGGATAAAGTTTGCTTGTTGAAAAGATCTTTGTATGGTCTTAAGCAAGCCCCTAGACAATGGTATAAAAGGTTTGATGATTTTGTGATAAATCATGGGTTTCTTAGAAGCTCCTTTGATAGTTGTGTGTATCATAAGGAGGGTACAAATGGGTGTTATGTATACCTATTGTTGTATGTTGATGACATGTTGTTAGCTTGCAAAGACAAGGTGGAGATACAGAGGGTGAAGAAATTGTTGATGTCAGAGTTTGAAATGAAGGAGTTTGGTGAGGCTAAGAAGATACTTGGGATGGAAATAAAGAGGTGTAGAAGACAAAGGTTGTTGTGGTTGTATCAAAAGTCTTATGTAGATAAGCTTTTGAGGAATTACACTATGGAAGGGTGTAAGGCAGCTAAGACTCCTTTAGCTGCACATTTCAAGTTGTCCTCACAGGACTCTCCTCAAGATGAAGATGAAGGGAGATATATAGCTAAAGTACCATATGAAAATTGTGTTGGTAGTCTCATGTACTTAATGGTGTGTACAAGGCCAGATTTAGCCTATGCTGCTAGCCTTATAAGTAGATATGTTGCAGCACCTGGTAAGACCCATTGGAATGCTGTTAAGTAGGTTATGAGGTATCTTCAAGGTACTAAAAATTATGGTTTAATTTTTGGTAAGAGAGGTTAGGATACTGGTAAATCTATTGAAGGATATGTTGATGTTGATTATGCAAAGGATCCTGATAATAGTCGATCAATTACTGGGTATATTTTCAAGGTGTTGGGCAGTACTGTTAGTTGGAAAGCACAGTTCCAGTCAGTTGTTGCACTCTCAACTACTGAGGCTGAATATATAGCCTTGGGAGAGGCTGTAAAGAAAGCATTGTGGCTACGAGGAATTGTAGCTGATTTGGGCATAGGTGATAATGGTGCTGTGATTATGTGTGATAATCAAGGGGCTGTGCAATTAACCAAGAATGCTAAGATCAATGATAGAACTAAGCATATCAAGGTAAAATGTCACTTTATCCGGGATGTGATTAGTGCTAAAGAAGTGATGGTTGAGCAAATTGGTACAGAAAGCAATCTTGCAGATATGTTCACTAAGGTTCTACCTGGTTCCAAGTTTGATTTTTTGTTTAAGGACTAGGAATTGGATGAAGTCAAGTCATTGACTTTAAAGGTGGAGAATTGTGGGGTTAAAGGTCAATGTCTGCAAGTTCAAGGGTTATTTCTGTAACTTGTTGCTTCTTGTTTGTGTTTGTATTAGTGACAATAGTTGAAGGGTGTAATGTGTCAAATTGGGTAAACTTGTTAGCGGTTGTTAACGGTCCAATTTGGGGGATAAATAGAGTGTTAGGGTTCATTGATAAAGAGACTTTTCCTTTTGTAATCGTATCTGATTCTTTCAATACAATCATACACGAACTTCTTATTATTTTGTCAATCTTGTGTAATTCTAATTAGTTTACAACAGTGTTCTTTTATATCCCATATATGTTAAGGTGGGTGTTCACTTCTTTTATGTTTGCATACATATAGTGCATACATTAAAGCTTGAGTTTTGTTTTTACTCTTTTGCCTGTTGCGTGGATTAATCGGTGGATCAAATGGTTTTTCATATTTTCATTAAATTGGGCAAACAATAGTTACACCTCAGGACTTAATCTACTAGCCCCCGAATCAACAATTTTTTCCTTATGTTTTACGTCGTAGTTTGCTTGCTTCATTTTGGCTGATCATGCAAGTTAAAGAAGAAACACCCAACTAGACCTAACATGCTTTTAATTTTTAATTACATGCACACACCACTCACAATGGTTCACTTCTCTCAGCTGTATCTAGACTAGTAAAAGATGTGCTAGTATAATCACTTAATGACCATATATGCACGTACTCCTATTAGCATAAGCTTGTATCACAATCACACCTCCACCAACTTACATAGACGCTACACATAATAAAAGAACTTACGGGTTTTTGGCTTAGGTAAAGGTAGGAGCTTTTGGCTTTTTAAAGTGGCTGAGATCGTCAACCAGTCTTTATTACATGCAAACTATCCAATTTGGGTCATTTTTTATCCTTTTTTAAACAACTTCCATAATTTTTTTTCTTTTTCTTTTTTTTTCTTTTTTGACTTTATACACTTTTCTCTTTTGAATATTGCTTTATATATATTGTACTCTAAATGTTGCCACGGTCTGTAACTAATTGATGACTTCGGTTTTTTGCATCGGCTTTGACAAAAAGAAATCATTCAAGGCTCAACATGGCTACTAAGTGGTAAAATTGGATCAAGATAATCAAACGTTAATAAGCAAAAAGGGATCCTAACTTGCCTTCATCCTCTGTGTAACAATCTAGTCTATAGTCTCAGCATGAATCAAGTAACACAAGTTCTACAATAGAAGTAGCATATGGTCTAGTCTCAAACAAATGAATTCATATAAATGTGTTTCAAAGAATAGTAGGCTTAAAATCTCACCAAGTAGGACATGGGTTGCCGATGTGCACATGTATTTATTATATTAAAACCTAATTATGCAAATCAATTTGCATTCCACTTTAACGTTTGATAACCTGTCGTTGGGGTCATGCAAAAACCTAATTAACCTAGGTAGCTAGGGTAAGTCAGGTTTCGTATCCACGGGGAGCATGTGGTTAGTGTTACACGATTCGTTTGATTACTTAACTAACTTAATAATTAAAACTAAACTATTGTCACTTTGACTGTAATGGATGTGGATGAGAATAACAAAACTAAACAATTAATTTTAAATAAAATAAAACAAAAAGATGATCACACCCGGGTTTAAGGTACGCAAATGAATCGCGTCAACTAGGTTATATCATATTAGAAATCACATAGACATGATTAGTTTGTTATTCCTGTTAAAACATGATTACTAACTAGATAACTGGTTATTAAATTAGATAGTAAAAACTAACTAATGCCAAACCTAGTTAAAGTATTAATAAACATCAATTTAAGATAATGTAATAAGAAATAATTCAATGATTAATAATTCTAAGATTAATACTTTGATTAACGATTTACCAAAACAATTATCCAAATTGGATCAATCAATGGGAACAAACAAACACATAAACAATGAGAGAAGATTAAGCAACCAAAGTTTAAGTCTACGATAGATAAAAATACAAGATAAACACAATTCTATCACTAATCCTGCACTTGGGAAATGAACACGGGTGAACTAGCCGCTTATACTCATGATCAGATCTCCTAATCTTAACGCGGTGTGCGAAGTACCGACAGCCAATAGGCTACCCTTTTTCCCTTGCACAAGGCTCACATCGAACTCCCCCAAAAATTGCAGCCGTTAACATCTTAAAAACATCTTTTCACGTGGGCTTGATTTGTATCATAATTTCTCTTAATGGGCCTTATGTCACGGAGTGATTTCCCAACTCTCGTGCGGCACTTAGATTCGATCTAAGTTCAGCCTTTCGTGACCCAAACGATGTAATAATTCAAGTAACGAAACGGAAGCGTTTGCAAGAGAGTAATACAACTTTGTATTGCTTACAAGGATAATTACAAGAGTGTTTTACAAGTATTACACAAGACTTGTAAGTGTTTTTGGGTGATTACAAATGAGAGGGATCAACCATATTTATACTACTCATATGGATCTAGATCATTCTAAGTCAAGATATTTACATGATGTGTTCTAGATCTTTCTTTCTAAATATCCAGCTATCTAGATATTTTTAAGGTCATTCTAGACCTGATCTAGATCCTTAAACTTAGTATTTCTTGATCCAGATTTGTTTGGGTTGTTCTGGGGCCTTCCGAACAGCCCTAGACGCCTCCAAATGTTTCCGGAAACTTCCGGAACCCGAGTAACGCGACTTGTTTTTAGGCAGGTCGTGACACTTAGCACATATGGCTTTTGCATCATCCAAGTTCCAATTACGTGAGTTGCCAACAAATTTATTTGAATTTTAAACTTTTCAACTGTTTGCAATTGCCTGCATTATTTCTTTTCATTGTCCATGATCTGCACTCACAGTCACAAATATATCTTTTAATAATAGATCACTACAAATTCATTTACAAATTTTAACTTACTTTTTACTCTAATCTGCATGTTAATATTTTTATATTTTACTTTACTTTTACTTTAATAAATGTTTTAAACACTTGTCGGTTTCAAAATTAGTTTAGAATGACATCATTTAACTCGTGGTCTCTTAAAACATTTAAACTCTAAATATGAGTTTGTTAGTCCAATTTTTAGTCTTAAAATTATATAATTAAATATAATTAATGTCTACAAATCACCCGTCTATCAAAGATGAGACCCAAACACATGATATAACACGATTATAAACCTCAAACAAAAAATCATGTCATCCCGATCACATCATTGTTTAACAAACCCAAAAACAAATAAGCTGGAAATAAAGTAAAAAAAACACACATGGACCTTATCGAAGATGACCGAATGTGTCTCAATGTTGTTATATAGGGGTTGTAGGTAGACCTGCCCAAACACATCCTCAAGTATGCTCCTAAAATTCCAAGTGCTTCCCCATACTTGTGTGTTTTACATCTAGTGATTAAAATTGAAAAGACAAAACAAAAACAAAACAAAAAAACACAAAAACTAAAAGAACAAATAAACTCACTTTCATAGGAATCACTATTGCATTTAGCATATATGCAACAAGCCTTTTAATTCCCTCGGTAGACTCGAGTGGACAAGTGAATTCTCGTGAGGGTTTGTAGTGAACATACCCACAAAGTTCAAAACAACTAAGATAATAAAAAAACTAAAAAATACAAATATCTCAGGTTGCCTCCCAAGTAGCGGTAAGTTTTAGGTCCTCAGTCAGACCGTACCTGTCACCACTAAGGTGGTCGAAATGCACATGTGCATACCAAGTTCCCAACAAATGCTCGGTAGTTGAGACGTTTGTTCCACAATTGCTTCCCATGAATTGGCATGTAAAATGAGAACTTGTTGCGAAACCACTTCCCGATGATTTGTCTAATATCTTGAAATCCCACTTTTTGTCTTTTTCCTCATACCCTTATCCCCGACTTTGTTGGTTGGACTAGTAAATACTATAGGTGTGACACCCGGACAATCAGGTCAACGCTCGAAACCATTTTTATAATAAGTTTACGATAATTTATAAAATTATTCACTGGTCAATTTAAAAACCCTCGTGCTAACGATTTTTAACGAACCCTGAAACCGGTTAACCGTTATGTTGGAAAATAATAAATAAATAATACTAATAATAATAACAAACATAATAATATTATTAATAATAAAAATAATAATAATAAAGGAAAATTAATAATAATAATTTTGGGTGTAGAGAGTGCATGGATGACACCTAAGTCATCCAATCTCTACAAAATCCTCACACTCCACACACACTACACATAACCTTTCATCTCCTCACTCTCTCCATCTTCCCAACACCATCACCACACCCATCGGCCACCCCCCTACCGCCGCACCTCCACCGCCGCCTGCACTCACCGCCGCCTACACCACACCGCCACCCTACCGCTGCCTGCATCACACTGCCACCCCACCGTCGACTACCATCCATCGCGACCGCCACCTTCGTCGCGCGCCCCACCCCGGCCGCGACCATCATCACCATCCGCCACCACCATCACCGTCACCATCGACCGCAACCACCACCTCCATCACCATCGACCGCAACCACCACCTCCATCACCATCGGCCCCGTCGCCAACTCGAACACCATCACCACCCGTAACCAACGAACCCCCCCCCCCTTCTCTCTCGGTGACCGCAAACACCACCACCATTAGTGACCTTCACCTACATTCTCTCTAAGGATTCTAGTTGGAACTTTGAATAGAACCCGAAAATTGTAATCGGAGTCAAAGATCGTGCTTGCATTTTGTGTGGTTACATCTATTAGATTCTCAAGGTATTGTGTTAGATTATTATTATTTGTGCATGCATGATGATCAAGAAGAAAATCTTGATGAACCCTAGTTCACCCACTTAATGGTTATATGAAAGATGTTGTTCTAATGATTTTGGATTTTAAAAATGTGTTTGGTATGGTTGTATGAATCTGAAAAATGTATATATGTATGTATATGTCGCGTATGTATGTATACATAAACATGCAAATGGAAGTCTAGTGGATTATGGCCTTTTTAAGGAACACTTAGGTGAAAACCTTGGATGGATAAGTATTGAGGATGATATGACTTAGAGGAATGGCTAAGATTGAAACTTGATGATGTTACTAGGACAAGTGAAAGGATTAATGAAGGAAAAACATAAATACTTGGACACATTATAATGCTACAATTGAAAGTAAAGTTGACGAACAATAAATCAAGGATTAGAACTAAGATAACGACCGTATATGGACTAACGGAACGTTACCACAAAAGGACATGATTGGAACGACAATTAAAGACTCTTGACTTTCTAAATAATAAATAAAGTAAACTGAAAAATAATATATATACATACCCTACTTAAAATGATTTCAAATAAATAGACTTTCTAATAAACGAATATAATAATGGGCTTATAAAAGAAACTTTATATAAAAGTCCACTATTTAGCTAAATAATAAATAAAAATTATCATTTAAATAGGTCATCTAGAAATATACGATACAAAATAGAAAATTTGAGACTTTGTAACTCTAGAGAAACTAGTTAAGAATCATAGTAAATAAACATAAGATAAATATGATAGTAATTAAGTGATAAACATTAAGAAGACGTTACAATTAGTTTATAGGGAAAATATATCATAAATTTTCTATGAAAGATAAATAAATTCTTTTAAGAAACTGACCAAAATATTTTAATATAATAAAGACATTCTTCTAGAATAACCAAATAAGTTGGGTGAAAAAGCATTCTCGTAAGCATGAATTATCGTATATTGACCGCAGTGCATATAATTAGGGTTTCATTATCAAAAGTCTAGCACGTTGGTTCGTTTCGTTAATCGCACTCAAGGTGAGTCCTTTGGCCCCATTTTAAATATTATTTTAATTGTTTTGGGGGAAAAGCATGAAACAATACTTCAAAATATGTGATGGGTTAAACAGGATAATATATTATGAAGGTATAAGTTGGGTCAGTGGTTTGGATAGATACCATTGAGCCCCTAAATTCCCCCTATAATCATTAACCTCAGGGGTGAGGCCACAGAATATAATGGTATATCTATCGGGTTAGAAGGGCCCGCTCTCGCGACCAGTCGCGCTGGTCAGGTTGTGGCGAGTGAGTTTATATGTCTGGATAGTTGTGGGGCAACGACGTGTTTCTTGGTTTGATTATGGACTTATGACTTGAATTTATCATAGTACCTAGCTAGTCTATATGGAATATATTATGCCTTGTTTCATCATATTATTTCAAAATGAATGTTTGCGAGACTACAAAACCCCGAAAGCTCACTAACTTTATGTTGACTTTATTACCCTTCATGCTTTTCAGGGTTATAGGTGAGCTCTATGTGGAATTCTGGAACTATGTCTTTGGAGGGTCAAACGTTTCAAACGTCTTTAAATAAAATTAGGTTCATGAAATAAAAATAGTATTATGTGTTACTATCGAAATGTTTAACGTTGACTAACAAAATATTTTTATGATAATAATATATGATTTTCATAACTAACGTTATTTTGATCACGTTTGACTACAAAGGTTGGGTTAACACCAACTTCCGTTGCCACCACGTCACGCGACCTTCCGCTGCGATTTTCGGGGTGTGACAATAGGTGGTTCAAAATAAACTTTAAATGCCTCAATCTCAAGTTCGAGAGGTGTCATTTGTTCGTGTGGATTCAAACTGCTTTCTTTGTACTCTAGAAGATCTATAACCCCTTTTTATGTTTCATCATTACCCATGCCTAGTGCAATTATCCACTCGTCGGTGATTAAGCTAATTTCATTCTCTTCAAAACTCTGCACATGCTCCTTTTTTGTTACCTCAGTCATGGTCGTTTCACCCTCAAATTCTTCAAAAATCAAGACACTCGGTAAGCTATTATTCTCCACAACCTCTTCCTCAATTTGTGAGGATATCCATGCTTGTTTTGCCTGAAACCTTTCAATACCAGAAACACCTTGCTGATCAATTTGTTGTTCCTTCCATAATAGATCATACTTGTAATCTAACAAATTTATACATTCTTGCTTTGACTGATCGGGTTTTGTCAACTCTTGCTCAATTTGATACAAATATGATTTTCTTAAAAATTTCAAGATAACTTCATAAGGATAAGCATTTGTACGTGACCTAAGTTGTTGAGTTGAGCATTTATAGTAGGTCTTTTGTTTGTAATTGCCCTGGTTGTAGTTAACTTGAGTATATTTTTGATGATCCTCGTATGTCGAATGAGGATAGTCATAGCTAGGAGTGTAAACAACTCGAGCCGAGCCCGAGCTTACATTATTTTAAGTTTAATTAATATTAAAGCTCAAACTCGACTCGAAAAAAGTTTTTCAAGCTTGAACTCTTTTATGCTCTCACGATCCACACTTTTTTGTAAAACAATCTCGAATAACTAACGACTCCGACTTAACTCAGTTGACACACATGAATATAAAAACTCAAACAACAAATGTTTTTAAAAATGCTAAAAATTAAGCCAATAAATTTTTTCAACAATAGGTTTCTTCTTGAGAAAGTTGGGATAAGGTTCCAACTAAAAAACTAATAATTAAACCCGATTATACTAACACATGTTATTTAAAACAATGTTGCACATTTTTCTTAAAAAAAACAAATCTTTCCAAAAGTCCAAATCATGTTTAAACCTTAAACCCGATGATGAAAATCCAACCGTCGGATTAAAAGAGCGGCCGCACCGAAGAACCCTAAAAGGATCCAATCCGATAATATGCTCACGTGTCCACCTTATCTCATTTCTCTCTCTCTTTCACCCTCCTACTATATATATAATCTGTATATGTATATGTATATGTATATACATCTTCTCACCGCTTCAACATTCTCCCCTATTCGATCTCCCTCACTTCCTTCATTCTCCGGCGACATTCTAGGTTTCCGCCACCATGTCTCCGCCCCTACTCTCAACTCTCGCCACCGAAGTCATTATTCCCGTTTGCGCGCTGATTGGTATCGTCTTCTCGTTGCTCCAGTGGCTTTTAGTCTCCAGAGTCAAGCTCACCCCTGACCCCAACGCTCCTCCCTCCAACGACAACAAAAATGGTTACGATGATTACTTGATTGAAGAAGAGGAGGGAATTAACGATCATAACGTCGTCGTTAAGTGCGCCGACATTCAAAACGCCATCTCTGAAGGTTACATCTTTCGTTTTTTAAGTTTTACTAAGTGTTAATGGTTAGTTATTGGCACAAATCTTTTGAAATTTAAGACTGTAACATTAGGTTTACTCTTTTTTTATGGGAATATACATTTATGAATCTGTTTGAATGATAAAGTTAGGTGCTTTTTTTTTTTTTTGCTAATTTGATATGTTTGAAATGCTACAGGTGCAACCTCCTTCTTGTTTACTGAGTATCAGTATGTTGGTATTTTCATGGTGGTTTTTGCAATCTTGATCTTTCTTTTTCTGGGTTCTGTTGAGGGATTCAGTACTAAAAGCCAGAGGTGTACCTATGATGTTACGATGTTGTGCAAGCCTGCACTTGCAACTGCTGCCTTCAGTACAATTGCCTTTCTGCTTGGGGCGATCACCTCGATCGTTTCGGGCTTTCTTGGGATGAAAATAGCTACTTATGCTAATGCGAGGACGACGTTAGAAGCTAGAAAAGGTGTCGGTAAAGCTTTCGTTACTGCTTTTAGGTCTGGTGCTGTGATGGGATTTCTTCTTGCTGCAAATGGGCTTTTGGTTCTGTACATTGCGATTAATCTTTTCAAGCTGTATTATGGGGATGATTGGGAAGGACTTTTTGAGGCTATAACTGGTTATGGGCTTGGTGGTTCTTCAATGGCCCTGTTTGGAAGAGTTGGTGGAGGTATATATACTAAGGCTGCTGATGTTGGTGCTGATCTTGTTGGGAAGGTTGAAAGGAACATTCCAGAAGATGACCCTAGAAATCCTGCTGTAAGCAAAATTAATATACACTTTAGGCTAATTTCATCCTGTTTCACATGTTGGCTTCTAAAGTTAACTTTTTTGATGATGCCCCTTTGAGTCTTTGACAAATTATGTTCATAAGCAAATGGTTTGGTAGGGTTTGGGTTTAACCGAAACATGTTTTGTCCTAGAATTCTTTTTTCGTTTAAAGATAGATAGTCTCTCATGTGGATTCTACTTCGTAGTTTTTGGTTTTGAATGTTCATGTTGTTATTATAGGTGATTGCTGATAATGTTGGTGATAATGTTGGAGACATTGCTGGAATGGGATCTGATCTTTTTGGTTCATATGCTGAATCATCATGTGCTGCACTTGTTGTTGCTTCCATTTCCTCTTTTGGAATTGAACACAACTTTACCGCGATGTGTTATCCATTGCTTGTGAGCTCTGTGGGAATTCTTGTTTGCTTGATAACCACACTATTTGCAACTGATTTCTTTGAAATTAAAGTTGTTGATGAAATCCAATCAGCATTGAAGAAACAGCTTATCATCTCCACTGGTCTTATGACTGTTGGTATTGCAATTGTTAGTTTCATTGGGCTTCCAACATCCTTCACAATATTTAATTTTGGTGCTCAGAAGGTCGTGTATAACTGGTAAGCAAAAGTTTCTTACTGGTTTATTGAACTAGCATGACTAAATGGCGAATTGCATAAAAAGTAATAAACTCAAGTGTTGTTTTGTTTTAATATTTGTGCTTGTAAAAAGGCTTGAATTTTTTATTTTTTTTTTTATACTAGTGAAAGGAGTTTAATTGACAGAGCTTAATTAGTCTTTATATAGGTTTATATTAGATAAGAAAAAATAGGGGTTAAACAACCACAAAAGTTTAGGGATTATGCCACTGCAAAAAAGGACAAGGGACTTGATTCGGTAAAATGATTAAAGGTGGTAGGTTAAATTCAACATAAACCTGAATATACAGGGTTGAATAAGTCAAAAAAGAAGGTTAAGGGACCAAATCACTGAAAAAATAAGGATCACATTCAAGGCTAAAACTGCCAAAATGTTGAAAAAGGTTGGCTGGTTTTACCATTATTAATACAGTTTTTTTGGAAGTTCAAGCCTTTTTTGAGGCGACAAAATGAAGTTGGTTACCTAAGATGAAATCAGACCTTTTTTCCCATGATTTAATAACTGATTGGTATTTACTTCTGATGTTTTGTTTGCAGGCAACTTTTCTTGTGTGTATGTGTGGGTCTTTGGGCTGGACTTATCATTGGTTTTGTGACTGAGTACTACACCAGCAATGCTTACAGGTATATTTATATTATTACATTCGAAGTTCCTTTTTATATTTATTTTCACTTTCTTATGTGAAGCTGTATATTTATCTTCTTATTCATGCAGCCCTGTGCAAGATGTTGCTGATTCCTGCAGAACTGGAGCCGCAACAAATGTTATTTTTGGTCTTGCATTGGGATATAAATCCGTAATTATTCCTATCTTTGCTATAGCAATCAGCATCTTTGTTAGTTTTAGCTTTGCGGCCATGTATGGTATTGCGGTTGCTGCTCTTGGAATGCTTAGTACCATTGCCACTGGTCTAGCTATAGATGCTTATGGGCCCATCAGTGACAATGCTGGTGGCATTGCTGAGATGGCGGGTATGAGTCATAGAATCCGTGAGAGGACTGATGCCCTTGATGCTGCTGGGAATACCACTGCTGCCATTGGGAAGGTATTATTATTATTATTTTTTAAATTTATACTGCAAAACTCTAATGAAGTCATGGAACTATGTTTATCACGTAGTTTCAGAGAAAATGGTTGATACTATGATTATGGTTAAGCGATCATTTAGGGTTATAATTAGTTTTACAACCAATCATCTGATTCTAATTTTAAAATCAAATAGTCACTTTTAAAACACACTGCACTTATGATTAATGATATTGATTCTGACTGTTGTTTATATTATTTTCAGGGATTTGCCATTGGATCAGCTGCGCTGGTATCATTAGCACTATTTGGAGCCTTTGTGAGCCGTGCAGGCATCGAAAAGGTTGATGTTTTAACACCAAAAGTCTTCATAGGTCTAATTGTTGGTGCTATGCTTCCATACTGGTTTTCAGCCATGACCATGAAGAGTGTGGGCAGTGCCGCCTTGAAAATGGTGGAGGAAGTCAGGCGTCAGTTTAACACCATCCCTGGCCTTATGGAAGGCCATGCAAAGCCTGATTACACAACATGTGTGAAAATCTCAACTGATGCATCTATTAAGGAAATGATTCCACCTGGTGCCCTTGTCATGCTGACCCCTTTGATTGTTGGCACATTTTTTGGTGTTGAAACTCTTTCTGGTGTCCTTGCTGGCGCGCTAGTTTCTGGTGTTCAGGTAATGCATATTTTTAAAGAAAATTGCATAAAAGGTTTAAAAAAAAACTTTGGTCAAATTAAAAAAGAACAAACTAAACAAACAGATTGAAGATCTTATTTAGTGACAAGTTAGTTGTCATTTTCATTTTTACTTGCACAGGGGCAGGTTGCAGTAAATCTTTCCTTTGAAAATTTCCTAAAATTAATTATTATCAATGTTGATAGTTTTTTGGGCAACGTCGGTGGTAATTATGCAATTAGCTCATATTCTTGAGCAAAATTCTACGGGAGAGTCGTTTAAGACTTAACCAATTTCTGTTTTGTAGGTGGCGATTTCTGCATCCAACACTGGTGGTGCATGGGACAACGCCAAGAAGTATATTGAGGTGATTGTCTGTTTAGTCTTTAGATAATATTATCAAAATGGGCTGTTCCAAAACTTTTTGTGTCATAAATTTAGTTATTAAATTATTTCAATAATCTAGTTTTCAAGTGACATGATTTCAAGAGATTTTATGCATCATAACTACACTTTGGGTGATTTTGACCATGACCTGTTTGACCCATTTGATCTGTTTTGACCTTTTTGGAGAGATCAAACCCAACCCAAATCGTGACACCTCTAGTTATTTCATGTTTTCTATGCTTCTAATAATCTTGACCATTTTCATTTATCGTCCAGGCTGGCGCATCAGAACATGCAAGAACCCTCGGACCAAAAGGATCTGAACCACACAAAGCTGCTGTGATTGGTGACACCATTGGTGACCCACTCAAGGACACATCAGGTCCATCACTCAACATTCTCATCAAACTAATGGCTGTGGAATCACTTGTGTTTGCACCCTTCTTTGCTGCTCATGGTGGTTTGCTCTTTAAATTTTAGTTAACACTCATCTTTTAGCACCTAAGTTAGCCTCTCTTTTTTTTCTTTTTAAAAGTTAGCTCATAGATAGTCATATGATGATGATGATGATGTTAAAACATGTTAGTTTAATTTAAAGTTGGACTAGTTAGCTTTTAGATGTTTGTTGTTATTTATGGTTCTGGTAGAAGAAACTGTATCTCTGTTTTTAGAGTATACAAGAAGCAGCAATTAGTCTCATTATGTCACAACTTTCTTGTTATTCCTTTGTTGGTGTTTGGTTTTAATTCAGGAATCACTATGGGTGTGAGTTTGTAACATGATTGAATGTAAATGTGTATGGGAATGAACCAACCTTTTAAGTGGTTGTGGTGAATAACTAGTTGTAAAGGAAACATATGCAAGCCACAAATCCCTTTGGCATATTCATTTAAACCTTCATACAAAAAAGTGCTTGTATACTTACTCCTGAACCGAAGTAGATGTGATAAAAAAACCGGTGCTGGAACAGTAACTGATGACCCGGCTAGAAACTGAAACCGAATCGAAAAAGCGGTTCAAACCCAAATAATCTCGATTCTCAAAACATGTTTTGCAACACTGCAAACTAATTTTAAGTAGCCTTGACAAATAACAATCAACATTTCAAGATGGGTTCATAGTAGTGCCTCGGGCCTTCGTCCTATTTGAAATTTAGTATTAAACTATTATTAAGTCTATCGTGTTGCAGAGGACGGCGTAAAACCATATCAAGCAGCATCAATGACACACCACCCTCAGTGACCACTAATACGGACAAAACTCGTATTAAAAAAATAAAATACAAAAAATAAAACCGAACAAAAAGTAGATGTAAAAACGTTGAACCACGCAGGCGAAACATAAAAGATCTAGAACAATAGGTAAGTTGATCTAGGACTAGCACGTGCGACGGGGCAGTTAAATGGAGAAAAAATGATCGTAAAAATGTTGAACCATACATGGACGTTTCAGCGTGTTAACTTGCAAAATTTTGACCAAAAGATGAAAATGTTTAAAATATGAAATGTAGGGGACCGAAGTTGAAAGTAAAATAAATATTGGGGCTAAATTATATAAGATATAAAAGTATTTGATTAAAATTAAAAGGTTTAAAAGATTAAAAAAAGAGGTGGGTACAACCCATTATGCACATGTTACAATCCATGATGCATTCCCAAGTTAATAATTAGTATTATATAAATTTAGTATGTATTACGATCAAACTCGTGTGTTGTTGCGTGGGTTTTTTTTGTCATATAAAAACGATATTTGGTATTTATAATAAAGTAGCATAATAATTCTCTCTCTACTTATGATTTGATACAAAGCTTAAGCCTTCTTACACGATAAAAAAAAGATTAAACAAAGCACAAATGTAATAGAAGACATAAGAACAAAAA
This sequence comes from Flaveria ramosissima, assembly GCA_025215565.1. Classification (NCBI taxonomy): domain Eukaryota; kingdom Viridiplantae; phylum Streptophyta; class Magnoliopsida; order Asterales; family Asteraceae; genus Flaveria; species Flaveria ramosissima. Next base: position 70,854,493 of record CM046029.1, on the reverse strand, counting down.
AACTAATTAAATAAATAAGAATAAGTGTAGAGACTTTTAGAAGTAAAATCTAAATGATTTAAAAAAAAGTGTACAAATATATTATATTTAGGTCATGTTATTTTGAATAAAATGTTATCAAAACGTCGGTAAAGTAATGTTATATTCGAAGTTGTATAAGGAAAAACCATCAAATAGGAAAAATCTTTGAAAGTATATATAAAAGAAATTAAAGCATTAATGTAAACGTGCGTGTTAATGGAAGAACTTTGATAACATTCACAAAGAATAGAAAAGGAAAGTACATGTTAAAAAACAAACTTAAGAAAAAAGTTTAGATTAACACCACCCCCTTCCTTGATGTTGGAACTTCATAAACACGTAGACAATATAAAATTCATGTGTTGAAAGCACTTAATCGAGTTGAAAGCGTTTTGGTTTGAAAATGGTTAAAAAGGTTCGTAGCATCGATCGTTTCTGATTCTTTCATCTAAAATTAACCATAACTTAGGTTAAGACACATCACACGTCATCCTAAAGTTTGAATAACAGATTTTAGTTACATAATCATCTCATGGGCTAATTGTAGCTCTAAGTTAATCAAAATACTTGAACTCATACAATCAGTTTATTATACATGTGTGTTAGTGTTTGAATAAAATGATATGTTTAGTTAGACATGTCATGATCAAGCTCCCTAATTGTGTTAAACATATCAATTGTATTATTTGATTTTTGTTCCGCAAAACAATGCGTTTTAACTTTCCTATGTCAAATGATTTTATCATAACTCATAAGGATGAAGATGTTAAGCAAATTTTTACTTAAAGAGTCCATAGTGTAAAACTAAAAACTAAACGGATCAAATATGCATAATGACAAATAAAGAGGGACAATTTGGTTATTTATTCTTTCTAATGATTACGTCGGTCTCTTGATTATTTTTGGGGCTTCAAATCTTCTTCAATTACTTCAACAAAACGATCGAACGAACAACGTTATTGGTCTGCAAATTGTTGCTGTCAATATCATATCTCATCGCTTCGGATCATAAACCACTTGCTTAATCATGGTATGTATCTCGTTGATTTCTTTAAATTTTTTTACTTTCTTGATTAGGTTAAAAAGATTCAATTGGGCGACTAAGAACACTTGAATTTGGTCTATCGATTTGTGGGTAATTCATATTTCATTTTGTGATGGTATTTGATTCTTCTTGTGGGGTTTTCCTGTTGATCAGATAACTAGTACTTGCACAACAATTTGGAAATTGGGGGTTTTTTAATTTTCTTGAAATAAGTTATAGTTTAGAGCAACTTTAGTGTGATATTTGGTATTAATTTGCATCTGGGTGCATCATTGGTAATCACGTAGCTCGTTTTTCGGATGAAGATGGTAGTTTTTGAGTTTGTTTTGATATTTAGTGGCCTGTGACTACCAACTGTTTGATGAAATGCCTGAATGGGTCTTTAACTCTTTCTACTGAGATTTTGTACCTCGGTACTTAATAGTTGGTGTAATTAACTAAATATAACTGTAGCTTGAAAGTTTGTGTTAATTTTGTAAGCTTTTGAAGCTCACGAGTTTGATTTGAATATGAAATTTACATGAATTGAGTTTCTTCCAGGATATGGAAATTGATGATGATTATGTGGAATATGTCCCCATTGCGAAACGAAGGGCAATGGAGGCACAAAAGATTCTTCAACGTAAGGGACAAGTTACCACTTTTGAAGATGAAACAGAAAAAGCGAAACAAGTAGAAATGAAACCGAGTTTACTTGTAAAAGCTTCCCAACTTAAGCGTGAACAACCTGAAGTCACTCCCACTGAACAAGCAGTTCAACAAGAAAAGGAAATGATGGAAAATCTTTCTGATAGGAAAAGTTTAATGTCGGTTCGTGAACTTGCAAAAGGTATAACGTATTCTGAACCTCTACCAACGGGTTGGAAACCACCTTTACAAATAAGAAGAATGTCTCAGAAAGCATGTGATGCTATTAGAAAACAATGGCATATTATTGTTGATGGTGATGATATCCCACCACCTATTAAGAACTTTAAAGATATGAGATTTCCTGAACCTGTTTTAAGAAAATTGAAAGATAAAGGAATAGTACAACCAACACCTATTCAAGTTCAAGGACTGCCTGTTATTCTATCTGGAAGAGATATGATTGGAATCGCGTTTACGGGGTCAGGAAAAACGTTGGTTTTTGTGTTGCCATTGATTATGATGGCATTACAGGAGGAAATTATGATGCCAATTGCTGCAGGGGAAGGCCCGTTTGGGTTGATTGTTTGCCCGTCTAGAGAGCTGGCTAGGCAGACTTTTGAGGTTGTTGAGGAATTTCTAATACCTTTGAAGGAATATGGTTTTCCAGAAATAAGGCCGTTGCTTTGTATTGGTGGTGTTGATATGAGATCACAGTTGGATATTGTTAAAAGAGGTGTTCATATTGTTGTTGCGACACCTGGGAGGCTGAAGGATTTGCTTGCCAAGAAAAGGATGAATCTTGACAATTGCCGGTAATTACTCCCATGTTTTAATCATCGAATATTGGTATAATGTATAAGGCGACTGGCGGCCTAACTATTAAAACTACTTTGTTGGCCACCTCCAGTTTGGATGACAAATATAACATTATTTTTTTAAGAAAAAAAAATTGTAGAGTCAAATTGTTTGAAGGAAATTTATGTTGCCTAGATTGTTTTTTGTCAGATTCGGTATAAAATGAAAGAGGATACATACTTAAATCACCTATAAACTAGTTTCAGTAGCTGAGTGGCCTTCTTATACATTATCCCTTTATATTTAGAATTTAAACCCTAGGTACTTGGGGATGGCAAAATGGGTGGGTTGGGCGTACCGGGTAATGGGTACGAAATGGGTGATCTTTAGTGTGGGTAAAAATGGACCGGGTTGGGTTGACCAATCTATGTACATATTTTATTGTTCAATTTTTTGAACTTTATAGTAATTATTTAATGTACTGATATGATTAACAAAGACTGTTGTTGAAGTAAGGATCTACTTTATTGTTGGAACAATTTTGAAGGTTATAACTTGTGAAAGTTTGAATAATTTGAATACACTTTAGTGGTAACCTGACCTGTTTCATTTTTAACTATATAATCTATTTTTACTCATTTGGTCATTTGACTTGTTAGAGATAAATACAATAGAGAATTGGTTATGGGTCGGGATTGCAGGCACTAAGGTTACAGAAAATTGTGGTATTGAATGAATATTCAAAAAATTTCAATAGAACAGTTTAGGTTGTTACTTGTCAGTTCTAAGCCGTTGAATACACTTGGGGTGAATCTTGACCAGTTTTGTTTCCATTTGGCCTGTTAAAGATAACATATAACCCAGATGGATCAGTTTTTGGCGAGATGTCAAATTTGTCACCTTTACTATGGTTCAAGCATTTCCATGTTCTTGACATTATTATTTTAGTAACTATAAATATATGGATCAATAAGCGTGTGATATTATGCAGGTATTTGACTTTAGACGAGGCAGATAGATTGGTTGACCTTGGGTTTGAAGATGACATAAGAGAAGTATTTGACCACTTTAAGGCTCAAAGACAAACACTTTTATTTTCCGCCACAATGCCTGCGAAAATCCAAAATTTCGCCCGAAGCGCTTTGGTCAAACCCATCACAGTCAACGTGGGCCGGGCTGGAGCAGCAAATCTTGATGTGATCCAAGAAGTCGAATACGTGAAACAAGAAGTAAAACTCGTGTACCTCCTTGAATGCCTACAGAAAACACCACCGCCCGTTTTAGTATTTTGTGAAAACAAATCTGACGTGGACGACATTCACGAGTATTTATTATTGAAAGGAGTTGAAGCAGTCGCCATTCATGGTGGGAAAGATCAAGAGGAGAGAGAATACGCGATCGCCTCCTTTAAATCATGTAAAAAGGACGTTTTGGTAGCTACCGACGTTGCATCCAAGGGTTTGGATTTCCCGGATATCCAGCACGTGATAAACTACGATATGCCTGCAGAGATCGAAAACTATGTCCACAGGATCGGGAGAACTGGTAGATGCGGGAAAACCGGAATTGCAACAACTTTTATTAACAAGAATCAAAGTGAGACTACACTTCTTGATCTCAAGCATTTGTTACAAGAAGCGAAACAGAGGATACCGCCTGTGTTGGCTGAACTAAATGACCCGATGGAAGACGTGGATGCGATTACAAATGCGAGTGGTGTTAAAGGGTGTGCTTATTGTGGTGGTTTGGGTCATAGGATTAGGGATTGCCCTAAGTTAGAGCATCAAAAGAGTCAACAGATTGCTAGCTCTAGGAGGGATTATTTTGGTTCTGGAGGATATAGAGGAGAAATATGAGGGGTTAAAGTGTGATTTTGATGTTGAAGTTTTCATGTTGTATGATGATTAGATTGAATTTTCATTAGATAAACTTGGTTAGATTCTAAACTCTTTTTTTCTTTTTGGGTTCTTTTAATCTAAAAGTTTTATAACCAGTTTATGGCATTGTGTATTGTTACTGTTCTTGAAGTTGTTTAATCATTTAGAGGTTTTGTCAAATCAGTGGAGATAATTTCTAACAAGATACAAAAATAAGCAGGTTTTGAGTTGGTTGATATGATAATTTCTGACATGATACAAATAAATATTGGAGTCATGTTTGGGTTCACTTGTTCAACCTGTCAACCAAACCCGATTGACAACCCTAAATATGTGGTCTTCCGTTACGTATTAATTTGAAATAGAGTCGCAAAAAAGGAGGGAAAGGGAATCAAATGTATGGCAGTGCTTAAGTATAGAATCACACTTTTTGTTGTCACAAAGAACATCTGTGATTTTTACCTACTTCAAATTGATTATGTAGTAATCATCCCACCTCTATGATATTATGCAAATTTACGATAATATTTAAACCCCTAAGTAGTATGGCAATTTGGAGTTGTGATGATTGTTTGATAAGTTATGATTCTATAAGAGACGAAATATTTAATTTTACTACTGATTTGAGTTAAAAACAGAACAAGAGAACGCAAAAGAGATAATGTGTCCTGATCTAATGTCTAAATCCTCAAGATCTAAATCTGATAATGATTAATGAAACAAATGGACTTATGGAAACAATATGGTTTTTCTACTTTTTCTTCTTAAATGGTGGTTGGTTGTCTTCCTCTTCTTCGTCGTCTTCATCATCATCATCATCCTCCTCATCTTCATCATCATCCTCATCGTCATCGTCATCATCATCTTCATCATCATTAGCATCAGAATCACTATCGGGATCCCCTAGTTCATCATCGTCCTCTTCTCCTGATGAATCTTCTGCATCATCATCACTGTCATCGCCAACATCAGCATCATCATCATCACTATCATCCTCAGCTTCACTGTTGTCTTTGCATTCAGCATCAGGGCTTGAAACTTTGTTCAGATCACTAAAAGGAAACCTGCACAGATGTAAGCTCCAGCTTGAGACACAGAGCACAATAACAAAGAAAAAAGACCTTGAGGTAGCAAGTTAATCGGGCCGGAATGGTTGGGCAATGGGTCAAAACGGGTTGAGGTTGAAACTGGTCATTTTTGTCACAGCTCAACATAGGTCAGGCCACGGTTCGGTTGAGCTGCAAACACGTTTTTGTCAATTATAAAACATATTATTGAGTCACTGACAATTACTATGTCAAACATGTTTACAAAAAGAAAAGCATTACACTTGTAAGCATTGAAGCAAATAGATATATACAACATTTGACCCATTCGACCCATGCAACACGTAGGTGTTTTAGCTAAAACTTCTATTTCAAGCGTTGGAATCAGAGTCAACACAACCGAAATCTTAACTCAGCATAATCAAATTCTTGCAAAATAAAAAATAAAAAATAAAAAAATAAAAAAAAAAAAATGGCTCACCTTTTCTCTGCTTCAAGCAGATCAGATAAAGCATCAGCATTGTTGTGTATCGATCCAATCTGAAAACACGAACAAATATAATCAAGAAAACATAACTGAAAAAAGTAAAAAACAAACAGTTATCAAAACCAAAGTCATGAATATCATCAAGACATCAATAGATCTAGACAATAAGTTCCATTAGATCTGATCTAACTAGCATACACAATCTGAACATATAACAACGAGCAACCAAAAGTAAATCAACATCAATAACACCAGATTCTACAGCAACAACTCTGCAGCAATCAATTTCTTAACAATACATTCAATCAATCAAAATCTACTTACCAGAACAACCCAACACATCAAATCAAAACCCAGATCATAAACGCAACAATAATTTCTCTATATTAAGTAGCAACAACTTCAAATGCACAAAAACAACCAAACTAATACCAATAAATCACAGTAACACAGATCTCGCAAAATAAACGACGATATGGGTAATGTAGTGCAGATTTACCATCAACAGAAGCCAACAAACAGATTTTTCAGCAGCCACAGCCGTCTGCACAATCAAACTGAAGGCCTCCGCCACCGGAGCACCGCCGACGCCGTAGCACAGCCTCTCGACCTCCATTGGAGCTTCACTGAGTGTACAATCAACAACAAAGAGATGTATGTTAATTTTGAGAGGGGTTTTTTAGGGTTTTTGTTGATGGAACTGCTTGAGTTTGAAAAATTAGTGCTTTTGTTGTGGGTTTAGGGTTCTTGATGTTTTGGTGATTTTGCCCAAATCTAAATAGGTCAAACAGACAAACAGTCAATTAACCTCCAATCCATGGTCAAAGCTTTTTGATCTTCTTTGAAATAGAGTCAAAATAATTTTCCACGTTATTATTTATTTTAAATTTAAATTTTAAATAAATTATATACGAATATAGGTAATGGTTCACTTAAAAACTAGTTTAAATTTGAAACTTCAGGGACTCTCCCTTAGTTAAATGTTAACATCTATAATTTTTTCATAAGTTGTTATTTTTTCAAGAAAAAATAAATTTGCACCATTAAATCATATTTTTTTTAATTTAAGTATACCATTGCTATATTAAAAAAAATTATATGTTAATACTAGATGTGTGTAGTATTATGATACAACATTTATATTATATGATGTATTGCACATATATAGCTTGCTATATGACATATATGAAGCACAGTTGTAATATAAGAATAGAGAGAGATCATAAGAAAATCACATTTTTATGAGAAAATTAAGAAAATCACATTCAACCAATCAAATTATTTATAACTATTTTTATTTTATTTTTATTTAAAGAGTATTTTAGTAAAATATCAATCCACTATTTTTGGTACCTTTTTAATTTAAATTACATGATTCTCTTTCTCTTTCTTTCATTTATCTTCTTCAACCCTCCATCTAAAAACCCTAAAAGTTATCTGATCATGCAGGGCGCTCACATCCACATATGAAGAAGATGAACCAAGATGAAGACGATGAACCGAGATGAAGATGATAATCGGGATGAAGATGGTGATTCGAGATGAAGATGATTATGGACTAGAGATGAAGATGATGATTCGAGATGAAGTGAACACGAGATGAAGATAATTATGATCTATAGATAAAGATAATGGGTCAAGATGAAGATGATTATGAAATCGAGACGAAGATGATTATGAACTTGACGAACAATATGAAGATGATGATGAACAACGAAGAAATCGGTCCAAAAAAGAACATCTTCTTCATCCATCTTGGGTTTCACACAAAGAGAACATCTTCCTCTTTCACATTCTTCCTTTTTTTATTTTTACAATCATATATTTTTATAGTAATTTGAGTTGCATATATGTACATCATCTCCTCTTTATTTTTGTTCAATGACACACACATGTAAGTTACATATACATAACACTTAAATATTCGTATATTTTTTATTTTTTTGTTCATCTTCATCATCATCAAGGTACATATACGTAAGCAGATTTATATATGGCTGTACATCTATTCACTGTAATTTTCTTTAGATTCCAGTGTACCTTTTTATTGTTATGTATATGTACTAATCAGTTACATATACGTAATCACGTCAATATATGGGTCAATTTCTGAGTTTAATAAAATGTGTTTCAATTGTTACATGTGTTATATTTAAATATACGAAAATGGAAATGGTTGTATATATAGTATAATTTATCAATGTGAATTAGTAAGAAGAAGATTTAAAATTCGATTTGTTAGTGAATTTAAAGCTTGATGGGTTACGAATACGTAACATAGTGTTTCATAAGCGTGTAACATAGTGTTAAATATACGTAACACAATGTTACATATTAAAAGTGACTGTTGTTTAACGTGATTACATATACGTAACTTAACTGGTGTTCATTTCTTTTTTTTTTCTTACTCCATTTATATCTAGTTCTTTCAATATATAAAAATTAGCATGATTTAGTGTTTAAATTATTGTAATATGTTGGTGAATAGAAGAGAGTTAGAAAATTTTGGTTTAAATTGAGAGAGAGATAAGAGAGAGAGAGAGAGAGAGAGAGAGAGAGAGAGACTTTAGGGATTTAATTAACTAAATGAAAGTTTCCATATAATTTATAAACATGTTTTACCTATTATACCCATATGAGCTTATAATTAAATTCTTTGAACATCATTTATTTACAATTTTATCATTGTATAATCTCAACCATAGATTACATATATCAATGGTGTTTAACTGATTTTCTTGGTTTTCTTGTAAAAAATGATTTTTTTAGAAACCCTTACCTATAAAAATATTATACTCAAATTAAAGATAAAAGAATTCTTACTATTATGATGCAATTTTTAAAGTTAATAATAATAACATATGATTAGTTATTAAGTTCTCAAATTAAAACTAGTTATCATATGATTCTCTATAAATATATTCATACTATTTATAAATACAAAAGAATATTCATCAATTTATCGTTGACATATAAAGGTGTTAAATGATAACTTAACACTATGATAGGTTATCAACTTATCATTTAAATACTTCATGATTTAGGAACTTCTTTGTACCGCTTCTAACCAACTCTAACCAAACCAAACCATTCTATTGGTTGTGTTCTAATGTAATGCAACTTAACAATTAGGTTATCATCCAAAGACTTAAAATATGCTCAAATTTAAGGAGCTCTGAATGATAAAACATAGTAATTACAAAGTTAATATTAATGATTAATATTATGAAGAATTTAACATATTTTTAAAAGAAGCATGGTCCGCTTGGACCATAAAACCCGCCTAAACAATCATCACATGTGATCATGTATTATAAAATATTTTTTATTTTGATAAATATCATTTATGTAGACTCTTTGTTAACATGGTACGTTTCGTATAATCTAAACGATATCATGTATGATTTACACGGGCGGATTTACCTTTACAGGAGGGGTAGCCTCCGCTACCCATCAACTTTTAACGAGTAGTGTAAAAAATATTTATGGTTTTATGTAAAACAATTTACAGTTTTACGTTACCCCTGAAAATGTATTACATTACCCCTAATTTTTTTTAACTCAAACACTTTATATAAAGTTTTACTTTTTATAAAAGATAGTATAATATTTTATAAAAAAACATTATATTTTATAAAAAATATAAATAACTAATAAACATAAAACACTCAATAGTCTAACACAATAATAATTAACAAGCCCAAAATAATAAATAAACCCAAAAAATCAAATAACTTAAAAAGCCCAACACTAATAACTAATTAGGCCGAATAAAAACTCAAACATAAAACTTAAAAGAAAAAAGAACACTTATATGCCATCAACACTTCCCATAGCCACCCTCCACTCACACCGGCCGACCACCCCTCTGCAGCAAAAGCCTTGAACCATCGGCCATCTGGCACACCGGCTGACCACCAATGACCTGCCGCCTGCGACGGCGACCATTGCTACCGCCCACATGTGATCTTTTACTGTCTATTTCAAGGTAACAATTTTTAGTTTTTTGTACTCTATTACACTAAGAAAATTAAATTTAGGATTTATGTGGAGTGGGGTGGAGTGCAACCCATATTAATTCAATTTATATTTTAAATATTTTTTTTAGTAGAGGAGTATTTTAGACTTTTCACATCTACTTAACTGAAAAACTTAACAGAAGTTAGTGTTAGAAATCAATCGTGTTACGAGTTGATAAACAATAAGGACCAAACCTGTATTTCTCAAAAGTTGAAATCAATATTGCAATATAGGCAAATCACATGGACCAATCGTGTAATGAACTCTTCTAATAATGATAATAATATGCAACCAATCGATAATGATATTGGGTTAACAACTCCTTCGATTTCAATCCCTTCAGGTTCAATTCATTCGATTCCAAACGGATTTAATTTGAATAATTGTGTTTTTTTTAAATAAATGTATGGTAATAAAGAATTTTAACCAGAGAAGTGGGAGTTACTTATGCTTATCTGATTTTGATTTTACGAGTACTCCAGAAAAAAAAACTAAACAATATGTATTCACCATTGTGTAAGAAAAAACAACAAACAACATTTCACCCTTACAACTAATAACCCTAGAAGCATTTCACCATTTACCTTAAACAGTTGCACACAAGTTAGATCTACAAGTCCCCATGTTAAACACCATCACAACATACCTAAAGCTTTTATAACTTCCTTCCCAAGCAACACAAGTGATTAAAAAAACTCATGTTGCCGGGCCCATCGCGGTCATCTTTGCCCTTGTTCCGACCCTGAACCTCGGGCAGGTGACGTCGCAGCTGCATTGCTTGTTGACCCGTTTTCAACCGGTGGTGGGACCCCCCATTTGCCTTCTGATTCAAGTGGTTCAAACACGTGAACCACACCATCTGAAAGTCCTAATGCAAACTGATTCGGTTCTTGTGGGTGAGCCGCGATCACCATCGGGTGCACATTCAGGTTGCTACATGATGCATAAAAGATTTTAAAACCGTTATCGAAAGTTGGTCAATCTGGTCAAAGTACTGAACTTTTTCAAAAAAAATTATACCTCAGAACAGAAGGGGAAAGATAGACGGATGGATTGATTCGACACCGTAAGCAAAGCTGTGAAGCGGTGAAAACACACACAGTTGCATCCAAGAAACACGCGTATATGAGTTGGCTGTCGCATGAAAATGCAGCGTGTGATATGGGGGCAGAAGATTCAGTTGGGACCCACTGCAGGAAACCAATTTAACAGAAAATATAGTCAATGACAAGACAGTTTCGATCTATGTACCTAGAAAGTGAAACGGGGTCACAAGGTTAAACGGGTCAAAAGTCACGCAAGATTACCTAGAAGCAATTGATTTCGGGTTTGTATGTTATATCCAACAAAGAGAATGGGTACAATATGAAAACTCGACTAAAAGTAAAACGGGTCATATGCAATAAAATGAGTTGAAAGTTGTCTCTTGAGTATCCAAATGGTTAGTCTTAAATTGTTTTATTAAAAAATGATGATTTTTTGAATTGTATGGTTATGTATCAAATTCATTACCTTAATCAATTATAAGTTTATAACGCCAATACAATGTTAACGAGCGGTCAACCTGACCCAACCTGCTCTGTTTGACCCATTACCAAACATAAGTGGTGACACTTTTTGACCCATTTATATATGAAACCAAAACTTCTATAAAAATGGAACTTTTCCCATTTTGACATATAACCAAACTATATTCAACCTATGATAAAAGATTCAAAAAGTGATTTTCTCACCTGTTTTACGCATTCGAGTTTTGATGTTTCATATATAGCCAGCTGAGTCTCATGAACAAGAAGAAAATGGATCTGATCTTGATGAAATTGAACCCGTGTGTCCGACTGTGCCGCCGTTGTCCTACCTGGCGGGAGCTGCAAGTATTTTGCTCTTTGCTTTTCCCATCCATCAGAACTCCATACACAAATCTAAAACAAAAATATTCATAAAAACGATAACATGTTTATAAATTGTCCCATCAAAATTTACCAGAAATTCAAGAAAATATTACTAACCTGAGAATCTGCACCAGATGACACAAGAACCTTGAGCACATGAGAGAAAGCAAGACCCGTGATTCTCTTCGAGTGGCCTTTAAGTTTGCTTTTGACCTTCGTGACAGAATCAATAAATGAAATTAAAAAAAAATCATATGATTTAGAAATGGCAAGACGGTGGGCCGGGTGGGTTGGTATAAATCAAAATGAGCTCAAGACAAAATATCATGTTTTCGCAAACATAACGCAAATCGATATTTTTTTTAATGAAGCGCACACTTTTGGAAACTTTAGACCTGTTTCCTTTTTAGCTCGCTGTTTTTATCTTATGACTTCGACCCGTTAGAAATAACAGATAAACCAAATCGACACATTTATAAGTAAACAGGTTTGCATGCAATCTCACCAAAAACATATCAAAATCCGCATGATATACATACCTCGTCTACACGAACATTATATATTTGAATTGTGGAGTCATCCATTCCAATAGCAATAATATTATTATCTTGAGGATGGAAAGCAAGAAACGTTGCTGCTGGTGGCGGGGCCATGAACGTTGTCATTGTCTGCATTTAACCAACTTAAGAAGTTAGTTAGGTTGATCTCAAAAGTCAAACTTTGATTCTTTTTTGCAAAATTAGCGAGTATAAACGGAAAGACAACATTACCTTGAATGTCATCATGTTAAATAAAGAAATCTTTCCTCCTGATGCTGACATAACATAAGAATCGTTTTTTGATAACGCAAAACAGGACACTGATTCTTCAGGGTTCATATCTGCCACGTCATTGGTCATCAAAATCCCGCTTGAAGGCTGCCACAATTGAGGTGAAATACCCGCTGTTGCCTGCATATTTCATTAATCAGAATCAGATAATCAGTTGTAATAAAAACGTGTGGTAGAAGTTAATACTTGGATGTGGTATGGTAAAACCATAAAAGCTTCTTAAATAATGTTTAGAACGGGTAAAGAGGTAATTTTACCTTGCCACTTGAGTTATGCTCGTTACGTTGCCATTTCCATAACAAATGAACAGCATTTGATGCTAACGCCAAAAGGGCATTTCCGGAATTCGTATATATCAACCTTGATATCTGAAACAATAAAAAGGTAAACAATCAAATTGGAATAAATAACTTCTGCCCAACTTTAGTATAAAATCATACCTTTGTTACTCTCATGTTTTCCGGAAGCTTCAGTGACCGACACTGAGAAGATTCACTTAGTTCTGTGAGCTTCCAAGTCTTAGGTTTGTCATTTGATTCTTCGGTGATTCTTGATTTCACATCTGTTGTATTTTTGGTATCTCCATTCTAACCAAAAAAAATATTTATAATTATCAAACAAATCGCAAGCGTATGACTTAAAAGAATTGTGTGAATATTTTTGTAAGTGAAAGACGAACATTGGCTGTTCCCGAAATAGAACCGACTGAGGCAACCCTTTCCGTTAATCCACCACTAGTAGGGGCGGCAGCGGCGGCGGATATTGTGTTATTAGCAGGCTGCATATCATATTAATTATACAACACAGGTTAGAAGAAAACTAATGGAGGTAACAACTTCAACCAAATTAATTAAGAATTGTCGATTTGGGTTGTTTTTTACTCGTTTATTTAATGAAACATGTTATAAGGATCTGGATACATATATTTACTAAATAATAAGTAATTATGAGAATTTTAGTGTTTTGAAATTTTAAACTTTTAGATAAATATGCATAAAATTAATCCTCAAGCCCAAACTCAATTGTTTATGCATTAAACCTCCTAAATCCTTTATCCAAACATTTAGATTATTAATGTAGATATTGATAATGTAATACCAATAATAATTAACGTAATAGTTAGTCGTATATGAAGTTTATAAAAATGGACAAAAATGTGAGTAGGTTAAGATAAACCCGTCCAGACTGTTCTGGCCCGCACTCAAATGACCCGTTACCCCATCTTACCTTTGGAGCTTCAGGTGTTCTTGAGGCAGCATCATAAGAAAGGTTCTCAAAAGTTCTAAGCAATCGAAGGCCATCAGAATTTGCCAATATTTTGATTCCATTTTCATTTGAAGAAACAGCCAACAGAGCACCATCCTTGTTAAACCGGATACGTGGGCTTGCCTTCATTTCATAATCAACATATTAGATTTTGTAAACCAATGAATTACCGAAAACAGTTTTCTCAAAAGTGAAGGGGTGTGCGAATGTATGTAATTCAAACCAATTCATATGTGATAAAACAGAAAGCACAACATTGTGGAAATAGAGTCGGATGTGCTTCTACTGCGTTAAAGTTGTAATTAGATGTTTTGAGTGTTAGAAAAATTTTCATTATTCTAGAACTTATTAGGAAAATGAGCAAAAAGACATTTTTATTATAAAAATGGACATTTCAGAGCAGTATTCTCTCTTATTATGTTTCAAAATGGGGAAAATATGGTAATTTTACACTTACATTATCAATTTTGTTGCAGCAGGAATTTAATTGATTAGCCAAAAATGATTATTTGACCCATAAATCAGATAACCAAAAGCACAATATGTTTATCCAAACAGTAAAAACTGATTATTGCGACAAATGATATTACCGGAAGACCTCCATCAGCATCAACACTCATCAAAAGTTGAGTATTATCCATATCCCAATATTTAATAGCAAAATCATCACCAGCTGCCAAAAATCGGTTTTTTGTTGTATCAAACTGAACAACACCTAAAGATCGTTTACGAAACCCGATATAAGTTCTTTTCACTGCTCCTTCACTTTCATTCCATTCCACAATATGTGATTCCCCATCTTTGCTTGTCCCACATGAAAAAAGTCTAAAATTTTTCAAGAAAGAAAAAGAAGTTACAACCCCAACATATAATAAGAAAAAAAATACATGAAGTCGTTAGTTCAAATTAGATGCAGCAATTTCAATCCATTTACTTATTAAGGTCGATTTAGGTTACTTTTGTACCTCTAACGATTCCAAGGCGTATTTTTAATGCATAAGACCTCCTAAAACACTATTCAAATTATTAGATTATTACTGGAAGTATAACTTCTGAAAATCAAATTTGACACCTTAATAACTTGTTAAAAAGGTAACTTTTTGAGCAAAATGAGTTCCAATCCACCGAACCCAGCCCATTTTGAGGTGAATCCAAAATGACCCGTTACGGTCGTTACCCAACCCACTCGGTTTACCATCTTTAGTTCATTTGCAACAAACCTTGTTCCATCAGCACTATAAGCCATTGTGGTGCACCACCGACCAGGAGCCTCATAGTCAACTCGGGATCCCATGTTATCATATAACCAAGCTTTTATCTTCCCATCCAGAGCTGTTGAAAATACAAACTGCAAAGAAGTTCAATTTAGAGGTGGCAATTTCGACCTGTTTACCTATGAATGGATTGATTACGTTGAATATTTAGCAGGTTAAATGAGTAAAATCACAAAAATTAGCTAACAATGAAGCGGTCAAACACGTCAATAGTCACCCAAGGTTGATGTTTAAAGTATAAACCTCCTAAATCATTTATTTCAAAATCACATTACTATTAATACATTAAAAGTTTACTATAAATCATAAACCGGAGACCCATTTGCTTACAAATGGATCTTTTTTGTTTATTCCCTAATAGGTCAAATCACAAAAGACGGCTAAAAAGGAAACAAGTCAAAAGTCACCCAAAGTGTATTTTTAATACATTTAAAACAGTCAAATCCTTTTATTTCAAACGTCGCATTGATATCAAATAATATCATTTTTGTGATCATCCTTGACACACTAATTATTTATGTATAAGCCTATCTATTAAGGAAAAAGAAAGGTGTGTATTTTGATTGTTATAAAACCTCAAAGGCATATTATTTTAAAGAACTTACCCTAATATAGTTGTAGTCATAAACAAAAATTGTTAATCAAAAATCAAAATTTTGACGTAATCGTTCAAGGTCATCCCAAACAGATCCAACATGTACAAAAGTTGATCGAATTGACCTAAGGCCCACTTTGCCACCCGAAAATGCAGTACCTAACTTGACCATTTATAAAAACATCTAACGGGGAATTGAAAATTTAACAAATTACCTGAATGTTTTCTTTAAAGTGAGGGCATACAGAATAAACGGGAGCATCATGACCTTCAAAAGTGTACTGCTTTGCACCTGTTGTAGCATCCCATACCTATGAATAACATAATCTTGATTATTATCATTATTAGTGGTTATTGTTTATATTAAATCGATTGTAAACATGTTCTTATCCGAAACAAACCTTGATGGTTTTATCATCCCCACATGTGATCACACAAAGTTGCTTATTAGGATGAGAGAAAGCAAGATCGTTTACTCCACCGACATGAGCATCAATCTGTAACGAAATTAAAATATCAGTAAGTTCAGATGATAATAATATGATATGAATATATTTGCATAGAAGGAAATAAACAAACCTCTAGATGCTGTTTAACATCATCACCCCCATGATATGAATATATTTGTACTATGTGTCTTGAATATGCAACTCCTGTTCGTACAAAAAATGAAATCAAATTGATTATTAGTCTAAATGATCCACAATTATGTACATGCATACCTGAAGAAAATAAAATGTATTGTTTTTTAGTAAGAAAATAAGAATCGGATCGGTGTGACCTGAAACACTTTCTTGTCGGAAAAAATCTACTTTTTATATATCTAATTAGTGCATGAAATACAATTACAAAAGTTACATCACGTCAATAATCAATCTAGTTTCTTGCTAAAATGATTTAGGAGGTTGCATGCATTAGAAATACGATTTGGTTGACTTTTGACCCATTTGACTTGTTTCCATATAAGATAATTTTTTTATATTACGTGTTATACAAACATACGCGAAAGCGGCGAAACATCCAATCTATTAATAAACAGGTCAAAATTGCCACATCTAACTAACAGACTAATATAGTAGGACTTACCAAACAATGAACCATCTGGACTCCAAATAACTCGGTTCACCGAGACACAAGGGTCTTTAACAAGAGAAGCCTAAATCCAATAAAGCGATAAGGTTACTAAAGAAGTCAAAAGGTATCAAAAGACACATGAAAACTCATAATCAAATGCTTGAAAAAACCTGCATAGGCATTGAACATGCACTGAGATCCCAAACTTTGAAATTTTTAAGAACCAATTTGTCCCGCGAACCAACTTCCCACAATCCAATATCGCCCACATTTGTTCCAACTGTTGCATCACATTCATGTAACCACAAAGTCAATATCCAGTTCAAAGACAACAAAAGTGATTCTCTAAATGTTGACATAGATCATTTGACCTATAGAAACGCTTACTAAAACCAAAGTAAAAATATGAGACAATATGTTGCCATTTAATGCAACTTGTTCGTTAACAAAAACGAAAGAAATGAATTTTTCCTTTTTATAATATATGCATTTATAAACTTTGCTATTAAGTTTATTTTTAATCAATGTCATTATTCATTAAGATCATTTCAATACATCATGAAAAGTTATAATGATTAAACATAAACCAGTTGTAATAAGTGTACAGCAATAAGAGTAATCATTATTCATACCTTATTATTGTAAAGTAAATATCATATTTTAGATACTAAGTTTGATTTTTTTTATCGATAAACTAGATACTATAATCCAACTTTTTCAGCCACGTCAGCAATACGTTCTTGTATCAAAACCACCTCATATAATCAAATTTCAATTTTTAGTGGTTTACTAACAGCCTATAAAGTCCAGTGACCAGATTAAAAGTAAAGTGAAAGCAAGTTGCTATATTACTACACTTTGAACATTTAGGAAAAAATCAAAGTCAAATACACATGACAGGTTGACTCACCTAAGAGTAATGTTTGTTGAATTGGATGAAATTCCATGCTCATAGGAGATGAACCCTGGTTTAGAGTCCGTGCAACGGTTTTGGGCAAATCATCGGCCGCACTAAAAGCTTGTGTATGGCTACCATGCCCCGGGAACGGGGCTGGCAAGACGTTAATCGGTAAATTTACCTGAATAGTGTGACAAGAGACAAAACAAATCATTAGCGCAATGCTCCTAAGATAATTAAAGAAATATTATTAAAAATCATTACCTCTTCATTTATGCCCATGGGCCTTGCTCTTTTGCCCAAATGATCAGAATCCCCAGTTGGGAAATCTAAAGAAGGATTCATTGGTGGAGTCCTCGGATGCTTCAAAGCAGCTGCAAATATCAAGTCATGATAATCAGTTTTTAATATTTGAGTAACATACTTCTTCGTATGTTTATGTGATTCTTTAGAGGTTAAATAATTAATAGAGAAATCAGTTTAAGGATACTAGTTACAACAAAACTGATGATCAAAGGATAGACTAATACTATTCATATCCCTTATTTAACTATTATATTATGTGTTTTCACTTTTTTCCATAAAATACCAACATACTTTCACCGTTTTCCCATTTTAGTTATCATCTTTTTCACCCTTTTGAGTCGTTAAAAAATAGTTTTAATACGTGTGGCCGTGTGGGTCATAATGCAAACTTTGTGTGCTGTTCGGATCATTATGTGGAGTTGTGAACTTGTCGTAAAATTTTCTGTCCCATTTGGGTAATCTTTAAAATACCCTAAAATGACCAAACATAAAAAAAAATCCATCTTTTAACGACTCAAACATACAAAGATTGTTACATCTTCAAGCAGCAAAGGCAGATCTAGACACTATCCCGTATTCTCTTACAACGTTTTCTATTACAGTTAATTAATGTTATATAACCCATTTTGTATAACTAGTTTCCTACTAGGTGTTGGCAAAGGGTAGATTAGTAACACTTAAACGTCCTTATCTTACCATAATCTTATCTATTACAACTTGTCAAACACTCAAAACACCATCCAAACACTATCTTTACAACATGTTTTTCCGGAACTAATTATCTGATTCCAACTATTTTAGGATAGCAAAAGGACCTGGAATAGATGGTCCACCAAGACCAATTGGGCTGCCCGATACACTTGGATGAGCTACTTGTGGAGGATTAGACATCCAACCAGCGAGCGGGGTTGGAACAGGGCCCGGTGTAGGTTGAAACGGCTGCAAATTATTCAAAATGTATAAAATCAACCAATATGCCAAAAGAGGTCAAATTTAAGGAGACAATACAAAATTACAAAGTACAAACCCCGTGTGCACCCAAAGGAGGAAAGCCTCCAGCTTTAGGTAACGGCCCAAGCAAAGGATTGTTTGCTGGTGATGGGGCCCGTGCACCATTTGGTTGACCACACGAATGGTCAACAAATAACGTTTTGATATCGGGATTAGGTCTCGGATTCTTACAAAGTTGATGCTGCCAATTCAAACTTGCACAGAAAATAATAAATATTAGTCAAAATATAACCACCATACATATTTATGATGAACGGATTATGCCAAGTTTAAAACGTTTATGCTATATACCTTTGGTTAATTAGAGTCCGTAACCTGGAATTTTTAAGGTTAGGAAACTGTAATTTGTCACGAAACAGGGGATTTGCTTCGATAAGCTTCTTGAGCTCAACCAACATTATAGCTCTAGCTGATTTTGTATCTCCATATTTGGATAATTGTTCATTTTCCCTTCAACAGAACAGAAACCAATATAAAACATAACTTCCAAATTCCAATTCATATTTTTAAAATTTCAAATCTAAAGTACCTAAAATTCTCCAATGTCAATAATTGAGTAATCTCCTTGAAAAGTTCCTCATTAAATGAAGCGAAAACTTTAAGATCCTTTACGAGAATCTCCACGCCCTTTGATCGATCATGTCTAACAATTAAGTTTGATACGCATATCAGTTTAATTATCCATAATTATACATAATCAAACTAATATAAAGAAGACTTACTTATCCAATGCTTCAAGATATTTCTGCTTCCTGATCTCAAAAAAAATCTTCATGGAATACCGATTATCATCGACTTTTGTAAAACCAGAAAGATATTTCTCAACATCATCCCAGTTTCCATTTTGCACCTCATCCTCAAAATACTTCATGTTAAAGAAAAACCCTGATTCTTGTTCCAACCTAAAATAAATCCAAATAAAAAATTGGGGAAAACACATAAAAATCATTATCAATCCAACAGAGGATTCAATTTCAATTTCAATTTCAACTTCAACTTCAAAATAATAAATTAATAATTTAATTATTGCAGCTCAATTTGTATACTTTTGGGGCATTTTTTTAGGTCAAATAACCTTTAATTTTCTTGATATTTCCAAAAATAACAAAAAGTTACACAAATTTAAAAACTTTAGATCATTCAACAACATGTTATCAGTTTCAAATCCTGCATCTAAACACCCAATAATCTTAACATGAAATGCTAAAGAACAAGAGCATAAAAATATAAAATTTTAAAAACCCAATTCACAGACAAAAAACTGAAATCAAACACTTACTTATGAACAGTTTCTTTAAATTTTTCTTCATCAAGAAACTGCAAGATCAAGAACACAAGCTCTCTGCTTAACGACGACATTGCAGCTCCGCCGTACACCGCCCCAGATCGGAAAATTGAAAACTAGGGTTCAGATCTGTAAAAACCCAGAAAGTAAGTAAAGAAATACACAAAAAAATTACCCAAACAAGTTAATCATTTATTTATTTATGTTTATAAAAGGAAACCATTTATTGCTTTGACACAAACTTCAAGATTTAAGAATAAATTTAAAAGTTTGAAAAGAAAGCAAAATGTTTTAAAACCATTAATTAAAAACTAGATCTTTAAAGTCTAAAGCTTTAAACTTTAGTGAACTTCAATCTAACCCAGCTGCAAAACCCATGTAAATTTTGTACAATATTTTATAAATTTTACATTTTTTTAAAGAAACTTGACAGAGCAGTGAAAACAAAGCAACTTTAAACACTGGGAACCCTAAATGTAATTGGAAGTAAAGGGGTTTCCATTTGAAAAGACCAAAGCAAGACAGAGAGAATAATACATACATACACATACACACACATATATATACATATAATTTAATTTAATAAAAGAAATACAAAATAATTGTAAAAACAGAGGAACTGTTCACAACTTTTGTAAAGAAACTTGAAAATTTTTACAATTTTAATAGAACCCATCTGTAAGTTTTGAAATTTTTTGGATCAAGAAAGTTATAAACCTAATTTTTTTTCTCACATTTTTAATATATATTTAGATTATTTGCATATCTCAAGAAACACACAAACTGAGTCACTGAGTTGAAAGAAATTCACCTTATGTATGTGTGTTTCTCACTCCTACTAGGTGTCTATCTCTAATTCTCTATCTTGACATTATTATTTCAGAAATGGTGAATTAAATCATAGAGATTAGAAACTTTAGTGGGTGATAAGTCCAATAGCTTATCAAACTATAACATGTTAAGGTTGATAAGTTAGGTTGGTATCCGATAAGTAGGAATATGCGGGTCCCTTTGAGCCGGCTAGCTTTGTTATCTTGTGTATTTGGCTTGGAATCTCCAACTGACAAAAGTTGCTAAAGTCTGAAAAGGATATAGCTTTATATATTAAACTAATGTAAAGAATGATTTTTGATAGATTAACATTGGAGAAAAAAAATTGAAATGGAAAAACAATAAAGTGTGTTTTTGGGTTTAGATTTTTTCAAGGTGATGAGATAATTTCATGTGGGTTAAGAAAATTAAATTATTTCATTTTATCTATTTTTTCCAATCGGTTGAACATTAATAAGACAAGACGAAATGAACTTAATGCGGTATCAGTTAAAAAACTTACTAAGAGCGTCTTTATCTCTAGAAAGTTGACGAGTGAGGATGTCTAAGTGTCATCTGGAAGGAGGACATGCTCAATGGACGAGTTGTTAGCTAGATGAATGGCTTCAGCTAGGAAGATTGAGGGGCCCTCTCACACACATGTTAGTAATATATGTGTATGGGGTATTATTGTTATTTTGTTATGGTGTTTGAAAGTTCATGTAAATTTTGAGGAAAAAAAAAGCATTTGAAGGGTATGTGAAAATCTAATGTGCTTGTTGTAAAGTAGTTCACGGGTCCTTAAAAGAGGATGCACTGAAAATGTCATTTTGACTGTTCAATGCTTTTAACTTTACTTGTTACAAAACTAATCAGACATATAGTTGTAAGACCATGTCTTCAGAAGTCCTTACAGTTAGTCTTACGCATTAGAAACATAATTCATATTCAAATAACTTTAAACTCATACGAGTGGAACATATAATATCTTTACATAAACATTCGTCTTAAAACATAACATAGCAAAAATTCTCTATTAAACTATAAAATCTTGGATGCCATTTAGGTAACTATTAAACTATCTAATCAATCTGGTACGCATAATAAAAAGTTAGTGGCGCTGAATGAGTTATGGTTTTTCTTTAAAACATAACTTGACATTCATAATGTTTTATAACCTCATTTAAACATTTTACGATGACATACCATATCATATTTCTAATGATAAGCATTACATATCATGATATAACATGATCCTATCATACCTATCTTAGTCAAGTTAGTCTTTCATAACCTCTACATACATAACATCCTGAATGCAGCTGGAGTTGTATGTCAATATGGGATCCTAGAAACCTTTTATTTCATAAAGCAAGACTCTCCCTTTCTTGCAATGTATGCAAGACTTATATCATTCACCCTTCCTTGCAAAACTTGTTTCTCCTTCTTACCATTCTAGCCAGACTTTAAACTTTCCAGCGTGAAACAAGACTTATATCTCTCCTGTACGAGACAATATTCAACCCTTTCTTGTCAAAAGACAAGAGTTAGCCCTTTCTTGTCAAAAGACGAGACTTATGATACATATAATTACATTAGTCATATAGACAATTATGACCTTTAATGATAAACATAGTTCCTTTCTTGCTTATTAAATGAGATTTACCATACATGTTCTTATTTTTACATATTACATACTTCTTATACTCGGTAAAACTTAACATATCATTTATCCTCTCATTACCCTTTCTTGTACGAATACAAAAGTTTATTTTACAGGTATTAAGTTACTTATCCTCACATCATGCATGTCCACTATTGGTCCTTAAGTTACATAGGTATATCGCATGGAGGGATTTAGTTACCAAAGAACATGGTTTTAGGGTGTTGGCTGCCAAATTCTTATAATGTACCTCACTTGTGGAGGAATGGCTTGGTTATGGGGAAAAGTGATACATGGAATACGTATAAGGCATTTGTACTTGTATATGTACAACCAGCAAAGGTACAAAGGGATTGCAAAGGGTAATATATTGATAAGGAAGTTTAGGTGACTTGCAAGGATACATACTACTTGTGGAGGCTATATGTACTCCATAAGTGGCTTCCTTAGTATTCTTTGGGGTCATGAGCTCGTTACGGAGGTACATGTACTTGCGGGGCTTTTACTTGCGTAGATAATTTCTACCTACGGGATGAATACTTAGCCTCTTTCTCATAACATATTTTAGATACGAAAAGTCACCTGCGGAGGGAAGCTTTACTTACGAACGCATGGACCTCCGTAAGTAGCTTGCTTTAACCCTTTACTCATAATTTCACAGTTGCAAGGACTTACATGCGGATTTTTTGTTCACTTACGAAGGTAAAAACCAATTCGTATGTAACTTGCCTTATGATCATTTCTAGATATTGGGGTCCTATCTATTACTTGCAAAGGTTACGATCCACTTACATGACTTATGCCTATGAAGGCACTTAAGCCTTATGTTTTGCATATATGCTCATCTTTTTACCATCGCCCATTCATTATGATAATCATACATGTATAACATCACTATTCTATGATCATAATTATACATGCATTTGTATATCCTCGTATTATAACATTAATCCTAAACATGCATGTATAAAAGGTTCAAACTTTACATAGAAAACATGTAGATCTATAACAAAAACATTCATATTTACGTAGGGAGATAAGTCAAAAGGCCCAACAAAATTTGTTTCAATATGAAAATACTAAACTTGAGCGGAGGCCGCCTCTTCTAGATTTACCCTAAAAGTGTACCACCAAAAGACGGGTAGCCTCCACAGTGTTAAATTTGGTGAAACTTGACGTATGCAACATTCTTTGAAGGGGTTTTTCATCGGTTAGGCACCACTATGTCACCTCTTATTTCTTATCAATAAGTTTTGATTCTATATTAAAATTATAGTTTAGTCTAGCAGCAAGTTATTAGTTTAGGCCCTGATATCTAGACACCCCCTTATTATAAATCAAGACCCCAAATTTCTACACGGGTCGTATAGCACCATACGTGTCGTATGGCTCTATACGGGTGTATAGCCCATCTGACAGCCCCTGAATTTTTCTTACAGTCAATGTCAAAATTTGTTATACGTGTCGTATAACCCTATATGTGTCGTATGGGGCGTATAGCCATTTGACAGACCCCCCTCCCTCTTGATTTTTTCTCGTTTTCAGTTTCTTCGACCTTGTACGCCACATATGGTGATATACGAGACATATAGGGGATGTCGATTTATAAAGTGAAGTGTGTGTATATTAAGACCCATTAGTTTTGATAAATATTAGCATTTATTAAACTATAAAGTTCAAATCACACGAACTTATGGGTTAAGGGTCAATCTCATTTTATCTAGTTGATTGACATAGACCACAACCCACTTTTCTAAAACTTTGGTTGAATGTTTGGAATAAAAAATACATGTGACAAAGACAAGGATACATCACCAAATAAAGTGCTAGTTGTTATTTTCCCTCTTGGGAAGAGGCTTTCTAGGAAACATACTTTGAAAGGGACTCGTCTTTCACTTTCTTCTTTTTAAAGGGTCACTTCTTTGTGACTTTGAACAATTACTTTACTTTTGTGAGCTACTATATAATTTGAATACTAGGTATAAATTTTATTAAAGTTACACTATATAGAGTTAAATACGGTTTTCATCCCCGAGGTTTCCTAAAAATTGTCATTTGAGTCCACAAGTTTAAAATTTATCATTTCCATCCAAATGTTTCATAAAAATTGACATTTGAATCCATTTAATTACTTTTAACTAACAACGTTAACGTTTTCTGTTAAGTTTCCTACATTAGAGGTATTTTTATCAAAACATTTACAAAACAAATAATCAACTCTACGTGAGGGGTTTTATGCGTTCAGTCTCGTTTGGTAATCACCATTGAGATTTGAATCCACCTATTAGGTTAAATAAAATATAATGACAACCACTTAAAATGACCCATTTCTAACTTTATAAAATACACCACAAAAATATATAAATAAACCAGCCCACGCATTTAACGAAACTTAAGAAGCTGCAATGACCAAAAAATACTGAATACATAAAACTTTTCACGCGGGTTGTTTCTTTTTTGTAATCGTCTTGACTAACAAACCAGCATACGTGAAAAGTTTTATGCATTTTATCTCTTTTGGTAACTATACTTATGATTGGACTCCATGGTAGTCATTTGTTGCTTTGTCTTCTTAATGTATTTTTGTTTAGTGGTCATGTTTTGCCTATCTTGTTAAATAATAGATTTCTTTGATTTAAAGTTTAATTATGATCACGATATTGATATTATATGATTATTATTCATGGACTATTAATGTAAAATTGTTTATTGTTTACTTATAATTTTATGATAATTTGTCTTTTATGGTTATGATATAAATGGTTTTTGTCATATGACTTCTTTGTTTATTTATATATTTTTTCGTTGTGTATATTTTATAAAGTTTGTGACGAGTCACTTTAAGTGGTTATCATTATATTTTATTTTATCTAATATGTGGATTCAAATCGCAATAGTGATTACCAAACGAGAGCGGACACATAAAACCACTCATGTAAAGTTGATTTTTTTAATTGTTTTGACAAAAATACCCCAATGTAAGAAGTTTAATGGAAAAAGTTAACGGTGTTAACTAGGAGTAGTTTTATTAAACATTTGGATGCAAATGACGATATTAAACTTTTGGACTTAAATGACAATTTAAGTGAAACCATATGGATAAAAACACATTTAACTCTTTATATATTAAACTATACATAAAGTTATAAAAGAAATATATATAATTTAAATAAGAAATAAAAATTTAAAAACAAAACCTCATATCAATAGTGGGTTCAAAAAGATTAATCCAATTACTTTAAAACTCTTCACCAAAATGCCCCAACAAACCTCTTTTACTCCACGTATTTCACATAAAAAACAGCTTTATCCATTATAAGTTCTATTATATATTTTTTGGAACTTTTTAGTTTTTATGTGCATTGATAAGTTCCCAAATAGTTTTAAAGACATTTATCCATTATGTGTTTTAACTGTACAATTAGTCGATTACAGGCCAGTTTTATTTTTGTTGTAGCTGAACCTGTAATTAGTTTGTACTTTGTAAGCTTGAGTTATAACTCATTTAAGATTTTGGTAACTATATTTTTTAAAAAGTTGTTTTAAGCATATGTTTTTATAACTATAACCGATTAAACAAGTTATTTATGGATATGACATATTTTATTTAATAGAAGTGCTCAAAAGATATTTTTGTATTAGTTTTTTTATTTTCTAAAAAGGACAGTCATTTTGATAAAAAAATTGATTTGAACGGGTAGCGGAACCAGTAATCTTTTTATATAGGGTCACTATTTTTTGGTGCTCATATGTTTAAGAACAACAACCTAATTTTTGTGTCGGGTCGGGTTGAATTTTTAAGAAACCAACACCACAATTTCAGTTTTGTTAAAGTGATTTAATTTGGTTCGTATAGTTTGTTCAGTACGGCTCGACCATTTTAGGGGCTCAAAGTGAGGTAAAATTTTGAGGGTCTTTTTTCTAAATACATGTAGGACTGCAGCATCAACTACCCATGACATTTTCTCTATTGTTTTATATAAAATTTAAAGTTTCTGTTGTTTTGTTTATTTTTATCATTTGCATCTAATATGCTAACAATTTTGTTTTTCAATGACTTAGGAATTAAATGTGTAATAAGAGCAATTAAAAGCTAATAGTTAACTCAAATTAATAGACATTTAAGGTAATTTGACAAACCTCATGATCGTGGATGCAATTTTCTTGGTGAAGCTTTTCTCTTCACATTTGGCTGCAAAACCATATGGGTTCAACCTTGACTGCATTAAAATTAAAAAAATATTTATATATCATACATTTTACTTTCCACGTTATTTAATGAATTAAAGTGTGTGGTTTGTGTGGTCTAGCCTAACACATACATAGTGGTATTTCTTAACTATTCTTTTGCAACATTTTAGTTTTCTCGGTAACTTCACACATGCTCTTTTAAAACTTGATTACAATTAGATTGATAGAAGCGTAAGGATAAATTTGGAGTTAGGGTTTTAATATGTGGTAGAAGGGTAAGGATAAATTTATAATTTTACTAATTAAAAGTGAAGAAAAGGTTGTACCTTGCAGCTTGCAAGAGTCGAATTCGCAACCTATTCTCCACTCCCACACGCATTAACCAGTGAACTAGTAGCATATCTAAGTTATAATGTGAACCTAAAAATACTAATGAGTTCATCTCTTGAAAAACTATGAGTTCACTATATAAATCAGTATTATATTTTACACTATCGGCTCAAAAATCAATTGCGTCTCTTGACCCCTACTCTAAAGCATAGTTTTGCCCCTGATTTGAATTATATGGATGCTAAATCAAAACTGGTTAAAGAACACTAAATAATAAATAACCTACTACGGATTGAAACAATACCACTTCGAGTTGGCTTGGATACTTCTCTTACAGACCAAACGATAGAACTCATTCTTAAAAGACTAGTATGGTAGGTCAGATAACTCATTTGGGTTTTGGTCTATAAACCAATCATTTGCTATCCATACAACCGTTTTGGATTGAGTATCATATCTTGTAATGATTCCATTGTGTAACATTTGACCATTCTTAAAGGTCAATGTTCTTGTTGGTCATGATCACATTGGTCACAATCGGCTCCATCAGACCACCACTCCGTGGGCCACCATTCCAAGTTGGCCCTAATACCATTGTTACAGACCAAACCGAAGAACTCATCCTAACAAAACTAGTCCTTTTAATGATAGAGCTCATTTGATGTATAAACTTCTCATTTTTTCATACGATCGATATGAGACAAACATCATATACTGCAAGTGTTTCAGTCTTTAACATTTAACTTCTTAAGGGACAACATTCTTGTTGGTCATGGCTAGCTCCACTAGGCCATTATTCCGAGTTAGCTCTAAGACCCCCTGTTCTCTCCATAAATTTCCCTTCCCCATAAATTTCCCTCATTGCCTCTTCTCTCCACGTCAGACTCACTCAGTCACTCATTTCTCGTCCTTCAATATCAGACGAGCCTCCATTAAAAACGACCGCATTGGAGACCATCTAAGAAGCCATTTACTTGTTCGTTACAGTCATCACATAAAGATGATTAACGGTATTATCCGGTTGGATACCGTCCGATATCCTTTTGTACCACTACACATATTATGCAAGTATAAGAATCAAAACATCAATTAACACTTTTGAAAATTGGTTTAAAGAATCAAAACTCTAAAGTAGAAACCCTAGTTTAAGTTGGGCCGGACTGATCTCACGGCCCAAAACAGTAACGTACGAGTCAAAATTAAAAAAAGTCAACACGCCCAACTGTTTATTACCGAAGCAAACTGCATACACTTTCAACCAACAAATTCTCCATTAACATTCTCCCTCTTCGATCCATTGGTCAACAACTCAAGAACACCAACACCCCACCTGAGATCTAGTAATCCCATCATAACCCTCATCGATTCAATCCAACAATCATCAGTTTTCATCGATCTTGAAAGTTGTAAGTACCCAATTTACTTCTGTAAATCTCAACTTATTTGCATCTTCATCATCATCATCTCTGTAGATCTAGTTTACTTACCCATTTGAATCGATAATGGGAAGTAATTACACACCGATCCCCAAAGATTCTTTCGTCGAATTGCAGTTACAAGATCAGAACAATCATCGATCTCAAAACCCTAAGTCATCCCACATTGTCGATGATCTAGACGATGATACTGATTTTGACAATTTGCCCCTTGTGATTGTATCGAAAGAAGCCTCTGGTTCAGGGATTTACGGTGCTGTTTTCAATTTAGCTACTTCCGTCATCGGCGCCGGAATCATGGCACTTCCGGCGACCATGAAAGTCTTAGGGTTAATCGTCGGTGTTGTTTTGATCTTCTTGATGGGTGTTTTGTCAGAAATTAGTGTTGAATTTCTTATTAGATTTGCTGTTCAATGCAAAGCGAATTCGTATGGTGAAGTTGTTCATGAAGCTTTAGGGAAACCTGCAAGAATCTTGTCTGAAATTTGCATCATAGTGAACAATGCAGGTGTTTTGGTAGTGTATTTGATCATAATTGGGGATGTGATGTCGGGTTCGCTTCGCCATATAGGGGTTTTCGATCAATGGTTAGGTAACGGGTTCTGGGATCATAGGAAGCTAGTGATATTGGTCGTGGTGGTCGTGTGTCTAGCCCCGTTGTGTGTGTTGGATAAGATCGATTCTTTGAGTACCACATCGGCTGCTTCGGTTGGACTTGCAGTCGTGTTTGTTGTTGTTGCATTTGTTGTTGCGTTTGTTAAACTTGTAGAAGGGAAAATCGAGCCTCCTAGGTTGACCCCGGATTTTGGTTCAAAAGCGGCGATTCTTGATTTGTTGGTTGTGATTCCTATAATGTCGAATGCGTATGTGTGTCACTTTAATGTTCAGCCTATTTACAACGAGTTAGAAGATCGTTCGCCTCAAAAAATGAATAAAGTGGGGCGTCTCACGACTGTTCTATGTGTGATGATATATGCATCTACTGCAATCGCGGGTTATCTTTTGTTTGGGAATGATACTGAGTCGGATATTCTCACTAACTTTGATAAACCCCTCGGGATCCGGTTTAGTACCGCTTTAACTTATATAGTTCGTGTTGGATATGTGCTTCATTTGGTTCTTGTGTTCCCTGTTATTCATTTTTCCTTACGACAAACGGTTGATGAGTTGGTTTTTAACGGGTCGGGCCCGTTGTCAGAAAGTAGGAAAAGGTGTTTAGGGTTGACATTTGTGCTTTTGACACTTGTGTACTTGGGATCAACGATGATCCCAAGTATATGGACTGCTTTTAAGTTCACGGGTGCAACCACGGCTGTGTCATTAGGGTTTACGTTCCCAGCTCTTATCGCGCTTCGGTTAAGTAGCCAGGGTCCCGGTTTGACTAGTCGTGAACGGTTCTTGGCTTGGTTAATGTTGAGTTTGGCTGTCATAGTTTCCGTTGTTGGAGTTGTTGGCAACATTTATAGCATGCAAAGTAAATCCGATTGACTTGTTTGGGTCGTTGGTACGGATCAATCGTACAAGCATCACATTTTGGGCAACATGGAACCGTGAAGAACTCTTTTGCGAAATGACTAAATTACCCTCGTGAGAGCTGTAACAATATTTGTTTAAAATATAAAATTCGAGGTAGATACACAACTATAAACATCATGTACGATTTGACACATTCTCATTCGTTTAAATTTTGTTATTGTAATGATTAACCTTATTGGTTTACAGGTGAAATACTATATATTTTACATTCTATATGATTATAAAGATTGTTAATATCAGTTCTATTAAAATGTATTGTTATTATTATCAACCTGATGTATTAACTTTGTTATGATATGATTTATCGTGTTTTTTTATAAGCAGTGTATTTGTTTATTTTAGTATACACTCGCCACCATCAAAAGTGATTATTACAACCTCCTGTGGCATAAGCACATCCAGACATTATAGTTAGTTATCTAATTATAATTATTCAAGTGTTATATATTATACAATCACCTAATGCCTCACATCGAAACACCCTATTAAGATATAGTCTAAGACATAAACTAAACCAAATTACTCATATTATCATAGATAATGCATTTTGGAGATTCAGGTAATAATCAAGATTAATTAGGTCATACACAATCAATCAGAGTTAACAATAAAATCAAGACTCAAGTGCTTAACTATCAAAATATAAACGGTTAGATCATGGTTGACTATGGTAAAATTAATTAACAAAACACTTAAGAGATAGGGGTGTAAACAAGTCGGAGTTATTCGTGAAATACTGAAGATTGACTTACTACAAACTCATACCAAGTCAATCTCAAACGAGCTTGAGTTCCAGCTCGGGCTTAAATTGAAGCTTATTTAATAAACGAGTTCAAGTCAAGATTCATGGATTATGTTTGACTATGCTTGTAAGTTGTAAGCATAAATCGTTAATTCTTTTTTGGCCAGCAATAAAAAGCTATAAATCACCAAATGAGCATGAATGCATGATACAATTACAGACTCTAACAAGAAGTTATAGACCCATATCTAACCTTCACATCTCTTACACCACTACAAACTCAAATAAATTCACACCAACTTTCCAAATCTAACAAATGCACATTTCCCCTATTTTTTAATCCAAAGGAAGATGGTAGCCATTATATCCCCATAATTAGGTCTGGACTTAGATTCAATGCATAAAACAACATATCATTCTTTTTCTTCCATATAAACCATAATGTTGTTAACACTATAGAGTTTAGCAGCTTTTTAATAGAATTTGTCACCACTTATGGTTGTTGATGATTGTAGTATCTCACTAACAATATTTTCCCAAAAGCAAAGCCCTTACACTGTGCTCTCATTTTTCCCATACCTCTTTTGTGGTATTACAAGCAATCAACAAGTGGTCTTTAGTTTCTTTAAAAACACCGAAGGGCACATACACTTAGCGGATTCAACGTTCACATTCCTTTTGGCCAAATAAAAATAAATTCATTAATAGGGACCCAATTATTCCATTGATTAAAAACAGACTTGCTTGAAACAAAACGTTTTCAAATGCTTCGTTGATGCACAGAACAGAAATCCCACAATTTATATCGTTCCACAAAGCCATGACTTGATTTTTTTATCGTAATGAATTCCCACTTCCTTTCGGTAGCATGGAAAGCCTTAATGAAACGTACTCATAGACACTCCGGTTCAGTTTTATATCTCCATAACCAAACCACCAAATTGTTTACCCAAGCTATCCCATGAAACTTTTTTTCTTGAGATGAGTCTCCCATATATAGGACCTTACTTCTTATACTTGCAAAGGGGCTTTGTAAAGTGATAAATATTAAATAGTAGGTTGGAAGTCTCTCAAAGACAACTTTAATGAGAGTAAATGGACCCCAAACAATAAAGGGATGCTTTTCATGATTCATGATAGTTTTTTTTGAACGTCAGGTTAGTGGTTAGTAAGTTAGTAACACCAAGGTAGCAATTATTTGATTCTGTTAGTGATCGAACACATGACATTCAAAAGAAGCAAAGCTTCCCGTCTTCCCTTGAACCATTAAACCAAGGGATCATTGGCATGATTCATGATAGAATAATGATGAACTTGTCAAGCACTGGTTTCCAATTTTTCACTAAAATTAAAATTTGCTTCCACCTTTAATCCTAAATAGGAGTAGGGATGGCAATGGGACGGGTTTGGGACGGGTCTAGTTTATCCCAACCCCATACCCGGTTATACCTATACCCGGCCTAACACCCGTCGTATATGTATTGGGTATTTACCCGTCGGGTATCGGGCATACTCGCGGGTAATCGGGTACACCCATTTATTTCATGAAGTATACCTATCGGATATCTTTTCAACATTTTGCCCAAATCTCTTTGTCGCTATCCATTTTCGACTAAATCTATTTGCTAATGTTTCACTGACTCTCTTCTTATATAAGTAGGTTTGAAGAAGAATCAAAAGACTAATTGTCGAATTATTCGAGAAGGATATTCACCGAAAGAGAAGAATATAAGAATTAAAGAACTTGAATATAATATGGTTAAAATACTAAAAATAAATATAATATATTTAAAATAACAAAAGAAAAACCAAAAATTATTTTGGGTGTATATCGGGTAAACGGGTATGCCTAGTCGGGCATGCTTAATTAAGTAAACGGGTCGGGTAAACGGGTATATCATGTAATCTCATATCCGTCCCAAACCCGTGAAAATTTTAAAGAAGATTCCCATACGCGGTCCCATACCCGCTTACTCGACCCCATACCCGTCCCAGATATCTCGGGTTTCGGATATTCTCGTCGGGTTCGAGTTTGATTGTCATCCCTAAATAGAAGAAAGTAAAGCAACCCGCTTTTTATTTCATAATATGGGCCAATCGACTCGTTTTATTTTCTTCCACTTCTATAACATATAACATGCTTATATTTAAAAACCTTAAGGCCAAATAAAAAGCATCTTAGAACTCTCATCATGTTTGCCGCATTCAACAAGGACCATTCTCACATTAATATAGCGTCATCCACTAATAAAGAAGGCCTCCATCTTCTAATTTTCTTTTGATATATCATAGTCTTAGTACGAGTTGTTGGCTTATGTAAACTTTAAAGCAATGAATGGAAGCGAGTAAAAGCAAAAAATGCGAGTTAAAACTAGGGGTTATTTGACAATCTCTGAACTAGTAAATGCCGAACCAATAAGACGTCTGATTTGGTAAGAGTTTCTGAACCAGTAAATGTTGAACTAGTAAGTGTTATTTGATATGATCTCTGAATAACTGTGTAAAATGATTATTTATCCATTTAAGCTATTATGTATTGAATGAAATATATTTGTATGGTCATATTTTTAAATGATTATACTGAATGATGAGTAGTTATAGAAAAGTAAAAAAACATCATAAAATATCAAAATTACACATTAATTTTTCAAAATCCAACACACGCACGTTTATTCCTAGTTTTATATTATTAAGAGTTTCCAACTTTAAAGGTATTTTATTATGTTAATTTCATGATATAAACAGAAACAAAATAAAATACATCTAGCTACACGTTTACTAGATTCCAAAAGTTAGTATGTATAATTATTTAGTTATATAAGTAACTTGTTTATACAATACAACATACTAATAATAATTTATATTCCTCCAACTGCTACTTTTTGGTATGTGGGTCGTTTCCCTCCTCTAACCTCTCCACATTTCCAACTCACCAAAGATTAGAAGGCCTCGACCAGGGACGGCTTAACTATTTTCGGGGCCTAAAGCGAACAAAGAAGTTGAGGCCCTTTTTTATATATATTATTTTTGAAGTGTAATAAAAAAATTAAATTTAAAATTTCATCCAAGCAAACGTTATTTAAATAACTTATCAACACAAATAAATATTATTTTCCTAATTATTTTATTAAACATAATATGTAGTTTTCAACCGTAGCATTAAGTTGGTTATAACTTTAACCATACTAATTTATGTAGTTTATATTTTATATATAGTATAATATATATATATATATATATATATATATATATATATATATATATATATATATATTACAATTAAGTTGTATTTTATTTAATATATTTTCCATCTCTATATACAATAAAAGAAAATTTTCAATCGAGAATAAATATATTTTTAAAATGAAAAAAATAAACATGTATGTCAAGAGAAAATTATAGTAATATCAAATACATCAATTTTTTTGTGGCATCGATCGTATATTTAGTAAGCAACTAAAATCCACCATAGATTGTATCACAATACAAGTGCAAATAAATAGGTTTCCATGATGTATAAAAAGACAATATTTTAAATGTGAAAAACAATAATGAAACAAAAGTCTTTATGACCCCGTACTTCCTATTTGCTTTTCACTAAAAAGTAAATTCTAATTACCGATGTTACCACCTCTTTCATCTTTTT
This sequence comes from Flaveria ramosissima, assembly GCA_025215565.1. Classification (NCBI taxonomy): domain Eukaryota; kingdom Viridiplantae; phylum Streptophyta; class Magnoliopsida; order Asterales; family Asteraceae; genus Flaveria; species Flaveria ramosissima. The sequence goes on along the minus strand of CM046029.1, from coordinate 70,819,787 downwards.
TAAAAATAATCTTCTCCGGCGTTTCAACACCACATTTTACAGTAACACAAAAAGCAGAGCAAATCCATAAAATTGTTTTTTAGTATTCTCTTCTTTCTCCACGATCATGAATATTACATTATTAAAAATATATTTAGCTTAAAAATATGTTATAATAGCATTTTAAAATTGAAGGCCCTTAAAATATGGGGGCCTAAAGCCATTGCTTCACTTGATATAAGCTAGAGCCGCCCCTGGCCTCAACAGGGGTGCAGGTCGCGGCTGGGTGTAGGCCTCGACAAGGTTAAGAGGTAACAATTTTTTTTGAAACAAACACTTCAACCTCTTACCGGTTCATAGCCTCTTAATGTAATCTTTAATAGGCTATCAAACAGCCCATTAGGCTAAAATCGAGTTACAAAAAAGGAAATAGGTGGAAACAAAATTGAAGCGTCAAAATCGACCAATGAAATATTAATGGAGAAATCATCAGTGTTTCTAGTCTTAGTCTTCCCAATAATGTAATCGCCTAGAATTCGAACCATCGCCTAAAAATCGTTGTGTGTTCCTATTCACCTCGAAATCAAATCATCAGTCATCGCTTATGTTCAACTCCATTGAAGTTGATCATTTCATCACTGAAGGTGATCAGATTGTCATCGCTTCTGGCTTGGGTTGATTGGATTTTGTTAAATAAGTTCATCAGCTCACAAATCATCAAATTAGGTAATTCTTTATGTCTTTGCCTTTTATGTTATCTTTGCTTGATTTTGCTTTATTATTTCTGTCCCATATTTAAAGCTTAATTATATTCAAATTAAATCAACACAATATACTATATCAGTGTTATAATTCATCACAAAATCATGATGATATCAATAATTTTCGTAATAAAACAAATACTAGAAACATCAGTTATTAAAAATTAATAATAATATCAAAAGAATAAGTCTATAAAGCAAATTATAACTTTTAGAAAATTTTTAATTTACGGAGGGTTTAGAGTTTATGTAGTGGTTTCTATTTCAGAATTAGTTTAATAGCAGTTCATGGAGAGTCTCATATCTAGCTTTTCTGACATTGACTCCGTGGACTCAAGAAGAGACATGTTTTCTGAGTAATCACGTTGCAACAAATACAATTGACAAAGTCAGAGTCCGTTTGTTGAGGTAGCGGACTCTCCATAAACCTTTATGAAACCATTTTCAAATTAATAATCACCACAACATGAGACTCTAAACCCTTCATAAGTTTAAAATTCTAACTTCTATGAAGACTTATCCTGTATAATGTTTCATATAAATTGCACAAGACAAAAATTACCCTAAATGGTAACCACAAATCAACACAATAATAAATCAACACTTGCTAATCGAATACTTCTATAATGAAACAAACACCATAATAATATTCATGCTTTAACTAACCCTGAACCTCATTGTCACACCCTCAATTTCCACAAATGTGGTAATACCGCTAGGCACGTGACATACCAGGATCTTAGCCATTAGTTACACCAAACGACGCAACAATTACAAAACAAAATTTTCAAATTAAATAAAGTTTCTTAAAATCAGAATTAAATACGAAACATGAAAATAAGTGCGGAAGCGTATAAACCATAATTTAAATGGCGCAAACACGCGCAAACCAAATAAATATAATTTATAGAAAAATGTAGATTGTTCATTTGGCTATACGATGATGAATGCAATGCAAGATGCTCCTATTCGTGCGCAGCTTAAGAACCTAAAAGAAACATGCTAAAGTGTCAACACAAGGTTGGTGAGTTCACAGGTTTATCAGAAAACCATAAGTAATAGTAATGAAATCCAGATCAAGTAATCAAAGCATATAAGTAGGTAGCTAGCCTACAACAACTCACTATGTGTATGAATTTCGCGACCGAGCTGACAGAAATAATATAATGAATGCCCCGGCTGTGGATACCAGACCACAACACTGTAAAACAGGCTAACCATTCACCCGTTTGACCTCCAGTCAAGCTAGCGCGACTAGCCCGGGTGGGGTTTGTCAAACCCAGTAGATCTACTAACAATCACCTCGCTAATTCCATATTAACGGTCCGAAGAGGCGTAGTGGTATCACAATAGTAAACCAGTATATGCAGTATTACCAAATCTAAGTATTGTATGTTTATGAAAACAACATGTTTCTCTCCCCCAAAAGAGAGTATAATACGAAAGTGGGGCTGAGAACTCACCTTTATTACACAACGAATGAAATAATGCAGAGAGCGGGAAATTAGATTTCCAAATAACCTGAATTAATATTAGTTGATAATATTAATATTAATTGTTAAATATAAATATAAAGAAGGTACGGTTTCGCGTTTAACGACTCAGTTCGGGTTCGTGTCGGTCATTAATGTTATAATCATACTCAAACACCGACACAATTTCATACCACATACAACATGTAGTCACCATTTATACCATATAATTTAAACCTTGCATCGAACATGCCCACAACATAAAATTTACATACACCATGCATACAATCTACACCAAAAACATATAACCCACAAAATCGAGACGGGCAACGACCCAAACATAACACACTTACATATACTAAAAATATGTATATTTATATATATTACACACGCATTACATAAATATATATAATTACCAAACACCAATAAGTATCAAGCACCTACCATAAAGATGATCCGGATTTACATTGGACATAGCTACATACGTTGTCACAACAAGCATATTTCATACTCATAAACACAACAAACATTCAATAGTACAAGATTAAAACAATAACTAAAACAAGCACCACATGTGCATACATGTTCACTGTGATACCCTCGCACACAAATCTCCATGCATATACTAAACCCCAATCCACACTAACATATTTGCATACACCTCACAATCATAACCTTGATGCATTCACATATATGAAAGCATAATTATTCTATGTACAAAAGTCATACAACATACATACACATAGACACACAACTCTCGGCCAACCCAAAAGAAAAGAAAAACATTTCAATTCCAAAACACCTACACGCACACAACCATAAACACACACTGCACACACACTTATACATTAAAACAACCACTAAACACACACACTCCATAAACACTCACCTTTTTCATGCATTGACATTCACAGGAGCATTCAACCGAAAACAAAATTACATAAACCATATGTACAAGAACACCCCATAACTAAAGAGTATCCCCGCAAGCACCACACGCGGCCAAACCATGACCCGAACAACCCACACACGTAAAGAACCAGATCGAAACCGAAACTGAAACCGAAACCATAACAATACAAATGTGACTATGGATCGAGTAATCTTACCGAACAAGATGGGAGGGTACGTCGATCACCGTTCGCGGCCGTTGTTTGTTGGGTTCTTCGGATGATTGCGGTTAAAGACGGTTACGAGGTGTCTTGACTGTCGAGGAGAGGGGCTTCCATGGAAGAGATGTTTCTGGTGAAGAGAACCATGAGGATTAGAAGGCTTCCGAGAGCCAAACGAGGGGTGGAGGATGAGGTCGAAGGTGACTACTCAAGTGTGGAGGAAGTTGGTTGACGGCAGGAGGTTTCCAGGAGCACTAGGTATTCGAATGAAGAAGACCAAGAATACGGAAGTTATTGTATGATTAACCAAGTTTTCAAGAAGTTACTTTAGAGTCCTTCAAGTTTATTCAATGTGCATTTGAGGTTTTCTTTAATTAGTTTAGGTTTAATTACGATTAATATTTAACAAAGGTTAATTATTAGAAATAATTATAGGTTAATTATTAGAGATACTTATAATGATAATTCTTTTCGTTTAATAAGTGAAATTTACTAATTATTAAAGTGACGGAGAATAACGTTACCCTGGAAAATCGAATTGTCACACTCATATGAATCTAACATTGATATTTGATAGGTGACATCGGGGTTCATCTATGACAAAACAAGTCAATAATAGTCGTGCCGAAACACTTCCAACCGATGAAAAAGGATGAAACGGATGCAACAAGTTGGCTCGGTATTGACTGCACATCTATAGCGAACAACCTATCAATAAAGCATGAATAAAACCCATATGTTGTGGCTGTCAAACAACAAGGAACAATACCTATACAGTAAATACCCCATTAAATACGGTTGGTAAGCATTCAATTCCCTCCATCTACTCTAACCGAACGATAATGGCGCTTGATCACAGGGATTCAACCCATATTGTGGTGAGGCTAACAGTTTGTTTAAGCGAGGATTGACCAGGTTGCGGCGAAGGAACTGTTCCATCTAATACACAAGCTAATCCATACCTTAAACTTTTACAATCGTGAATAAAAGAGGTGATGAGTTCCCAACATATATCTAGTATACAATATTATTCAAGGGTTTTTAGACGAGTTGAATATTATAGATGAAAGAAAAATGTTATAGACTATAGTTAAACGTGTTCATACAGAAGAAATTTCAAAAGTAATAATCTTTTAAAAAGTCTTTAGTCACGACTCACGTAGTTTACATGTAAATCGGTATAAAAAGCCAAAGGAAATTAACCAAAAGGAAATATTAGGCTATTAGCACACACACTCCCAACACATAGCAACAAAAGGTATAAAATATGGCCCCAACAAGCAAGTGTGTTAAAATATTATTGGTTAGAAGAAAAGTGAGGTCTATTATATGTCTAATGTATAATGTCTATGGCTGTTTGATTCCCTAAAACCTGCCACGAGACATGAACTATGCTGCCACATGTCTCCTAACTTGTGGTCAACGTTGCCTCCCCTAGGTGCATTGGGCAATCACAATAAAGGCATTTTAATAATTTAATTTAATAGAATCTTTTGAGTGAATAGGGATTCTATAAACGGTTTGACACGTGGAAGAAATCCGTTATCGATGTGAAAAGAGATGCGAGCGGGGCGACATGGTGAGGAGAAAGAGATACGAGCGGGGACGACATGGTGAGGGGAAAGAGATACGGGCGGGGACAACATGATGAGGAGAGAGGCGGCAATTATTTCGTTAGAGAAAATAATGTTAGGGGGATTGTGAGAGGAGAGGAGTAAAAGAGAGCAGAAAGAAGTCCATGATAAAATCTGACAATATGTTATGAATAGTCTAAAAAAGTTTGTGGATGGTGTAAATGCCTAGCATAGGATTATAACAAGGTATTTTTATAAATTACTAGGAATGTTACACATATAAAAAAGTCTTGAGCACGAATTTTTACGCCGTATCCAGTATATCAAACACAGATAGCCATCGACAAACACAAAAGCATAAAACTATCAAGATTTGAATGTAGCGGGATATAAAAACATTAATAAAAGAACAACTTAAAACTAAAGTTTGAAAGAAAATAAAAGGTATCCGGACGAAGAATCAAAAAACAAAGTAAGGAAATAAGATGTCAAACCACTACACGAGCTTTTCCTTTTATTTTTTGTTAAAGTGGCCAGCCTTAAATCTATATATTTATGTAGGGGAAGATTATTATTATTTTATATTAAAAAAGGTGCAAGGCCTTCTATGTTGCACACCCTGGTTGGTTATCGCGTATGTTAAAAAAACATTATAGCTAAACTTACCTAACATACAATATAATGTTAACTAATAATCTCAACCCAAGTGGTTGAGATGAAATATCTCAAAACTTCATTAAAATAGAAGAAAGTTTTGGATTAAAGTTCACACGTTGTTACCAGATTTTAATAAAAAGATTTGATCTCAAAACTTCATTAAAATAGAAGAAAGTTTTGGATTAAAGTTTCACACGTGAAAAAAATTAGGTTGGACCAGAGGTTTTTCAACTAAAACGGATTTGATGTTGAGGGTGGTTTTAGATTTAAGACTGATAGGGACAGACTGATATACGATCTTCCGTTCGAAGACGTGTCAAATTAGCGTCCAAACGTTTCATACTTGAGTAATGATACAATTAGCCGTTAAGAAAAATAGTATAATGTTAATTTACAATTTGCATCTACTTCAAGTGAAATAATTTATTGATTAATTAAACCTTAGAGACAATGGTGGGTCATATGATGTGGGGACTCGATGAATCCCAACTCCAAGAACATACAACTCATTCAAATCCTAGGATAATATCCCCAATGCACAAATAGGTTATAGATACAACTCACTGCCATCACGACTGACCTTCACAATATACAACCTCATACACAATAATTTTATATTGATTCCCTTTGAGTTGGCGAGCTTGTTAATTTTTTCTGAACGGCAAATCTTATTAAAAAACAAGAGCTACAAACTAGCAAGAAGCTAAAAGGTAACAAACACCGGATACAAATTATAGTTTCAAATATTAAAAATTTCCTCTATTCTCATGACCCACATGTACCCTTGAATTAATTTGATAATTTACACCATCTTGTCTTTGCTAATTTACTTCGCATTTGGTGGACTTTATTCAAGGTTGTATCCTTGAATGGAGTAAGAGCTAGTCTTGCTGAGAAACACCTCAAACTCATCTGGTCTTCTCGTTAAGGAGTAACTGATTACTACACCTATAGAAAGTAGACCCTTTGAGAAATAGTATGAGTGCATGACATCAAGGCTTCATGCAATGTTAGTGACGCAACAGGCGAGATGAGAAGATAAAGATAGGATTAAGACATAGAGTAGAGTTACCAAATAAGACATTATAGGTCTATTCGCTTTAAATATGAGATTCCTAACGTGTCACTTAAAATGAAGATGAAACGCCTCGAGCTAGGGGGAGGGAACAAGGTTATTTAATACAAGGGCGTTAATCTATTTACACTTTTTAGATACAAAAAGGTGTATAGACCAATGATTTAGCTCAAATGGTTAAAGTATAACCCATATAAATATAAAAAAAAACTTGGTTTTAAGTCTCAATCTCAACAAAGATACTTAGATTTAAGTTAGAGAGTTTTTCTAGTTGTATGTTTCGTCCTACGGGGATTGAGGATGCAATCGCGACAAGTAAACGAATAGAACGGTCCGATTAGGTAATACCCATGCTCTAAAACAAGGTTCAACATCCGCCGCTAAAAAAGTGTGCATACTATTATTTCACAAATCATCAAACCTAGTAAAAAATATCAGAATTGATGTATCTTTTGGAAAAAGAAAAAGCCCAAACGCATAATATAGATAAACCCCATGCAATTAACTTAAACAAATAATTAACAATTTTATAACTTCAACAAGTTTCTGCTTTTCCAAAGATCTACAGTATAGTCCACCAAATAACCGTACCAAAGACACATGTCACCCACTTCATCATACCTTCCAAAACAAAAAAACTTTCAGGTCGCTCCAATTATTCAAATCGATGAAACTAGGGTTTTGACTTTTGACTATCCACAAAAAACCCAAATTCATCCAACAAAATCCAAAATAAACTACAAAATTGATCCTAAGTTCTAACATCTAACTGCACATATACGGTATACCAGCAACAGCATCAATCATCGGCTTTTGACATCACCGACAACCGGCTCGGCCGGGGCTGAAAATCACCTCTCCGTCGCTGCTGGTGCGACGACGGCCGGATCAACGCGGCCAACGCTCGCTTCACCAGATCACCTTCAACAGTCCCGATCCTCACGAGCGAATTCGTCATCGCAGATCTCCGAGCATACAGTCTATGAGACCGATACGCCGTCGTATTGTCATGATTACCGTTACCGTTACGTGAATTCGAGCTCTTGTGCAAACTACACCGGAACGATCCAGGATGCGTCGTCGGTGAACACAAACACGTCTTCTTCGATCCATGACTCCACGGCACCTTATTGCTATTACTCCGATCACCGTTCACGTTCACGTTAACGTTAACGTTCATGTTTCTCGACGGTGAAGACGACGTCGTCGTCGCAACAGAACGGTGAGGAGACGTGTGACGGTGATCGATTGAAAACCTAACCGACGGAGATGACGAAACGTAACCGCCGCGGAGGCTAATCCTCGTCGGAGATGTGGATCTCGCCGGAGAGGCGAAACTAGACATCGGAGAAGCAAAACCAGAGGATTTCGACGATGATGAGATTGTGGAGGAACAAAACCTACCTGACGGCGAAATCGATCGTTGAAAGCCGCTCCGTACCGCCGGTGAACCACCGGATTTGTGTTTCTCCGGCGACATCATCGGAATTTGCAGATCTGACGGATGAATGATTGAATTCAACGAAGAAGAAGAAGTATAGTAGTAGTGGTAATAATATTCTGTGATTTCAGGTGTTCAATTTGGCAAACCTAGGGTAATGAAAAGCATCGTTTATATAGAGTTTTGAAAGGCGGTGGCAAAGCTGTAATTAAGTATTTAACCAGGGGTAATTGTAAGATACCGGCCGTTGGTTAAAGGAAACAACGGCTTTTGGGTTTGAACCGATTGTTCGTAAGTGGGTCCGGGTGGGTTAAGCTATGGGCGGTGGGTGATAATGAAAGGTGTTTGTGGTCACGCGCTTTAAACATCGTGAGGTGTACGTGGTGTTTGTAGTGGCGCGTGGAAGACACCTTCGATGGTTGGGAGTGGGATTGGGTGTTTGAAACGGCTTGGCGCGAAAGTTGGCACCTGTTGTTTACATGATGAAGGAGTTCATGTAGTGGTGACACGTGGATATTATGAGCGCTACATGAAGTACAGTCCAAATAGATCTTGATCGAGAAAAATCTTACTTTTTTTATAGGAAAGTTCCTATTCTAAGTCTTTTAATCGTCTATACAATATGATTTTAAGGATTTAAAATGTTCACTTTCGAATAGAGAGACTATCTTACTATTACAATGTGTTTTAGTGATGAGAAAAACCTAATTACTTAAAATTTTGCGTTTAAAGAGATCATCATAACGGTTAAGAATACCCGAAGACTTGAGGGTGAATATTATGGATACCAGCGGCTTAGACGGGTACACATCGCAATCCATGAGACCGGCTATATTTTCGCGTTCGTGAACCCATGCTTGAAGCCAAGGGTGTCTCAACGTTTTCAGAGGCTTAAAGCGAAAATGAAATCGGAGGTCTTTTAAAATTTTATCTTTAAAAACTTTTATGTTTTGAAGCACAAACACTAGTTGATTCATGATTTTTAAATCAGTTAATTCAAAGTAAAAAACTAACTGATTCAATGATTTTATATTCTAATAAACTATAACAAGTAAAAAGCTAAAACAAATAAACAATTAGCAATGTGCAAATCAAATAAAAAGAAGCATATACAAAACCAAAACAAATTTAGAACAATTATCAATTAACAACTTGTCCCTAGAACAAAGAATTAAAGAAAAACAATTAGCAATACATTAAGCAATTTACCTTATTTAGGGAGATAATCAATCAATCAGAGAACCCGTTTAGCCTAGTACCTAATCGTGAGTCCGTTACTCCACTAGATGTCCAAATGAAATTGAAGTTTAAAGGCTTCTTAATTGCAACAAAATCAAAGAAGCAAATCGTGACCCACCGGATGAAATTAGAGAAGCAAATGAACGTTAGGGGGGAGGGGGTTCTTATTCATGACTCCAGTGAAGAAATTGAAATTTTGGGTGGCTGGGTTCGTTTGGGGCAAGCAAAATCATAAGCGAATCATGGGTGCGCGGTTGTTCATCTTAGCCATTTGACTTTGTTCGTCTCTTCATTTCAACTCCCCCACTCAAACCCCCAATCAAGAATTCACCACTAGCTTGTGTTGAAGATCTACGACTTGCCGACCTAGGTTTCCTTTTTTCTTTCATTCATTCTGCTTTTTTTAATTTAGTTTATTTTGGGCTTAGATCGAGAATGAGCTATACAATAAAATTTATTTTTTCGTGGCCTAGAATGAGTGGGTTTAAAGCCCTAGCTTATTTTTTTAAGCTGTTGAGCCGCCCCTGCTTGAAGCCACGGTTCTTTCTATTGTGTAATTGTAAAGCAAAGCAAACAACCAATATTGGTAATATGTACATTTTTTATTCATTATTATTTTAAGACAAAATTTATTTTTCTTAAAAAATTAGTTCGTTAATCTAAGAGAAAAGAAAGACCAAATGCACAATCTTGTTTATTTTCTTTTTATGAACATGCACAAATAAAAGATTTAATGAAAAGAAGTTGTTCTAAAATTAAATGTTCTTGGTCTCGTGGTTGATTTTGACACTCATTTTAGACTTTGATGTTAGTTTAACTAGATAATAATGCTTGTTTATACACACGAGTAGTAGATGTTCAAATCATATCAGAACACGTTTTTGATAATTATGCTCCATGTGTACCTTTAGAATACGTCTAGTAACGTTGCCATATATAGTATATTTGACCCATAGATCCCATTACAATTTTTCTACTCATCCTCGCTTTCACACCAACTTCAACACGCATCTTCAAATGCCAACATATTATTTGTGGTTACCAGAGTTTTCAAAAAACAGATACATATTAAGATACATAGCTATGTAAATGCATTCAACGCATTGTGATCATTCTTGACTTTTGCGTTCATCTACGAAGCATGAATTGGAGTGATCAATGCCACACAAATGTGGAAACAAAAAGACAAATATAATCAAACACGTAAAACGAACTTTTTGAACAAACTAAGATTACCACCAAATGATTTTGTATCGTAGTGACATTCGTGATTATCATACACAAAAGTAGTGTGCGTTTAAATACTTACAATGCAGAGTTAGGTGGTATAGGAGAAAAGATTATTGTTAGAAAAAAAATCGCCAACATTGGTCACAATTCAAGATCATAATACTAAAAGTGTAAACGAATGAAATAAGATTTCACCCTTAACATTTCTAGAAGTCCAATAGCCTTAATATCATCTTGCTCTTACCCAAACATGCCTAATTTGGTCGTCTACGCGTAAAAACACTTGATAAGCCATAACTTCAATTATCACACGTATAATAAGTAATAATAGAGTGATGGGATAAAAGAAGCCAAAAAATAATAAAAAATAAATCATCTAAGCAAGCAAGTTATCAGATTCTAAGATAGTAAACTGAACAACAATCTTATCTAGAGTACAAACTATTAAGTAATATATGACCTGCGTCATAAACATCAATAATAACATGTAATTGAACCATTTTATACAAAAATCAGTTTAATTACCAATAAATTTTATTCTAATGCCCGATATAGGTCAAATTTCTTCAACATACTATTCCCCTTTTTAGTTGAATTGCCCTCTTTTATACTTTCTCTTGAATTGTTATATTAATTTTAACAAATTTTAGATAATTGGAATTATGATAATTATATGGGCAATAAATCAAATAGTAAAAAGACGAAACAAAACAAAAACATAGAATACTGATTAATAATGCACGAATGGACGTCAAATTCAAACCCGAGTGGTCGTCATTAGTATGCATGACATCACCACCTCATGGTCTTATCATGGGTTTCATCAAACCTACTGAAACCATCTTTATTCTCCTAAATTAAATGATATCAAAATTTTGTATTGTAACAACACCAAATCAGATTCAAGCAATTCAAACAGTGCATCTTATCATCCTTATCATAGGTTGTTTTCTTCTTGTTTGCTTGAAATCTTTTCCCAACATCTGGTACTATGAGGCTCAGAGGTTGCAAAAGGATCAAACCACCATGCAAAAGGATCGTCGATCGTCACCCTTTGTCGTAACATCTCCTTACGACTATCAGTCGGTGTTAAAAGAAAACACTAACTGACAAAAAGTTTCAGCATGAGACAGAGAAGTAAGGGGAAGCCAATGGCCATCACGACAATCAGATTAGAAAGATCGCCGATCATCCACCCTGTCTCAGCCTTTGATATATTGATTTTTATTGCCATGAATGTTGAAATATTCCACTTACGAATAATTTTAAAAGTAAAATTAAAATCTTAACGCTTTATTTTTATAGCCGTGGTTTTATAAATGAAATTAAAATTATCTTAATGATCATCAAGATGTTTTAAGTTTTAATTATAGAAATTTTGCCTATAATTAAGACAAAGAAGATTAATATTAAAGAAATTACACCTAGATCATGTTGATTAACTTATTTCATCTTTTTAAATTTCGTTTGATTTGTTGTTCTTATGTTAATATATAATTCGGTGTAATATACGAGATTATATTCTTGTACAATATATTTTTAACTAAAGGACAGAGTGAGGGAATTAATCCCTTCTCATCGAAGAATTATGAAAGTTTCAGATATCATATCGAAAACCACAACAACGACAGATATTGCTTCTTCAGTTCGATAAATGTACCATTTACCGATTCAACGTGTCTAAATACCCATATTCTTTCGATGTGTATTGTTCTTATTCTCATATTGAGTTGGATTGTTTAATGTTCTCGTGTAATTCTAGCGGCTTTAGCTGTTCTTGGAGTTTCGTTGTGAGAAATCTACATATCAGTTGATAGTAGTTTGGAAGGTGAAACTAGAACTCGTTGATTTCGTTTTGCAATTTGCTAGGGTTCATTCTCCGTAAATTTTGAATCTTTTCTATTCAATGCTATTCGATGATGATATGATCATGTATGTTTGTAAATACCATTTGCGTATTGTTCTTAATTCTTGTCATATGGAGTTGGATTGTTTCATGTTCTCGTGTAGTTCTAGCGGATTTTAACTGTTCTTCGAGATTCACTGCGAGAAATCTGCATATCAATTACCATTTACCAGCAGTTTGGAAGGTAAACCAGAAATCATAGATTCTGTATTGTAACCTGAGTTACCAAACCACACAAAACACATGGTGACTGACTCTAACTTCTCATAACATTGTATTTGACGTCATATTGCAGATAGTCAAATAGTCATTCTTGAAAAACAAGGACTAGATTGCATACGCTGATGTTTGTTTCATTACATTTGCTTTAGGTGGCTATGATTTGGGTTTCACGCCACTCAACATCTGAACCATACATTGTAGCTGCACACCATTTGTTGTTGACATCAACGTGTAGAAGAATTTTTTAAAATAGGTTAATTTTAGAGAGTTTAGTGGTTTTTAGGTTAATTTTTAAGGGTTTTGTGTTTTTAGGTGTTTTGTTGTGTCATCTGGACACTTCCACTAGTTAAGATAGCGGAAGTGGGGCAAAAAGTTGACTTCCGCAATATCAACTAGCGGAAGTACCTCTAGAAAGATAATGACTTCCGGCTAAAACCCCCTTATCTTCATCAATTTATCATCTTTCTAGTGTCCCCTCATCATACGTCAAGTTAAGATAGCGGAACACCTAAGAACACAAACCCCTTAAAAATCAATGTAAATGCAACTTAACACTAAAACTTCAAACCTCACACACTGATAATACGAAAGAGTATTTAACTACGTATCTATATAACTTTTTACATAGGGTTAAAAGCATATTTCCCCTCTAAAACTCTTTAATTGCATATATACCCAAGCAAAAACTATAAATGCATATATCCCCTTACAAAACCTCATAATTGACAAATTTACTTATTTTCATTAAAAGTGATTTATATAATGATTAATTTGCCCTTTTACTAAAACTTCATAAATGGCTAATTTCCCCTTACCAACCTTATAAATGGCAAATAGATTAAAAGCATATTTCCTCCTCTAAAATTCTTTAATGACATATATATCCACTAGCTTTAGTAAATCCGTGTATTACACAAGTTGAATAAATAAAATATTAATATAATAAAATTTATTAATTATAAAATGATATTCTAAGATATAATATGACTGAAATTATGTATGAGAAAGTACTATAACTAACAAAACAGTGATATCAACTTTTTAAAAAAAAAATTTTAAACTTTTTCCCAAAAAAATAAACATTTTGTTCTGAAACAAACCGGATAAAAATGTCATTTTCAAAAAATTTCTTATTATAACTCCCAAATGAATTATTTTTGGTTTTAAAAAATTAAACTTTTTAAAAATACCAATTTTTATAATATTTCGTATTTTTGAAAAAAGTTTTATGCTTTAGAAAAATTTATTATTTTATAAAAATCTGTTTATTCAGAAATAACATTAATAAATAGATTTTTTTAATTTATTAAATGTAAAAGAATTTTAAATAATATTATTAGTAATTAAGGTAATTATTTAAGATGAGAGAGAGACGAGTAAATTTTGGTGAGGATGGTTGTGGTGTTGCCACGTGGCACCTCAAGTTACTCTTTTGTTAGAGTACTAGCTATAGTAATACCGTGTGTTACACGAGTAGAATAAATAAAATATTAATATAATAAAATTTATTAATTATAAAATGATATTATAAGATATGATATGACTAAAATTATATATGAGAAATGACTATAAGTAATAAAACAGTTATATTAACTTTTTAAAATTTTTTTCTTAATTAGAAATAACATTAATAAATAGATATTTTTCTTAATTTATTAAATTTAAAAAAGTATTAAATAATATTATTAGCAATTAAGATAATTATTTAATAGGAGAAAGAGACGAGAAATTTTTTGTGAGAATGATTGTGGTGTTGACACGTGTCATCCCAAGATACATTTTTATTAGAGTAGAAAGATGAAGATAAAGATGAAGATGTGTAAGTTCTTCTTATTATTTTTAGAATGGTAATATTATCATAACAATAAATTGGGTATATATGTAATTAAAGTTTTTGTTTGAGTATATATGCATTTAAGGGATATTTATAAGGGTATATATGCGATTGATCATTTTACATATATAAAAACACATGTTCACTCATATGTCATTTGTGTAAAAACTTTCTTAAATCATAGAGCCATAGTGATTGAGCTAAGGGGGGCTCCACGCATATAATTTCTACGTACGCTTGGGTCTGATAGTTCAGTTTATGTTTTTACAAGTCTAAAAATAATTTATTCTAATACAATCCTATTAAAAAGTCGATGCTTTTTTATTTCACACATACGTAGTCCAATCTTATTTAACAAATTTGATTTTTTCTCTTACTCATAAAATCATGTACTCTTCATGAGTCTACTTATTTATAAAGATGACACTAGGGTCTAGCTAAGGATATATATCATTGTAGTAACGATTAATAACAAATAATAAAGAGATTATAATAGATATTGTAAATTAGGCTTACCCTAGTATAACTTTTTTTTTTATCAAGGAACAGTTTTAAAAAAAATATCTATTGCCAGCTTTGTAAATTAGGCTTTAACCTTATTATAACTACACACCAAAGATTTATACATGTGAGTATGTGATAAAAAGTATATTTGTGTAAAACAACCTATTTTAAGTTAGAGTTTGATTATTTTGTTTCAAAACAAACCTTTTATTAGCATAAAAATACATCTAGTTATAGAAGAAACCACCTCTACAGACATCAAGAACAAAACCAAAACAACAGCAACAAATGCAAGCAACTGCCATGAACCAAACACATAAACCTTGATAAATTTTCCTATTTTAACCCTCCATTTTCTTCCATAAACCATGTTAACATCTTTAATCACTTTGTCCAAAAAGGGCACTTTAGTCAATCTCACAGACCTGCTCATACCATTCCACAAGTTAGCAACCTCTTCATCACTCTTCAATCTGTTCACTATGATCCCTCTTTCTCTAAGCAACTTTGCATCTTCCTTGGTATCAATAATCCCATTCATTAGCTCAGTGTAACGCGTCAGGATCAAAGGTCCAGACGCGTTACATACCTCATATGCCACCAAGTTTCTCAAAACGACGTCTGTATTTACATCAATGCTAATAACGGGTAGAAAGAACATGGATGATTTCTCATCAAAATCGATACTAAAGATCCCGCCTGATGAGGGAGAAAACCCTAAGCCGGCTTTAATAAGATCAGTAACCGAGGGGATTGAAATTTCCTCCATTAATGGAGGTTTATCATCAGTAACCACATTCAACACTTGTTTGACTTCATCATTACTTGCAAGTTGTTTCAAGAATCTTACCATGGGTGTGATAGAAACTATGAGCTTGAGGGCTTCTGAAAGTGACAATCTTCTAAAGAATCTTGTTATGCCATCAATGATTCGTTTTAGTTTGGGTCGAGTTTCTTGTATTTGTTCTTGATCGTCACCTTGATAAGTCATTTGATCATGATGTTGATCTTTAATGTGATGATACACCATCATGTGGTATAGAAATCCTAATATATGGGTGCAATCTTCTCTAGATCGAAAATTGCACTCGTTGTCCAAAACCCTAAATGGCGATAGCTCTTTGTACAACCCTAACAACATAGAAGTTAAATACTTTTGAGAAGAGTCTAAAGAATGAAATTGGAATTTGAATTCCAACATCTTTTCTAAAAGAAAAATTGGAACTTGATTCTCTAACATAACAATATCTCTAAGAATTGCGTTATGAGCAAATTTTCTACACGAAATATCAACAAGATCTGACATTCTTGATGATACTCTAGTGAATGATCTTCCAATTTCGATAGCATAAACATCAAGAAACTCAAGCAAGAATGTAACATCAAGAGCCATCATCCAAATCAGGTTTTCCCCATCGCAATCTAGGTACTTATGGTAACAAGCTCGGATTTTTGGCTCAAAAGCGCGCAATTGATCTATGAGGTGATCAAACGTTAGACCATTGTTTTGTAGTAGTTTTTGATATCTTTTGGCAGCACAAAGCTTGTATCTTTCCATCCCATAGAGCTCGGGTCGCGAATGGTGGTAGGGGCCTAATGCGACTTGTTGTGGGATGTAACATTCAGGTTTTCCCGACACTAAGCTCGTAGGCACGCTGAATATACACGCGGGTATGTTGATATCTTCTTCGATATCTTGATTGATGGTTTGACGAATTTGAAGGATCCACCGGTCACCGGAAATCAAGTTTGAGTTTGAATTCATGTAGGATGTTGAGTAAACAAGATGTGAATTAGGTAATGGGAATGGAGGTTTAATTAAGAAGACAATTAACTAATGTAATTAAAAGATGGTTTCTTTATTAATTTCTACACGTAGTCTATATCGAATTTATTGCAAGTAGTAACGCTTTCTTCCTGGCAAATTTATACAAGGTACATGTACATCTATTCCGTTAGCTAGAATTAGGCGAAACTAAGTTTTTATTCAAATTATTATTTTAATTGCTACATTATAATGATTGTATACAACATTCATTGGTAGACATAAACCTATATATCGTGTCGGGGTTGTTGATGTTACGAGAAATCTACAATGTATGTTTTAGAAGAAAATTTATATCGAAACATAGATAAAAGAGAAGAACGTCACAATAATATATTCGATATATTCATAACTTTTTTTAATGAGAATGATAAATTGTGTCGCAATATATAAAAAGGGAAAATGTGAGGCAGTTTTGACAACTTGTACTTTTGTGGTTCGATTAAAATTTACATCAAAACATATAATAACTACAAGTGATTATAATATTCATTTTGTAAGTTTAGTTAAAGTTTAAAGTGAGAAAAAAAAACTTTACGGCTAAACTTTAAGGAATAAAGGTTTTGTAATCAATTTCTAGAAAACATTTTTTTAACATATAATAATTGATAAATGTATATTGTAAGTTTAGTTTTGATTAATGTTGCAGGGTATATATGATAATTATTAAAAATTAAAAAAATATTCGTAGTCAAACTTCAAAGTATTAAACTTTTATGATCAATTTATAAAAATAAAAACTATACTATTTATTATTTAAAATTTAATATAAAACTTTATGGTCAAATTTTAAAGTAGAAAACTTTTATTATTCATTTGAGAAAAACACCTTAAGGTTAATAAATGCATATATTTATTATTAATAATTATTATTACCTTTTACATATAAATATAACTGGTATTATTTAAAATAATGGTTGGCAAAGGACAAATCAAACTTGCTTCAGTGGCCCAGCTCATACTTTCCTCCTCTATAATTTTCGTCTAAAAAGGAGTAGAAGAAAAAAATTATCATTTTGGTGTAGGTATAAAAATATACAAAAAAATGGGTAAATCTATTTTTTTTATATTTTAGTTTTTAACTCCAAAAACTTTTTACCCCACGTTCATATCGACGATTCCTCCACTTTCTTTGTTTTAGACGGCAAGTTCATAACTGCAATTTCAACTTTAGTTTGCGATATTAATATTTGATCAGCTAAATAATTTTTTATTCATTTGTTCAGGTTCTTGATTTTATTTTCAGTTGATCAGTTATTGATTTTAGATGTCTCAGTTTGTGATTTTGTTTAAACTCAAGTTCAGGGTATTGATATTAGTTTTGTTCTATTTCATAATCGATTCCCTCTTGTTATTGAATTTGCTCAAACTTAATTTGTGATACGCTACTATCAGTTTACTTGATCAATCCTTTTATTATGCATATGCTTTCTATCGTGAAATGGTCAATTTATAGTTATAACAGAATAAATTAATGGTCGTTTGACCCAGTGATGAAACATGTTACGTTTTTCGAACGTTGAAATTTGATCAAACCTCATAAAATTTACTCTATAATAAATTTATGTGTTGAATTACATATATCCCCTTGTAAAATTTAGTTAATTACATATATATCCAAATTAAAAGCTTGATTACATATATCCCCTTCTAAATCTTAGTTAATTACATATATACCTAAACTAAAAGTTTAATTACATATATTCACTTTATTAAATATAAATATTACATATTTATCTTTTTGATTATTTATATTAAAAATAACTTATATAATTAATATTTTGCTCTTATTTTTTATTATAAAATCATGCTTCTCTTTTACTAGCTTTTTGAGTTTAGATTACTTACTAATATTTCTATACTAACGTTTTTCATGTTCATTTTATTCCTTTTGATGCTAATTTTTCAGGTTCCTGTACGAGACACTTACAGTCTCGTTATGCAACATGATCCGAACACATAATTTTATGTTGCATAATAATACTTAAAATATCTCGTACAGGTACTAGATAAAATTAGCATAAAAAGATAAAAAAAAAAAGAACATAAAACCTTTAGTATAGAAATATTAATAAATAATCAAAACTCGAAAAGTAGGTAAAGAAGGAAAACATAATTTTATAGTTTAATAAAAAAATAAGAATAAAATACTAATTATTTAAGTTATTTTAAGTAAAAGTAATCAAATGGATAAATATGTAAGATTTATGTTTAATAATTCGGATATATGTAATTAAAATTTTAGTTTGATTATATATGTAATTAATTAAGTTTTAGAAGGGGTTATATGTAATTAAAGTTTTAATTTGGGTATATATGAATTAACTAAGTTTTACAGCAAAGAGATATATGTAATTAAAATTTTAAGTTGAATATATTTGTAATTGATCAAATTTATTAGTAGTGCATATTCTATATACTTGACTTAACTTCTATTTTACACAGGGTTTGTGAAGGGATCATATGAATTCATGATTTAATCTACATAGTCATATCTTACCTTTCATCATAGGTAGGGCCGGCTCAACCGAATTGGAGGCCCCAAGCAAACTAAAATTTTGGGGCCCTTTTTGTGTATTTTTTTACTTTTTTACATACACCACATTCACACTTTTGATTTTGATTTAACATTTATATTACTATTTATAAGTTTTATCACACAAGGTAAGTCTAAAACAAACGTGGGTAATTAATTCGTAATAATTAAACAAGTATGAAATAGTATACTAGTAAATAAAAAATTTAAATCTAAAGAGTATACTAAAAAAATAAATGAGCTCATGCTCAAGAAGTTCTAAAACATTTGAATTCTATATTATAACTAGATAACTTATTTAGCATTTTGTCATTTAAAAGATTCAATTAAACCGTTGAACAATTATAGTTGAAAATTAAATGAGTCAAATATTAAGAACTTAACTATTTAAATATGGCCCTAAATCAATATTGCAAAAACTATAGAAAGCTTAAAGGGAGAGAAAATCAATATTGCAACATAATTCTTAAATCAATAACTTAAACTATAAAAACTAAAATAAAAACAAGATGACAAAAATAAGAATTACAAAACTCAAACACAAACTAACCTTAATGTATTTTTAGGCTTAAAATCTTATGACCCATGTTCTCACAAGAAACCCATGTAATGTCTAAGAAAAAACCCAAATATATACATACATATATATCTATAAACTATTAAAATGGGGGTTTTAATTTTTGGGAGGCCCCAAGCCCGTTGTTTCACTTGGGCTTGAGTTGGGCCGGCCCTGATCATAGGCGACGTATAGTGGAGACCTGGGGGGGGGGGGGGGGGGGGGCTCTTTTTTTCGTCGGTAGTGTTAAGTTTTGGTCCGGTGGTGTACATCTATGATACGGTAGTGTAAATTTTTGACCCAGTAGTGTAAATTTTTATATAAATATCGAGTTCGTTCCCCCTAAAAAATATTAATTTCACCCCGTCCCCATACGAGAATGTCCAAGCTAGCTCCGCCACTGCCTTTTATGTGGTAGGCTACATGCAAATGTTCAACATTCGCCGTGTTTGCTATACAATAACATTTATAATTGACTCGGGTCGTGGATATAAAGCTGATGCATGGAGCTGTATAAATTTATGATTTTCTCTCACCGTTATTCCTTTACCGTGGCTCATGAATTAACTATAACATAATTATTCCTCACTAATTTCATTTTAAATAAATAATATATAATTAAATTTAAATATTCTGTTTCGCATGCAGATAAACAAGAAAGATTTGAGTCTACGTTAACGTCATGTTTACATGACTTACATTAATGGCTGCTGCTGCTGCTGCAGTACATGATACTTACCGTGCACCACAGCAGTAGTACGTACCTGAACCTCGTAAATCAAATACGCATCGTGTTGCAAATGGGTCCATAATCTGCATCCGATGGTCATATCCTCACGTCCATCGGATAACCTGTGGTCATCCACACACTTGAGTAAAAGCAGTAGAAACAATCTTTTCTTAACTTACGTCATTATAACGTTAATCTAGATCCTATGACCTCAGACAAGTACATGCACCAAATCGAGGTTATTATTATTAATATTATTATTATTTATTCTCATTTCACTTGCGAACAAAATCTTAATTAAACTGTGGGAATAACTTATAACCGCAGTGGCGCAATAAAACAGTGTTGTTATGTAGATGTTAGATCATGGGCGGACCTACAGCCAAGGGAGGGGGCAGCCACTCACCCTAATTTTTTTTTTTTCAATGTTATATATTCGTGAAAATCCTAACCACCCTCATAAAATTTTGTCATCACCCCTCTTAAATTCTTGAAACTAAAGATAGAGCAAAATTATCTCAAATATATTGTTTTGAGCGGAACAACAATGGGGTCCGATGATTTTCAGACAGGCCGACGAATCATATTTTCTCACTAATCGGGTCTGTAATCGAATGGATTTTTGAAATTTCACTCTCAAATAATCATGTAATAAGTAGCAAGAAAAATTATACAAGATAATATATTTGATAATAATATATTTCAAACATGTTGAAGATATCACCAATTTGGGGAGTATAATTGTTTCAAATATCACATATCACCACTTTCACAAGTATAATCGCCTCATTACGATATTTCTTATATTATACATATACGCAAATTCACGAGTTTGTGAATCATTTTAACGATCTTTTAAGCAAATGAACATACCCGACCCATCTGACTCGAACCGGACTGATAAAATATATATTATATTGCGGTAGCCAAATAACCTAAAAATTTCTGCCTCCTGTGAAAAAAATTCTGGATCCGCCAATGCGTTAGACGGGTAGTGATTGCTATCATAGTTTAGGGGTGTAACGGTGTTTGTGTAACATGAGATATAATTTTTTTTTAAAAGATAAGATGTCGTGTCGTGAGTAGCGAAAAAAATAAATTTAGAAAACAAATTCTTGCATCAAGATCATGATTTTGGTCACACCTTGCTAATTCACGCTCAGGGTGTGGTGTTCGGGCGTGATAGAGGGTCCACCTCAACCTACAATATACAAATCATCTGATGTTGAATGAGTCGTTTTGCTAGCTGGTTGATCTTCATTACAAATTGAGTTTGAAAATCATGTGGATTGTTAGGCATATAAACCCAAACATGTTACAGTTTCTTTCTTCATCTTGATATGAGCACAATACACGTAACAAATTCTCATGTTTTTGTGATCAGCCAATTTTCATTTACCTTTTTATATAGTAGTAGTACTTTTTAATTATAATAAAAATATTAATATAAAATAGTATATATTTGAACTATGATATGTGATTCACCTCTCTTTTGACCGCAGAATTTTAGCATAAACTAGTCAATTAGTGTAGATTATGAAATCATATACGTTTTTAAAAAAACAATTTTAATATAATGGGTAAATTCTAGGACTTGTTATGTCAACCCAAACATGAGCCGTTTTATTAAAGTTGTTTGTGGTTTCGATTGAAACTGGCACAGCCTCTTCGAACCAAACCCAAATCATCCAAATTTGTGTTAGATTTGCGTAGTGTTAGAAATTTACACACAACACATATATTTGAAGGCTGTGAATGGGTCTACTTATAAAATCTTAAAATTATATCATTTACTTGTTGTTTATCCGATTAAAATTTCTTATATTTTTTATGCGAGAAAGATGGATAGAAGACATGTTATAACAAATTTTAAATATAGGTCCCATGACAATAAATTGATGCTAGATTAGATGGTTCACGATATCCCTTTTAGTTTCTTTACCCCTCATGTTTTGAAAGTGTTTCAATTGTATCATCCAGTTTTTATATTTTATATAAGTTAAAAGTCTTAACATGTTTTTTAGTATGTTATATTTTTGGTTTCAATTAGTAAAATATTTTTTTTATCTTTTGATACTGATATGGTACGTTGACGTAAATTTTAGATACTTTTTTATTTTTTTATAATTAACATTTTTTATTTTTTAATATAATTTTATATATTAACAATTCTGACCACCACGTCTTCTCCGCTATTACTTTCTTGACATAAGAAAATTTAATGATGACTAGATTTGATCGTTTGGTGCTCCAATTTGAGAAAAATATGCATGAGTGATTAAATTAGAACACTTTTAAAACTTGAATTGGTTACTATTCTGTGACATTTCTCTTTTTTTATATATTGTTTTGTTTAAATTAATTTACTTAAATATTTATGAAATAATTATGCCGCAACCTGCGGGTACAAAAAATGGAATTTGTGTTTGGTAATAGTCGGTTTTACAACTACAAAACTTTCACCTTACTTTCGATGTATTTTTTTAATTATACGTTTCCGTTTCCTCACATAATACTAGTATCTATTTATGTTTTAATCTCCAAACCAATCCACGATAACATTTCTTTTATGTATTTAAACACTTGTTTGTCATAATCACAACACGCGTAATGGAGTTCGGAAATGTGTCCTTAACTCCACGAATAATATATGTCCCCACTGCAACGCGCGGGTGAAAAAACTCGCTATATTCAATAATCAACTTAATATTAAAATCTCAAGTATTAATTTAAAACAATGTTAATTAATAAAAAAGGAAAACTCATTTATATCCAAATGCATTAAAATTGTGTATAGCAAAAAAGGTTTACACTACAAAAATAAACTCTTAAATAATCTAAAACGTTATCAGATACAAAACGTTACTTTATTTCCTTTGCATTCCATCAAAATCTATATATTAACAAAATCGTTGTTCCAGTGATGTTGATACTTCGGGTCGGGTCAAACCACGTGTATAAATATTTCGTAGGTACAATATAGATATCAATCACCCCTTCCCATAATCCCATGCAAATGCATTCGTCACCTTTGACACCAAACTGCAACTAAACAGAAGATCGATAATAATATTATTCATTTGTTTGATCAATCCAACGTACTTCCAAACAATGAACACTCAAAATACTGAAAACCTAACAGTTTTCGATCGATTTCATGAAACTCCATCACCGGAAAACCCTTCAAGTTTGGATCAAGATCATGAAAACCCATATCGGAAAAATGTTGTCTCGCCGGAATACAACCGGCCGGCGGTCCTTGAAGGCATCGCCGCCGTGGTCGGAGAAGAGATCTTGTTCGGAAAGAAGACGACCACCATAGGTGAGTTCAACAGATAATTAGCTGAATGTAGGCACTTTTTTAGATTGTTGTATGACTATTTGTTTCTTGTTTATATGTAGAATTCTTTATAGGAAAAAGAATATTGGTTTCTAGGTGATTTTTTAAAATGTTTTTGTTTCCGGAGAGTTTGCTAGGTAATTATTTAATTTTCTTTTATCTCTCTTTTCTAATAACTAATCTAGCTAGCATATAATTTGATTAATTTTTAACAAATTAGGATATTTAACATTTTAAAAAAATTAAATAATATTTTTGTTTTTTTATACTTCAACTTAATTGAAAACTAAGTTCTTTATACTGTTGTCTCATAAGTATATAAAAATATATTAATGTAATTTATATATATCTGAATGTCTAAAATATAAAAATTTATGTATATCTGAATGTCTAAAAATAAAAAATTACAAGTTATTAAAAAATATCAAATTATGTTTTTTATATCTATTTGAAAAAGAAAAATGGAAAAAGAATTTCATTGTTAGTTCACTCTTCTAATAAGAAAAGTTGATGAGTTTGTTAAACATTTATAAAAAAAACATCTAGACATTAACCAATATATATTTCCTAAAACACCTATAAATGAAAAAAAAGAAACTTTTAATTCACGAATCAAGACATTACATATAAACGTGTAGAATTTGCATGTATATTATTGTAGTGAGTGATTTAAAAGAAGAATCAACTACGACATCCCAAACAGTGAAGAATAAAGATACTAATAATGTGGAGAAGAGTTACATAGGCGTGAGGAAGAGGCCGTGGGGGCGGTGGTCGGCGGAGATACGCGACCGGATAGGGCGGTGCCGCCACTGGCTAGGGACATTCGATACAGCCGAAGAAGCGGCGCGTGCGTACGACGCAGCTGCAAGAAGTTTAAGAGGAGCACAAGCAAGAACAAATTTTGAGATACCCTCGTTGTTTCCACTTCCCACGACGACGACATCTCCTACATTGTCGTCGTCGTCGCGGGAAGAGAAGAAGAGGAAGTACTCTGACGGTGCGTGTGGATCGAACGGGTGTAATGCGGTAGCTACGGTGGATCGGTTGAGTGATTCGGGTCGGAAAGTGATGAAGATGATGGGATCAGAGAAAGTGAACGTAAAAGTTGATTTAAATGTTGGTGGTGTTTCGAATGAAACATGATTATTTAGTTGTTTCTTTTGTATGTTGGTTTTCAGGAACGTGTAATTGAGATTTTGCTTGTTAGGTTTGTTTGTTTTGTATGTTGTGGTTTTTTAGATAATGTTGTTACATTGGTTTCTTTAGATTTTTCGTTAGGAGTTATGCTTGTGGTACGTGACGGGAAAATGTTTTTCAATGGAATCTAGTGAAATAAAGTGTTAACTAATATTAACGGATGAGTTAAATGTTAATTCAATTAAAACATAAAATTAACTATAAATACATGCATAAATAACCATGTTGTTTGATACAACTGAAACCATATTTTTAGCAGTAAAGAAACAGATCTAAAATATATTTGAAAATGTTATGTCGTAAAAACGTATGTTAACAGACCTTAAAAAAGCACCTAAACTAAAAAAGTAAACAAAAAGAAGGTGACATAATTAGGCTAACGAAAAATTTAGAAACATTTTAGAAAGAATAGAGTTAAAAGTTCGTCGAAATTTTTTAAAAGACCAAAGAGTAATGTATTTGGATAATTAATAAATAAATGTTTAAAAAACCTGCACCAGCCGGGAATCGAACCCGGGTCTGTACCGTGGCAGGGTACTATTCTACCACTAGACCACTGGTGCTTTGTTGTTAACTTTCGTCTTTAAATTATATATATCTTTTTAAAAACAAGTTATAACACAAAAAAGTTTGATCTTTTTTATTTATGGAATTAAACTCATCTAAATCGTGTAGGTTCGACGGATTGAATGTGAAGGCAAACTCGAGCCATGTGTGTATTTAATGTCAGATATATCAATTTTATCTTTCATACATTTATAGTCACGTTGTTTTTCGGGTCAACATGTTAACATGTTTGATGCCCATTTGTGAATATGGGTAACATGTGGTGACTTAGTAACACTAAACTACTTGTGATCATCTTAAATGAAATTGAACATTTAAACAAGAAAGTTCTCATTTATCAAAATGAATAGTCAAGTGAAATCTATAAATCAAAGAATTAAGCCTTAAATATTAAGAAGTTTTACAAACCTTTAATTTAAACGGGTTAAAGAAACAAATTATGTTTGAGATAATCCGTATAATGAACGGTTTATATTATGCAACGTAATTCGTGTGATACCAAAAATCTCATAGCTACTTTAAAACAAAACAGATTTACTATTTTATACCCTAACAAGCCTTAGATTTGTCAATACTACTGACCATTAGAATAGAAATAAAATAAAACATCAAAATCTAATAATCCAAACCATAATCAAGACATTTGTATGGTATTTAACTATTTATGATAAGATGCTATAAAACCAGCTTTTCTCATGATGAAATGTCGTTTTAGGTAGCGCGATTATCACTCGTTCAATGAGAAACCACCAAGAGAGCAAGCAAAAAGCGAAAGTTGTGAAGATATGATCCAAAAGTTTCCAAACAAAACTCGTGATAAAAGAATATGATATCAAATTCTAAAAGGAGAAAGACGATTTCTACACTATCGCCCTCTAATATCTTTCATCGAGTATCGAAGAAACCATACGAACAACAAATGAGTTTTCTCTACTTACACTTTGATCTACCCATCAACGTTAGAACTTATTTTCTATTGCTGATAATATACTCTCTGATGTTATTCTATGTCTACTTTTAGCAATCTTCACCTGCTGGAATATTAAGATCAGGTAGCACAAAACTATCGTTCTTCTGTTCTTCTGTATGATCAGAAACCGCGAACACGAGCTGTGATTTCATATCATTCTGTAAAGAAATACAAATTGTTGCTTTGGTAACTTTGATCCATTTACAAGCCAAATAAAAAACTTAGCTAAAAGGTTAACGGGTCGAATGGATTAAACGGAATGAAAGTATCATCTTTTACTCTATTTTTAATGCATACATTATTTCTTGTTCAAAGATTTAAATGCAACTGTAATAGTATGGCTTTTGTAATCAAAATTAACTTATTAACTATTTTGTAATAGAAAACAATACAGAAATTGACAGTTAGTCAACCCGCTAACCCATTTTGGCATGTACAAAAAATATCATGTTTGGACCGTTAATGTGTGACATTTTTAAAAACTATGTGCGATTAAGAATCCTAACACTTCTTATGTAAAATCTTTGATGTCATTAATGATTAACCATTAAACTCTAGTCATTTTAGGGATGTATGTTTTACCTTCATCTTCTTCAACCTTTCATTCTCTGTTCTCTGTTTCTCACATGTGGCTTCTAGGGTTGCTATTTGCTGCATTACATTAGAAACTAAATTCAATCCAAAAACTATTTATTTAGTATCAGATAAGTCAAAGTCAAAGTCAACGCCACAATTTTTACGTACTCGTTTCAATTGCTTTCTTTCCTTTAGTAATGCTGTCTCATCATCTTTAAGCTCAGCCAATGTCTACAAAAGAACCGAAAAAAACCATAAATAAGATCACGATTCGCAAATGATTTATGAGACGCGAATCTTGAACAAATCGAAAGAAAGAGTTTACCTTCTTCCTTCGTGGTCTCTTCGTGGGTGTGGTTTCATTTGTAATAACCTGAAATTACAACAAGAAAAGTATAACGACTATGGTTCTTTATAGCATTTTGCAAATTTAGGACGAGATAACACTAAAATTTCTAATAAAAACAAATATTTAGAAGGTAGAATACGATTATGATGACCACACATCAAAGTACATAGGACCC
Source organism: Flaveria ramosissima (assembly GCA_025215565.1). Taxonomy (NCBI): domain Eukaryota; kingdom Viridiplantae; phylum Streptophyta; class Magnoliopsida; order Asterales; family Asteraceae; genus Flaveria; species Flaveria ramosissima. The sequence goes on along the minus strand of CM046029.1, from coordinate 70,791,957 downwards.
ATAACATATACGTATTTGTCATGCTAAACATACCCCGTCAATTTTTTTCTCAATGTACCCCCTACATACGGGGTTTAATAAGTCGAATATGGGCATATATAAGTCCAAAACAGGCATATATCATATATAGATATATACAAGTGCTTATATGGACGTATAGGCTTTCAAAAAGAAATCAAAATCAATCAAATCAACAGAGGTTACATTTAACCGACCCCTTTATGTATTCTTCCCATATAGTATAAATAAAATTCACAAGATAACATCTTTAATTCTTTGTTTTCTCCGTATAGAGATGATCGTGATACCCTTGCAATATGCATATGTTTGTCATACTAAAGGTTATATATTTGTCTTGTACACGAAGAAACCAATGTTAGCTTAATCTTTAAATCAAAGTCCCTCCCTAAGTAAGAATGCATCTTAAAGTTAAAAATAAATTTTATCGTGCAATTCACCCACAAACATAGAGTTTATCACACCAAAATGAAATTTCTTTTTACGTTTAGTAACCTTATATAGCAAACAATATAATGACCGGACATATAGTATGTCATCAAGAAGCTCGTGTCATATCATTCATTTTATCTAGTATTGTAAGGTTGTTCACATAAAAGGATAAAAAGTTAAAACACGTTACAATAGAAGTAAATTGTATCATGGTGTAATTAACCCATATCATAATAGTGATAAAGATTATTGAAAATGACATCAAATTTGTCTTAATCCTAAATCTGTAAATAAGAATCATAAGAAAGCAAATAGAAACTACAAAACAGGACCAACAATCAAAGGTTAAGTTGACTTTTGACATTAACTACGTCGTTTAAACCCATAATTATTCTCGTGTAGTATATGTATGACTGTGTCAAAAAAAGAATAAAATTTTTAATATATTCTAGTCCAAAAACAATTAGCAACTCCACGCATCCCAAAACAAACAAAGACTAAAAACAAGCCCTATGGAATAAGAAAGTTCGTCGAAAACAATCCATTTTACTCGTAAAATAATCAAACATTTTCTTAATATTTGTAAAAACTAGTTATTAAAAACTCTAAAATCCCATAAATAATGCTAACCAATAGATCACATAAAACACATACTACAAATAACAGAAAAACTTAATCAAAGTTAAATGTAAAAACATCGGATTTAAATCTAAAATATCTGGAGGTACTCAAGCGTTTACCATCAAATCACTTTCGCGGTTTAGATAAACAATTATGTTAACTGTATTTTCTAAATAAAAATGGTATTATGTTGGTTAAAAAAAGTAAAAAACAATAACAAATCAAGAACCTTGTCATTCACGAACCATAAATTTGACAATAATTCTATTTCTAATAACGATTAAATGCTAGTGTAACGCACTCCTCTAAATGAATAAATAACAGACAAGATCCAAACCGTTAAAATTGGAAAAAAGAACATCTAGCTTTTGACTTAATCAACGATGGCATTTTAGAATAAAAAAAGTGACTCCAATCACATGTATTTAATTTTTAAATTGACCCATATGACTAATAAAAATAGAGAAGCAATACAGTTGCACACGACTCCCAAGATCCCGCGACACACACGATTCCTACCCTTCTTGTTCCACACACACCCAATAAAGTTTACAACTACTCGCACCAAAACACACACTTGACCTTTAAACATGAAACAAAAACACGTCATCTTAAATAACGGCACATATCCACTTACAAAATGACCAAAACACCCCTAACCGTACGCAAAATTTACCATTTTAACCTAAGAGGTAGCCCGTAGAATCCTTAAGTGAGTGGTCTCGACTAGAAAACAGATACACTGAATCGATTAAAATAACACATGTTCTCGAAGGAAGGGTCGTATAATTATCGTTAAACAAAGAAATTACTCTAGTTTGGACACCTACCCACGCTTAATTATTATTACCGGTTAGCAGTGTATTGACGGAACCTGGAGTTTACCGCGGTTAAAAGAAAATATCCTTACCATATTGGTAAGTGTCATGGCATTCGTCTTTTTCAACCAAATCTAGATGGGTATTGACTTTGACGGGTGGTGTGCACGCGTCATGAGTTTACAAACTACCAAGTATCAACACTAGTGAATTGACCAAAATGCCCTTTTGGTACCAAGGGTATTTCCGTAAAATACTAGATAAAAACGTGGAAAGTCGTTCGTTTTCTAATATCTGACTCTAAAGCGTCGAATGAAAGTCACCTCATGGGCATAAAAAAACTAGAAAAAGGGTAGGTCAAAAATGCATCCAGTAGGGGTAAATCGGTCAACGATGAAAAAATGATAAAACCACCGGCGTCGGAATTACACACCGGTGAGATCTGGTGTTGATATACACCGGACAAGGGTATATTCGTAATTTCACAAAACCGGTAAAATTGGGAGTGTGATCTGAGTCATCTGACAAAAACATGTATAACCGAGACCCGTAAATTAAGCCACTCACCAGGGGCATTACGGTCAAAAAAAAATTTAACCGCGTGTCAGCTCACGCGCCACCGTCTAACACAATCTAAACAACAAACACCACAAACAAAACGACAACGTATAGACTGCAAATTACAATATGCAAACAGTTAACAATCTGCAACAAACCTTAGATCTCGAGATATCGGAGCCGTCGTCAGCACCACCGCCGCCGCTGCCGCTCCACGACAGCGGAGTGGTGGGGCTAGCTCTAGCGGCCGGCGGTTTCTTCCCGGCGGCAGGCGGTGGCGCCGGCCGTGAGCGTCGCTGGCGGACGGTCCACGTTTTGGGCGGCGGCGGCGACGGTGGTGGTGGTGGTTGCCGGAGTTTGAAGAGGACGTGAGCCACCAGCTCGGTGTCGTTGATGGCGGATTTGACCCAGTTATCGTCGTCATTCATGGTGGTGGTGGTGGCAGAGAGAAAGTAGAAGATGATGGTGATGATGATAATAATAATAATATTAATGGGGATAGAGGGTGTGATTTATATGTGTATTAATTGTGTGTGTGTAAATGGTATTTGTTGGTGTGTGAACGAATGGGTGGTGATGAAGGTGGGGCCCAGAGGGTGGTGAGACGTGGAACTGACCGCCTTGTGGCTTTTGTTCTTCTTGCTATTGTTTTGGAATGGAAACTTGGGGTGTAAGTTGTAAGTTGTTGATTTGTTCTATATTTGACTCGTGTTGACTTTTTTTATACACTTGACATTGGTTTTTATGTATTTGAGGTAATGATATATCTTGCTAATATATGATGGATGTTATAAAAGCAAACTCAATTCAATAATGTTGATACGGTTTAAAGTATGAGTGTTGTTATAAAAAACTTTGATGGTAGATTGTTTATAAGATGAGTTGAGCTGTAATCACAAGCATAGATAGTGTTAGAAGGCCTGAAAGCCATGATTATGTTGACACTTCAATGCTAAGTCAGGATCAAATTCCACAAAGATATATTATAGGTGTTGATGTTTAAAAAGAGAGAGTTCAAACGAAATTAGAATTTTTTAGTACTTAAATGTGAACTAATTTTGATAATGCGCTCACACTTTCTTGGATTGGACTTTCATTTGGGTTGGGCCTATTTGAAGGATACCTCATCGAGAGATCACGTATATGTGAGCATTTGGATAATGATTTAGAACTAGTGAATTAAGACCCGTGCTTTTTTGGTTCAAGCACGGAAGGAGAGTGTATAAAGTTATGACGATGACATTTAAAATGAACAACCAAAAGACAAAACCCATATTTAGCATTTCAAACTTTAGTTTATTCAAATTTTCAATGCTTTGTGAGGGGGCGTGATCATGGCCGCATAGGCGGTTATGCCTGGAACACCATGCCGTGATATGAGGAGGGGAGAGGGGGCGTGAGGGACGTGTGCTTGAGCATTGTCATGCTGAATAAAGTTTTCAAATTAAGCGTAATGGACCCAAACAATCAGTTCTACAATAGTAGGAATCTGTACATCCAAAACAACTCGTTTATCCAACCCAACAACCTATACAACACACACCAAAAAATTTTTCGATAACTTCGATGGTTTCCGCCTCAAATGTAGCACATCTCCTCCCAACAATTGTGTACTTCTACCAATTGAAACACACCTCGAGCTGATGCCAACTACATGCCTGAGATCCAACCCACCCCATAGTTGATCCCAAAACCTAACCCATATCAAAAGCTAGAAAATCACCAAACCCAAATAATCTCATTGACACCGATGACGAGACTGAGGTTGAAGACAAGCCGATTCGGCCAACACTAAGAGACCGCAACAAATGTAAGTGTCCATTATCGTCAAGCATAGAGCCAGATTATAAACATAGTTTGGATAACATGGCAAGCAAAACCAACTAGTTTAACAACATTAATTCCGCTAAGGTCGATATGAAAAAAAGAACATCAAAGAAGCATTGGCTAGCAACTGCTTTGGACCAATATCGACCTTTGAATAAGCCCACAAAATGAAATGGGCAGAAGGGAGAAAAAGCTTATTTTGGGAAAAATACTATGAGCCAACACCGTGAAATGTCTTTTATGTTTTAATTTTTAATTTTTTTTATGTTTTAATATGCTCAATATCAATGTTATGTTTTGTTTTTTAAAATAAAAAGTTAAAGATAAAGAAAAAAAATAATTATTTTCTAACAATGATCAAATACTGATTACAAACTTGGTCATCACACATGGATAAAGCGGTAGGGGTGAGCAAAAAACCAAAATAACCGAACCGTAACCAAAATAACCGACGCAACCGAACCGATAAAACCGAAACTGCTAAAAACCGATGGTTTGGTTTGATGATTTTTAAAAACCGAATTTTTCGGTTCGGTTTTGGTTTTGCTTGTAACAAAAACCGAAAAAACCGAACCGGAACCATATAATCAAACTTGTAAATTCAGAGGTGTAATCATATACTTATAAAAATTATTAGCCTATTAGTTACTTATTTAACTTGTGTTATTTAAAAGAGATTAAATATTTAGGTTTCAAGAATAATATTTAATTTTTTCATTTGAATTGATAGATTAAAATGTTTTATTGAATATATTGTTCTTATATTTTATGAATTGCATTTAATTTTAATGTCAACTAAATTATAAAAATATATAGATATAGATTATATTTAGAGATCAACAAAATAATGTAAGGCCAAAGTTTTTGGCTTAAATTCATTACTTTAAAACAATTTTTTTCTAAAACCTGAAGCACAAATGGTAAAACCGAAAAAAACCAAAAACCGAACCGAAACCGAAGTTAAAACCGAAAAAACCGAAACCGAACGGTTTTAAAAACCTAGAAACCGAAATATTGGTTTTTGGTTTCGGTTTTAAGCCAAAACCGAACCAAACCGACCATGCACACCCCTAGGTAAAGGTGACCACGCTCACTGCCTACGTGACAATGACATGTCAACACTTTTTTATCACCCGGATATCACACATATAGAGCAACCTTGCAAGCACCAAACTAAAATATATCTTATTTGACTGGAACCCAGCCTTTGCTTGTACTTTCACTTCTAAATTTTGTTTAATCATGTGATTAGTCCTTGTTTCAATTTAATATTTGCAACAAAGTATTTAGTCATAAACTTATACAGGTTGAGGGTGTAGCTGTATTATGTGTGTACAACCATAACCAAGTTAGAGGGCACCTATTGAGGTTGGAGGGTCGTTAAGAGTTTATAAATCTTGATTAATTCATCTTACCCGTCTCGTGTGCGTATCGATTATTGTTTTAAGGCTTTAATAATTTTCATTATTTACTCTAAAACAGTACTTTAATAATTTTCATTATTCACTCTATGTTCGTGTATCATCACAAATATCAAATTTTTTTTAAAAATAGGACTTTTTAAAAGGTGATGTTGACAAGGGGGGAAAACCTCGGGTGATGTTGACAAGAGGGGTACCCGCCCATGGCAGGGGCGGGTTCTGGGTGCTTTGACTGCTTTTACCCATGTGACACAACCGACAAAAAACAGATGTGACAAGAGCTCAGGAGACCACGCCCCTGCCAAGGGCGGGTTCTCCTGTTTATTTTTCCACCGTTCGATCCACCTAAATATCAACACACTCAATCTCAACCGTCTAAATTAAATCAGACCACGCCCTTACTATGGGCGGGTTCTGACTTTTTTGACCACGACCTAACCCCATTTATTCACATACCCACTCATTTTAACACTATTTATTCATCAACCTTTCACCCCGTAAACCACCGAACAATTCGTTCAAAACCTTCTCAATCTTATTTCTTAGTATTTTCGAAGTTATTTTTGTATAATTTCTTACTATTTTCGAAAATGAGCTGGAGAATTACACCAGGTCCACTAAATAACGATTTGTTATTTTTAAGTGGTCAACATAGAGCTGATTACTATTTTCGAGATCCAGAAAGCGATGAAGGAATTTTACGTGCTAGACGAGGTGATAAAGCATTTTGGGATTACATTGATGAAGTGCCTATCCCTGAAAATGTTATGAGATATATAAGGTTGGTTGGTTTTGCGGGTGTGATCGAGTGTGGTTATCGAAAACTTGATCGTTCTCTTATTTCAGCTTTAGTGGAGAGATGGAGGCCAGAGACACACACATTTCATATACCGGTTGGAGAGACCACAATAACCATTCAAGATGTTCAAGTTTTATGGGGTTTGCCGGTTGAAGGTGATGTTGTTTCTGGCACTGATTATGCTATAAGTGTATCCGAAATTATAATAAGGTTTGAGTATTTAACCGGTTGTACACTCGCTACAAGCGCTGTAAGTGGTTATAAGTTAAACCTAAGGTTTATTTTAAATGAAATAATTAAACCATTTCCTGATAATGCCACTGATTTTCAGTGTATTCAACGAGCTAGATTAATTTTATTTTTTATGATTGGTGCCACTTTATTTCCTGATACTTCTAGCAACTGGGTGCACGTAAATTATTTAAGTCATATTGAAAACTTAAATAACTGTGCTAGACTTAGTTGGGGAAGTACAGTTTTAGCATTTTTCTATAGACAGTTATGTAAGGCAACGAGTGTCACAAATCGAGAAGTTGGTGGACCTTTATTCTTGTTGCAATTATGGGCATGGGAAAGATTACCTACTATGTGTCCCAAGAATACGAGATCTATTGATTTCAGGTTACCATATGGTGCACGGTATGTTTAAAAAACTTATGTATTAACTATTTATCTGTAATCTTATATTTATTCTAGTTAACCTGGTATATTTCAAAAACTTGATTACAGATGGAATGGTGAACTTAGTTATGTAAACACCACTCCGCATTGTTTGAGTGCGTATCGATCTCAGCTGCATTCATTAAGCGAGGCCACGGTATTAATATTAATCTGATATTATTTTGTATATATTAACATTTTGTAAACATATTAATTCATATTTTTATATCAGTTTAGTCGGAGGCCTTATGATAATAATATCCACCTTCTACCTTATATCTGCACAAGTGGATATCAAAGCTGAAGAAGTGACACATACCTTATATGTTGGGAAGTTGTTGAGCCTCACATTCCAAGTAGGGTTTTAAGACAGTTTCGAATGTTTCAACCAATCCCTACAAGTGTGTTACTAACCCGGGAGCAACATACAAATCTGCATTCGACTGCTCGTAAAGGTGGTAGAAATAAAAACTGGTTACAACATCATAATATATTTGTTCAAGCATGGGCGTCTCGACTTAATTCAATTGCTAATGAAGCGTATACTGATTCGCCAATTGCTTCTGAAGCATACATGAGGTGGTATCTAGAGCGTACTGTTGTATATACAACAAACCCGGCTCATCAAGACACGAACCCTCATGGCTTCCAAAATGATGGACAAAGATTGAGAATGATGGTATTATTATTAATAATTTTATTATTATTATTGTTATTGTTATTATTATTTTTTTTAAATTAATCTTTCATAATGTTATTTATAGATGGACGGGATGAGTCAGTTTTATCAAAGACCAGGGGATGAAATGGGGAGAAATATGGCGAGCCGTTATATGGATTTGGCACATGCAAACCATATAAGTTATCTACCAACGCATGTGACACAGAATGTTGATGATACTCAACTTCCTCATGTCCCTCAACGTTTACCTAGAAGGGGTAGAGGACGAGGGCGGGTTGGTAGACAGGTTGGTGATGATAATGTTGTTGTGCAACAGAATATGACAGGACAAAGGGATTTCACGGAACAACAGCTTGACTCCCCCTTTTTTAGCCAAATGGGCAACCAAGATTTTTTTATGGTGGTACCTCAAGTACTCATTTTCCACATTTTAGTCAAATGGGGACTCAGAATTTCGAAGAAGGGGGGCCGTCAAATCCTTATCAAAGCCCTGATAATAGTTATCAACAATCATTTCACCATTCTTCCCCGTTACCTTATTACCCTCAATTTCAAGATACGACTCAATCAGTTGACCGGTTTTTTAATCCATCTCCTTGCCTGTTCGACTTAAATGATGAAGCAACAAACGATAATGATGACACTCGTTAGATATTATTTCTTTTATATTTTTAGTGATGTAATTTACCTTTTTAATTATGAATTTTTTATACTTTTATCTATTAATTATACAATATTTAGCTAAAATATTATTAGAACTGATAAAACTTAAGCTACAAAAACAAACAAGTAGTACAATAAAAGTAACAAGTAAAACGGTAATACAACAAAAAATGTCACTTGCGGGTCTTGCGTTTGATTGTCTTTTCTGTGAACCATTCAGGGTGGCTATATGTATAACGATACTGATAAAACTCTTTTGCCATATAGCGCCGATATCTTGCACAAGTGTCTTTAAAATCTCCCTCCAAAGTTAAAGTTTTTCCTTGAACTAGCTTTTGCATTAACATACAAATAAAAACCCCTGAATCACCACCAAGGTCACCCCCACCTTTAGGCAAGTACTCCTCAGTAGTTGTGAAAGACATATGATCCCTTTTTATCAGGATGAATAAACGGTCCAGTATAATTTTTTTTCCAGTAACCAATCTGTTCCATCAGACAGTACAAATTACATGGAATAAAATCTAAAATAGGAAGAACTAACTCATGATATAGTTCACGATATAAGTTATTTGACCAATACTGAAGGATCTCCATTGTATGCAAGTTGATTCGGATAAGTAACCAATCTTCTATTGCATTTATAAGAATTGGAATATAAACATATTGCACCTCCCAAAATGAAGGGTACAACTCATCAGTTCCATTGGCATATTTGACATGCTTGACATCTTCCCACACACATAATTCATCCCGAAACTGAGGTGGTAAAATTGTCCAATTCAACCCTGATGGTCCAAATTTCGCAAGCTTTTCACGTCTCATCCGCATCATCCGTTTTACCCAACCTTCTATATGTTGTGATATAAAATATTATCATCTAATAAACATTATATAAAACTAATTTATTTAACTGAAAAATATATAATATTTTTACCAATGGAGAAAGACGACGATGATTTTTATCATGTAGAAGCGTCCATTTACTCTCTTTAATAGTTTTTAAATATTCCCACGCTTCTAGATTGATGCTTGTCATTTGACTTACACAGTAGTTATACTTCCTTTGTTGGGTGGTGCTTCCGATAGACCAACATAGCCTTTTTAAGCTAGAAACCTTGAACTTTTGCATGAGGTTACTTCGAACATGTCGGAGACAAAATCGATGCACAGCATTATTTTTCCACTCTTCAAGAGTATTCATTGCACGAATAATTCCTTTGTGCCTATCAGAAATAACACATAACTTTTTTCCCGAACCAATATAATTATGGTGAACTGCAATGTGTGACCAGAATTGGTGGAAAAACCAACTCCAACTTTCTACCGTCTCTTCGTCTACAATTGCATAAGCTATCGACATTACGTAGTTGTTTGCATTTTTTGCAACTGCAATTAACATTTTACCACGGTAAGAACCTTTCAAGAAAGTACCGTCAACAGATATCACAGGCTGACAATAGCTGAACGCTTTAATTATTGGACCGAATGCCCAAAACACATATTTAAATGTGTAATAAGCAGATGTACCGGTCGGATGATGTAACCATTCCACGATAACATGGTTCTTCTCTTGTAATGCGTTGGTGTACGTAGGTAGTTCCTCAAAATTACTGTCCCAACTACCATAAATATTCTCAATAGCAGCTTTTCTTGCTCGCCAGGCTTTATTATACGAAACATCAACATTCAACATGTCTTTCAAATGCGCTTGAATTTGCTTGATGGGAAAAGCAATATCTTGACGAATAAAATGGATGATACGGGTAACAATATCTCTGCATTTGAAACTTCTATTGTTGTTACCAACAACAGTACCAAAGCAGTTGTGTGCATTCACACATCTTGAAATTCTCTACATGTGATGATCACAGTTCTTAGAAGCGTAAACATACCATTTACATGGAGGACCACTATGAAGATTATTGTTGTAATTAGGGCTGGTGCTGTAGCACTTTGCTCTCCATCTTGTACGTTTACTTTCAACTACAACAGCCTCTCTGTTCCGTGCAAGATTCCATAACCGCACTGCATGCATCACTTCATCTTTTGATTTAAAATACATTCCAACACGAATTTCTTTTGACTCTTTATATCCATGTGGTCTTCATCATCAAAATTAACAGCTTTATAATCTCTTAATTCCTGAGGATCTTCAGAATAGTTCACCTCCCCGTAAGATCCTGGATTAACACCAGAATTATAATTGTTTGAAACTCCATAAGTGTTGTTGTCATCATCACTGGATTCTTCTTGTGATGGAATGAGTTCAGTATCTTCATTGCTGTCTGAACGACCATCATCCGACTTATCAAAACCTCTATTGTCATCATCGACTTGATGATGGGAACTAGTTGACGGACCGGCTTGATAATCATGCGATCTTACATTGCTTTGATGATAAGAATTGCTTGACGTATCAAGTGCTTGAGATACAGAGAAACCGCGTACGAGATCCATATAATTGGATTGTTGTACATACAATTTTGGCTCAATGATAACATAAACATTTGCTCGAAAATTTTCAACATTTTCTCCCAAATAATACAAAACATCTAGACTTGAGTCATTGAAAATTTCAGAACTTTGAGAGAAACCAGCATATGAGTAATATAATTTTAATTTCAAATTATAATACTCTTTTTGAACCTGAAGATGATTATAAATCAAATCTACAAACTCTTCGTATGAAACTCTATTACGAAGAATAATAGTTGAACTTCTAGTAGAAACATCACATATGATATTTCCATTTTCGAATGAAATATCACCACCCCAATATATTTGTAAAAAATAAGGCCGAGACATTATAATTATTTGTTTTTTTTGAAAGTGTGAATTGATCGAGTGAATTCGTTTGAGTATAAATATATGAAAGTAGGTTAAATGTGTGGATGGTGTTATTTGAGAACCCGCCCTTGCCAAGGGCGAGATCTCAAAAAATTTGACATGTCCATCACATCTAGTCAGTCGTCAGTAATTGTGTGGAGGGCATTGATGCATTTGAGAACCCGCCCTTGGCAAGGGCGAGTTCTCAGAAACCAAGGTAGTCACATCTAGTCAGTGGTCAAAAGGAGTCAAAAGGAGTCAAAAGCAGCAAAAAAGGAGCAGAACCCGCCCCTGCCAGGGGCGGGTACCCCTTATGTCAAAATTAATCAAGATTTTCCCCCTTTGTCAACTTTGTCTCCAAAAAAGTCCTATTTTTAAAAAAAATTCCACAAATATCTTGTCATTTCAATCTGACCCTTTTTTTAAGAAATAAAGTGATAAGTGAAAATACGCACTCTAACAAAATATTATGTTTTAAAAAGCGTTTCATGTTTCTACATTCCAAGTCATACACACACGTAAAATAGAGTATGCGTGAAATAATTACATATATTTGACTATAAAACTAAACAAACACACACGTATATATCATAAAATAGGATTTAAGAAGGATGAGATGTGAACAAACTTTACCTTTATCTAAGAAGATAGAGAGATTGCTCGCAAATTAGTCCCTCAACTTAAAGAACCCAGTTATTTCATATTTGACTAAAGAGCCGCAGAGGTAAAATTTTATCAATACTTTCCAAATATAAGAGCTTATGAAACACAAAATGAATCCCTTACAAGTAAAACTTTATGTTGTGACTATGTAAAAAATTTAAAAAAAATCCTATTACAAGTAAATAATAATCAAATCTGCACACCATAAGATTTGACTCACAACCATTTGATCGGGAAGTACAACATTTACCACCAAGCTATCTTTGAGACTTGTGACTCTGCAACTGGTTGTTACTTCTTGCATACTCAACGAAACCCAGTAAACATTTGAGAGAATAATATTCAATGAATAAATTTGAGATGAAATAAATGAATAAATGAAAAATCGAATACAATGTTATAAATGAATAAAGAATACGAGATTCAAGTAGAGAACAACACATTGTTTTTTGCCTAACTACGGATCGGCCCGATCTCGTTTGTCGGCTTATTCCCGCATCTCGGTTATGGTTATGGTGATGATCTTCCATGAAAAACATACCTTCTCAAAATCATGCTTTCCTAAACTTCTTATTTTATGTTTTTTCCTCCAAAAATGTGTTTTCTTGGTGGTTTAAACAGTGTAGTGTTGTTGGATCGTTTCAATATCGAGGCCCTTGAGCTTCACCACTGACTCGACATGCCCTTTGAGTGTATGAAGCTCCCTTAACCTGTAACCATAGTTCGGATATGAGATATGGTAACACATCTAAACAAACTGGGTTGAGTTAGGTTAGGTTGACCCGTAAACATTTTTTACCCACTCAAATTTTTTAGTTTCTAGTTAGAAATTTACCAACTATGGTTAATCTCATATATATCCTACCTTCAAAACAGTGAACATATCATATTTACTTGTTCCATACTTAATAAAATAGTTAGTTGTCGATTAAACAAAGTTAACATACCTAGCGACCTCTGCCCGTCTCTTTGCTTGTTCTGCAAGTTCCGACAACTCCCTATAGTCGTTCTTGTCTTTCAAGATCTCGTTTGCATTTGGTGCTTGGAGACCATGCAATGTGCGTTGGTCTGTGGCCCACTGAGCTTCCCTCTCTCCCCGTCCATAGTCCTTTTTGGAGGTGAAAGCGGTCTAGATTACAAATCAGTTGTGTTAGTAATCAATATAATGATCATTTTGTGTAAATGAAGATAATTAACGAAAAAGGGCTTGCCTTCTTATTGAGCATACTGTCCCAAGCCTTGCCACTTAAGGCGAAACGGATGATAAATTTGAACACGTCTAATGGGAAATAGATGACTATGCTATAGATCCAAATCACACCAGCCCAACCCCAGCCGATTCCATGGACTCTTGCAAAATCCCAGTTCGCGTAGACAGCTATTAATGTAGCAATCTTCATAAAATAACAACTTTCATAAGAATAGAGGTGTCATGTTTACTTTTAGTATATCTAATGTGTCACTACGGTAAAATATAACTGAAAAGGAAACAAGTCAAATGGGTCAAAAGACACCCAAATGGTATTTATTAGTTCATAAAATGTAGTAAGTCATTTTAAAAGAGAAGTTAAATTACGATGAAACAGCATTTGACACAATAAACTTATATATATGTTCTGATTTATTTTTGAAAGAAGTATTTCGGGAACCAATCTCCCCCCGTAACTCAAATTACCCTTCTTGAGCCATTATCCCACCTCTACGAAAGAAGGTTACCCAAATTGTATTTTTAGATCATAAAAATCATAATGTAACTTGTTGTATTCAAAAGATGATGTTATTATTGAAATAATATAACCATTGTAATCATATCCAACACGCAAGAGGTTTTTGATAAACAAAAAAACGTTGTGTTTTTGAAAAGAATTGCTACGGGTCAATCCAAATCCAACCGGGCCAGTTTTGAGTTTTGACCCGTAAAATAGAAGTTACCATTTTGGCCTGTTACATAACCTACCAGACCTGCCCATTTACCCGCCTCTATTTGAGAATAAACTCACCAGCTGAGCTATAAAAAAGGCAGTGAGGAGTAAAAGACCAGGGCGTTCCACGAAGGACCAGCTTCTTGATCTTGTCACGAAAATCAGCGCCTGACTGATGATGCTGACTTGGAGGTAAAGAGCTGACATAAGCTCGTGTTCATCGTTTCTGATCGATTTCACACCAAATTTCTCCTAAAAGAACAATCATTATAGTATATCATTAACTACAACTGAATGGCGCATGCGTTTAACCCATACAGTTATGCAAGGATCAATTTACTTATGTTTTATTTAAATGAACCAAGCAGGTCAACCTGAACTCAATATGGCCCATTTAATTCAATCTTATTTTGACCTGTTACTCAACGTCTCAACCCACTCGACCCGACATTAACTTATTAATGGGTCAATTTGGGCTTTGTTTGATCTCAAAATGGATTGACTTAGGTTTATTTTTATCTTAAACCTGTCATATGATATTTTTAGCAAAGTAGGAAATGGGTCAAACTGAGTCGAAAGGTCAAGTGGAACTTGTTTGGACCATTTTAACACAAACCAGTTATTAGCAGTTACCCAGCCAGCTCTACCCAACTATTTTATAAAACGGTCGATCAGATTTTGTTTTATATAAAACAGGTCAAACTATTATTATTTATTTTTTCTAAAAGGCAAGTGGGTCAAACTGCTAGACCCATTTATCCCATTACCCAACCCACTTGACCAGTTTATTTACTTGAAATGGATCAATTTAGTTATATTTTATCTCAGACATGTCAAAACAATTTTGCTAAAAGGTCACCTGAGTCAGGTCAAACCACTCAAACCGAATCCATTATGACCCATTTCAGCCCAACCCACTCATCTTACCATGTATATGCAGATTGTGAATCATGTAAATAATCAGCACGTTCATCTTACCGTGAAGAAGTCGGATTCTTTTGTTAACCAGAAGAAAATTACAGTCATAACAGCCATATAAGTTCCAAGAACCACCCCAGTTGCAAATATTTCTTTTAACTTCCATGAATCTGGCATAGGTGAAGGTTTGACTTTATCCTTAGATATAGTCATTATGGTTCCATCATTGAGTATTGCAATAATCAAAACCATAAAAGGTGAGAAATCAAATTGCCAAATAAGAGCAATTAGCATGAACCCGAGCACAATACGAATGGTGATGGAAACCGCATAAATGGTGTAGTTTTTCATCCTCTGAAAGATGGCTCGGCTGGTCAAAACAGCGCTTACAATTACACTGAGTCCGGGCTCAGTTAACACGATATCGGATGCACCACGGGCTGCATCGGTTGCATCAGCAACCGCTATACCAATGTCGGCTCGTTTCAATGCGGGTGCGTCATTCACACCGTCTCCTGTCATTCCACATATATGCTTTCTCTCTTGTAATTTCTTCACAATCTCGTATTTGTGTTCTGCATTACATATGTGGTAAAAGTTTGAGTTTTTAGTTACTAAAATCGGAGTGCTGATAGTAGATGTGATAATTGACTCATTTACCTATATATGGATCGGTTTTTGTTACGTATTGCATTTAACACATTAACTGTTTTGATAAATAACAAATGAATAATAAGTGTGTGGTTTTGCACCACCTGTTTTGACCCACACTAATGGGAACATGTTTTGACCCGTTACCCAACCCATTCAGCCAATCATAGCAAACAAGAATGAAAACCACATACCAGGGAAGACTCCAGCAAAACCATCAGCCTTC
This sequence comes from Flaveria ramosissima, assembly GCA_025215565.1. NCBI lineage: Eukaryota > Viridiplantae > Streptophyta > Magnoliopsida > Asterales > Asteraceae > Flaveria > Flaveria ramosissima. Next base: position 70,776,249 of record CM046029.1, on the reverse strand, counting down.
TCAATTAGCTCCTCAATAGGTATATCTGCAATAGCAGAATCTTTGTTTTGGCCAAGAAGTGAAGAAGATGGATACATATTTGTTCCCATTCCAAGCCTCCGGCCCGTTTCTTTCCCAATGGCTAACTGATCACCCGTGATCATCTTGACGTTAACTCCAAGGTGCAGGGCCCGTCGAATGGTTTCTGCACTATCATGCCTTGGTGGGTCAAATAGTGGCAATAAACCCACAAACACCCACGGGCTTCCTGGGCTCTCCTTTGTTTTCTCGGGTACTGTCTGTATAATAATTAATAAAAACCCAAATCATTACATCTACATCAGAAAAACAGAAGATGAACATTTGGAACACTAATGTAGAAACATGAAATTGTAGACACTCACTTGTTGGCAAACAGCTAAAGACCGAAGACCACGTTCAGCAAATTTGTCAATGATGGAAAAGACTTTTTTCTTCTCATCATCCTTTTGGTTGCATAGCTCCACAATCTGAGAGATTTGGAGATATCATGTACATATAAGAACAAATTGGTTGATTAGGCCTCTTAAACGGGTCAACTACAAAGGAAACAGGTCAAATGGTGAAACTCTTGTTAAGTGTATTTTTAGTAATCATATCTGCCTGACATCTTTGAAAAGAAAATTAACTACCTTTGGGAAAAATGTTTAAGAACAACCTACCCATTTCAACTGTAACAACTACCAAGAAATTATCCATTTTGACCCGTTGCCTGACTCGACCATGTTGCTACTTAGGTTTTGTAGATGCAATCTAGAGGATTCTTATTGTACCTGCTCAGGTGCACCTTTGCTCACTCTGTGCCAATTTCCGTTTTGATCTATGTAAGTTATTGCTGTTCGTTTGTCTACTGGATTGAAGGGCAGAAAATGTACCTCAGTGATCCCTGCTCGTGCCTGCATAAACAAAAGAAATATTCATGTAAGATAATATAATTTTATTTATTTATTATTATTTATTAACTATTTCCGTTATTACCTCCTTAGGATCTGAAAGCATTCCTACAATACAAGCATCAATTGCATCTTGATTCTCCACTCTTGATGCTCTTGCTCCTAATAGAACTACTTGATCCTTATCAGTATCCTTTACAAAAACCTGAAGAAGAAATAGAGTTGTTCATTCGTTCAATGTTAAATTAGATATCACAATTGTGACCCCTTAACTTTTAAACCACCTAAAAAAATATTTTTGATGCACTCAACCTTCTAATCATTTTATTCAAAGATTTAGATTATTTATGTAACCATACATTACAAATTAATTATTTGTAAAAAATAAAACCAGGACAAAAAAAAGTGTTTGCAGGTTGACCCTAACTATTTTGACCTGTATTAATGAACAATGCAAATCAAACCGAACCAGCTATCCAACCTGTTTGCACAGGTAAATTTGTGTTTGTGATCAAACATGACTGTTACTACTGCTAATAAATAACTATTTTGCTTTCAACTTACCTCAATGAGAGTTTTGTCGACTGTGAGCTTGTTTAGGGTGAGAGTGCCAGTTTTGTCACTACACAAAACATCCATCCCAGCCATTTCTTCAATGGCTGTCATTCTCTTGGTGATTGCACCTTGCTCTGACAACTTATGGGACCCGATTGCCATGGTGACAGACAAAACAGTTGGCATGGCAATTGGGATCCCACCAATGAGAAGAACCAGTAAATTGTCAATTCCATTTCTGTAAGTTCGTTTCTGAATCGGGTACATCACCACTACTTCTATTATGAGACCAATGGCAATGGAGCATATGCAGAAGTTTCCAATTGAGGTGAGCACCTAACAAACAATCCATCAAAAACTGTTAACTGGATACTGCTTAAAAAATTGGCAAGTAAATCCAAATGAAACAATATGAAAACATAGAGATCGGCAAACGGGCATGGCCCTGAGCCCAAAAAGGTCTGGTTCCTAACTTCCTTTATGCTTGGTTAGGCCTGAAAGTTGCTATCAGTTCTAACATTTGATAAGAATCTCAGGTAGGCCCAATCCCAGGACCTATTAGGCCCGAATACCCAATTCTAAAGCCCGGCCTGGGTACATAACTTTTTTTCTAGCTGTAAAATAAGTGTTACATGAATACATGTAATGTAAAGGCTAATTTGTATACCTTATAAAACTAGTTTAAGTTATTTAAAAAATAATAATAATCTTCATAAAGTAAAACTGTAAAAGTTATACTTTTAAAACTAAAAACATCTTGTTTAAACTAAAACACCTTTGTATTTGTTATATAAAACATTATCTTTAATAATACATGGAATATGAAAATAAAAAATCAGGAAAATAAAGTCAGGGCTAGTTACTTGGTTAGGACCCATCGCGCCCATACCAGTCCCCTTTTCTATCCCTTAGCACCGGGCTTTTCAAGAACCCGCCCCTTTTCTATCCCTTAGCACCGGGCTTTTCAAGAACCCGCCTTTAATAAGTATGGTAAGCCTAGTCTTTGTGATACTGATACCTTTTGGAAATGGCCAACTTGATTTGTACTATCCACCAAGTGAGCAGCCTTCCCAAAGAAAGTGTGCACCCCGGTAGCTATAACAACTGCTTCAATTTCACCTTGTTTGCATGTTGAGCCCGAATACACACTATCACCTGGATTCTTGGTCACAGGTAATGATTCACCGGTCAATGCAGATTGATCAATCTTGAGTGGATCTCCTTCTAGAAGGCGTGCATCGGCTGGAATAATGTCTCCTAATTTAACACTAATCACATCCCCTGGTACTAAGATAGCCGCGTCTTGCTCATCCCATTTCCCATCCCTTATGACCTTTGTTTTGGGAGCAAGACCTGCCATTAAAGCTGCTGCAGCATTTCCTGCATTGTTTTCCTCTATGAAACTGATGGTGGAGTTGATTATCAGCAATGTTGTGATTCCAACAAAATCTTGCCAATCTGGAGGCTTTCCCTGCAATTACGCATTCTAATCAGGCACAAACACTATTCCAGTCCTAATTTGTCTAGATCATTTCATTAAAGAAGATCCAATCAATTCTCAACGAGTTTGATTGGAACAACATGGTATTGTTATGATTTGTGAAGTTAGAGATATACCCCTCCATTGGCCAAGACAATAGCCATAATTGCAGCAGCCTCCATGACCCATGACAATGGATTCCACATGAACCCTAAGAACTTAAGAAGCTTACTTTCCTGTTTCAACATCATCAATAAAATTTCATCAGTTCTATGAGCATGAGTATAACAAAGAATACCATAAATTAACAATAATTTACATTGATTGATCCACCTTTTTTTCTTCTAGCTTGTTAGGGCCAAATACGTTAAGCCTCCTGTTCCCTTCTTCACTTGTCAATCCCTCTTTTGTACATTTCAGTGTTTCGAACACCTCCTCAATCGGAACAGTCTCCTGTAGCAATCAAAATTCAAAACAAAATTTAAGATCACCAAATCAACAGATCATTATTCAAAACATACCAATTACAAGTACAGACTAAAATTCCACTAATTCTAAACATGAAATCTCAATCAATGAAAACAGTCTCCTTTAGTAATCAGCACAAAACCTAAGATTACCGAATCAATCGATCCACATGCAAAACATAAAACACGAAAGTACATAACTACAATTCCCCTAAATCGAATCATGAAATCGCCAAACAATCATAACCAACTCAACACAAAAGTTCAGATCACCTAATCAATCGATCCTCATGCAAAACATAAAACACATATACTACAAAGCTATAAATCCCCTAAATCAAATCATGAAATCGCCAATCAACCATAACCATTTAAACAGTCTCCAATCAACACCAAACTTCAGATCACCGAATCAATCGATCCTCATGCAAAACATAAAACATATACACTACAAAACTACAATTCCCCTAAATCGAATCATGAAATCGTCAATCAACCACAACCAATCGAACAGTCTCTTCACTAATCACCACAAACCTCCACACTCCGTAACCAATCAATCTAACACAAAACCACGATCATCCAAATCTCTCGACTCAAATCCACAACATAACAACCAAATCATCAAAAAACATCGATCAATCACAATAAACGAGAATATACGATTGAAAAGCCGTTAAAAACAGAGATAGAACGAGAGTCATACGAGATCGACATTCTCCTTCTTGAGTTCGTCCCAACTCATGCCTGAATTGCCATCCATGGTTGAATTTGGTGAGCAGTGTGTGTGTGTGAGAGTAGTGTGTGTGTGCGCATGAAGGTAAAAGGAATGTGAAGTGCATGGGGGGTGATGAAGCTACTATAACAATGGAGGAAGAGAGAGAGAGTGAAGGAGGAGTGAAGGAGAGTGAAAGTCGTAAGGAAGTTGGAGCTTTTCATGGCCTCCCTACATCTGTATGTATGTATCTATGTATGTATCTATATTCACCCCTTCATGTTTTACACACTATATATCAAACCCTTACCATAAGTCCATAATATTATTATTATTTGTTACGATTATATGATGATAAGAATATGTGTACATAGTGGTTTTAATTATTTATTTTTTATTTTTTAAGTTAAAGTGACACGTAAGCATCACATCACATAGATAGAAAAAGTTTAACTAAAGCCTCATTTAGTATGAGTCTGGTGGTTTAGTTAAACATTATTTTTATTTAAGTTTAATCTTTAATTAATCGTTATTTTTATTTAATTATTTAAACATTATTTCGTATATATTTTATTTCAATTAAAAAGCCATCGTACATTTGTACTCATTTTAATGTGGAATTTATGTCAAACATGAGCCCAAAATTTTGAGCCTTTATGAGCATCCTTTACGTATCAATAAACATTATAAAAATAAAATATTAAAGTGTTTCGTAAAAATAAAAAGAATATTTAATATTGTTTTATAAAATGATGTCTGGAGGAAACTTTATCATACAAAGGTCTTTCAATAAAATAATATTGCATCATACGGTTACGCGCCTCCGCACTACCCCGTTCTATGGAGGTCGTCGTCTGCGCGGTTCCGGTAGTGACGTTTGAACGTGCTCGACTAAAAGTTTACCCCCACTCGAACACCTTCAATAACTACCGACTAATCCACCACACAAGAATATAAATCGTTGGATAGTTTATTCATATTCTAAAGAATATAAGAAAATTATAGTGTGAATTATAAAATAGTATAATCGAAAGTATTTGAAAATATTAAAAAATAATAATATACATATACATAGATAATTTTGAGTATGACGCCGTTAAAATGTTGGCGAAATTCTAAATGAGGGCTTAATTTTAATATAATTGTAGTGCCATTTGGCATTATATAGTCTTGCCACATTACCATGTCTAACGCCTATTTTGCTTCCACTACGATGAGTCTTATCTGATATTAGTTACATATCTCACTTGCCTATTTAATTGTTTTTAATTGTCAATTTTATGAATCAAACAGGATGTGTATGACATAAAACTATAAGGTGTAAATAACTCCGTCACTCGTGAATTATCAAGATTGACTTCTTAAAATCTTGAAATCGAGTCGAGCTTTACTAAGCTCGAAACTATATTGAAACTCATTTAGTAGATGAGCGCAAGGCTGAGCTTTGAATATCAAGTTTGTAATAGTTTGAACGGGTCTTTTATTTATATAATTGGAGTTGATATATTTTAAACTAGCTAACCACTATATATTATCTTGTTTGATTAATTACAACTATAAACATATAAATAGATAGAACAATAAATTCAAGCTATAGAATCTGAAGAACACACCATAAACAAACACTCACTGAGCAGAGGTATAGCGATGCAGAGAAAACCACAAATTCTCGACCAAGATAGCACAGATGGAACTTGGAAGGGAAGAAATAAAACTAAATACGGAGATGTAATAGCGGTGATGAAAGAAACCGTAAGAAGACATGTAACCATCATGTGGAAGACATAAAAATGTAAATGTTCATTTAAGACATGAATTAATAATAAGGTAAATTGTATGGAAACACATTATCTATACTACTATATAATACACTAGCTTTTTAATAAACCCGTGTATTACACGAGTAGAACAAATAAAATAAAAAATATTAATTATAAAACGATATACTAATACATGATATCATTAGAATTACATATGAGTAATAACTATAAATAATAAAATAATAATATGAACTTTTAAATTTTTTTGTTTTTTCAAAGATAAATTAAACATTTTGTTTCAAAATAACATTTAAAAAATTTTTCATTTTTAAAATGTCCTTACTATAACTCCCTATTTTAATTATTTTTGTTTTATAAAAAATTTACTTTAGAAATACCTAAAATATTACGTAAAAAATAGTTTAATTTTTTAGAATGAAATTCTTTTTATAAAAACTATTTCTATAGAAATAACATTAATAATAAAGTTCTCCTTCTTAATTTATTAAAAAAGTAATTATAATGTAAATAAATAATATTGTTAGTAATTAATGTAGTTATTTAATAGGAGAGAGAAACGGAAAAAGTTTGATAAGAATGAATGTGGTGCTGACACGTGACACCCTCATTTACCCTTTTATTAGAGTAGAAAGATATTAATAGGATAAGATGATAATTTCATTCAAAATGTAAGACACTTATACAACATTTTAAGCATAGAGTACAAGTGCCTTATACAATAGTTCTACTTTTGCCCCTATTTAATTAACTTCTTTTAATTATTATATTATTTAATACACATTATTAGTGTATTATTTAATAATATGATATTATTTTAATTCACTTTATTATATTTTTTTATTTCTAATAATATAAATTAACATTTAAATTTATAGTTACTAATCATATTTTATAACTAAATACTATTTAAATTAAGTATTATTTTATTTAAATACTTATATCTATACTACTATATAATACATCTCTTTGGATAGGGATATAATTGTAAGCATACAAATTTTGAAACAAAATATACAAAGGAGTGCAAGCCATTTAAGAGGGGTAAAAGAGACAATTGATTAAGATTTTAACACACTTTAAGGGTAATATGGTAATTTTATCCATTAAAATTTATATATCTTAACATTTTTGCCATTGTCTCTTTCATGTACATAATAAACATTATTAATACATAATTTAATAATATGATATTATTTAATTCACTTTATTAAATTTTATTTTATTTATGATAATATAAATTGATATTTAAACTTATATTTACTATTTATATTTTTATAAACAAATACTATTTAAATTAATTATTATCTTATTTAAATATTTAAGTATATAACTTATATATATTCATATTTATAATAACTATAATACTAATATTTTTTAGGGGCATATTATAAGTTTAATAATTTTAATATTTATTTATATCTTTTATAATAAAAACGAAAGGAGGATAGAATGATAATTTTACATATGAATTAAGACACCTATATGAAAAGTCATGCTTAAATTTCAAAAAATTAACCATTTTATTCCATTTTTTCCACTTACAATAAAGTATAACATATGATGCTTATAATACAAATGCTAAAGCATATAACACAAAACGATCTAGATTAAATTTAGGTGATGAAACTAGCTTTGATTGTTGGTCAGGTTAGGCTAAAAATAATTTAGACTTTCTAATATAGCGGGACGGTAAATACAAAATTAATTTAGGTTAATAATTATGAGAACCACATAATTAGTCATACCTATTGCTTTAAATATCATAAATAAGATGTTTTCTTAAATGCTTCTCTATTTCCTCCCGTTATACGTGAATATCTTTCATGCCTACCTATAAATGTTATTATGATCTCTATAGTTGTCTACTTAAAGTAGTTTTGTATTGAACTGTAATATGAACCAAACTACTTTTGCATTGAACTAACATATGTAAATATGTATTATTAACCCATATGTTATATAATACAACATAGATACGTAGATATGGTCATCATTTATAACTTTTAACTCAAGTATGAGATAAGTAATAACTAGGTAAGAGTTGTAAGGCTAGAAACATGTAAACCAAACGTTCATCCCTTGATCTAGATTTGTATTTAACAATGGGCCAAATTTGTGAGACATAATTTATAAATGGGCCAAATGCATTGGACCAACATTAGCCCAAGTATATAAGATAAGCTAATTGCTAAATACCTCTTTCGTTTACTAATTTGGAGAAATCAAGGTCTGTTAGACGAACCGACGGAGGTATAGAGATCTTAATATTAATCCAAATGTTTTATATTAATCACCAATGGAGTCATATGTAATTAGAGGCGTATTTGACCTTTGAAAGTTTGTAAGGTGAGCGATCACACACGACCCATGTTTTATATGGCTTTAAAAACTTTTCTTTTCGTGTTTAAATCAATTTACATGAGCGATCCAATAAGTTAATAAATATTTTAAACCCAATGCTAATTTTAAAAAAAAAATTCATTTACCACAGTAGCACTAGACCAATACCCCATTATTTTACTTGCATTTTAAAGGAGTTTTTCCTAGAATTCTAGCACTATTTACAAATTTAGGGCCTACAAAGCGGCACTATAATTTTAACATGGGCACCCACTCAAGTCTACAAACCATAAACTAACATAAAGGTGATTATTACAAAAAGAAAATAAAAAAAGTAGAAAACAGATAGAAAAACAATTCTACTAAAACTAATGTTTTGACAAACAACTAGCGTCAAATAAATAATTTTTTAAGTTTAAGGATAGAGACCAGATTTTTAATCTGGTCAAACCACATAAACCCCTTCTGTGTAACTAATTTAGTGTCTTTATGTCAGGAAAACTAGAGCTGACAATTTCTGATACGCATCTGTTAACACGACACGACACGAAGTTAACAGGTTTCGTGTTTGAGTTTAACAAGTTTTGTGTCTTTAACAGGTCGACACGTTAAAGACACAATAAAAATCGTGTCTTAACTGATCAAACACTTGTTAACCTGTTAACGCACATGTTAAGACATGTTTATATTTTTACCTTATTAAAATAAATAATATTTGTATTTATGATATATGTCATTATTTTTCATGTTCAATTTAAAAACCTTATCCCTTGCCCAACCGCTTCAATTGAATACGACTATCACATACCACTGACTGAGTCTCCGGCCTCCGCCTAAGCCCTCTTCGTACTCCGTCTATTACCTCTTTAAACTATGTTATCGGTTAAAATAGATATTTTATTGATTTTTGTTTCAAAGACGTCAATGATTACCATGCTAAAGATTATGGTATATTTAGGATTTTGATGGACTTCAATCAATATTTGTTTCACTAAACATGTGATTTTTATCGTATCTCTTAACAGGTCTTATCGTGTAACCTGTTTCTAAACATGTTCATGTTCGTGTCCGGAAAAAATGACACGATTAGTTATCGTGTCGTGTTCGTGTCAACACTTATCGTGTTAGTGTCTTATCGTTTTCGTGTCTTATCGTGTCGTGTCTGATTTGTTATGTGAGCCCTAAGGAAAACTATACATATGTTTTTAATTGAAGTCTCAAGACCCGTATTATTTTTTTATTTTTATATGGCAAAAAGTTCAGATGAATATTGGCTTAAAACGAATTCAGGGTAAAACGGTTTCTGAGCAAGATAGATTTGAGTAAAAACGAGCCATCTAAAAACTTATTGAATTGGTTCAGGTGAAAACAACTTCTCATGAAATGGACTAGAGTTGAAATGGTTTCTAGCGTCGTATACTTTTATGGCAACGGCTGGAGGTGGTGATGGTGTCGCGGTGCTGGTGTTGGCATTGTGGTGGCTGCTACAACAAGGTGGTGTTGATGGTAGCGTGGGGACTGGGGGCTAGTGGTTGTGGTGGTGTTGTGAACGATGATGAATAGGTGTTGACAAACACTAGTCATGGTGATGAGTGTCTCATTTATACATGTTTTAAGTTACCAATGTTTATAAGAATAACATGTTTTGACTCAATATATAATTAGAGTATATTCAGTGTATGATTTGAGTTGGCCCAAATGGACTCATATGCACTCTTTTTAAGCAAATCAACTCGTTCTTTAAAGAATGAGCCATGAGTAACACCTGTAAGTAGAGATGTCAGAATGTGTTGTGTTATATTAACAAGTCGTGTTCAACATAGCATGTTTAACAAAACTATAAAACTCAAGTTAAACGTATTATTTCTTATACACTAACACAAATCTGTTCAATAAAACGGGTTACACAAGTTGACACGGCTCAATTAAATAGCACGATTATTGACACGCCTCGCTAAACAATGTTAAGAAAATATAAGACACGGTTAGCTCGATAAATAAAGGTTACCAAAAATATAATTTGTATTTCATTATAATATATGTAATTATTAATAAAGCTACAAAACAGCGTCCTATTCATAAATGGGACATAAAGATGACGTGTTAGCGTATTAACATGCTTGATACGATAAGTTAAATGTATTATATGTTTTATAAAAGAGTTGTGAGTTGACCCGTTTAAACACAGTTTTAATCGTGTCATTATCCTGTTTACTTGTTAAATGTCCTGAACCCATATATCCTAAACATTAACTCGTTAAACTTTGTGTCAAGCCATTCCTTGTTAACATAACGTTTCATATTACCAGCTCTACTCGTATGTTTAGCTCATATCATCATGATATGACCTAATTTATATTATACAGTATAACCTTATGATATATAAGAAAAAATAATTATGTTGAAAACTAGGATAACATATATGTGACATTATATGTTTTGTTCTTGTTGTTAGTAATTATATTGGAAAGCTGTTGCTGTTACCATTATTTTGCCTTGGTCGGTTTGTCCCAATCTGAGTAGAGGAATAACTTTAGGTGTAATAGTAACAAGACATGTTTTTGATTCAGATTTATTCTCAGTTGATAGATGGATGATACAAAGTTGTTTTTTTATGTTTACTATTTTTAATACATATATACACACATAAAGGTGATATGTATATATAAATAAATATAACTAAATAAGAATCGAATAATAAATAAGCTAAATATAAGTTTGTAAGATTAATCATGAGACGTATTTAAGCCTTAGGGCATCAAGGGTGGAGTTGGGGAAATGTTGGGATAAATGGGTCGATCGGGAACACCACCCTAGGGTGTTTGAGGCTGAAAAAGCCCGTAATTTTGGTTAAAAACCAATCAGTTCACCTAAAAAGATTCTTCTTTTGTTCAGTTTTATCTTGTTTTTTAAACCAATGAAAATTTAACACCTGGTAGAAGGAGCTTGAGGAAATGGAAACAGTCTTTGCACCAATTTGGGGAAAATGTAGCGTTTATTAGATTTTGATGTTGTATTCATGTGACATACGAGAAAAATATAGCAAAGAGAAAACACTTCGCATGCTCTTGGAGGGGAGGGAGTCATTTTAGCCCCATTCTCCTGACTAACAATCTCTTTTTCCCGTATGCACATCCGTTTTTTTTTCATTGCCTCCTTAACTCTCACTAAACCATACTATCATTGTCCTCCCTAGTACAATGTACAAGTTTTTGTGTGTATGATGTAGGGCGTGTTCACCGCGGTTCAACAGTGACAGATCTCTCCTAATGCGTCGTCATCTTTTCCCTCCCTCCTCCCTTAAAAATTATGTAAATTCTTATATATGCGATTAATAGAGCCATATAGTTGGCCGGTTAAATAAGAGATCGAAACATGTGTTACAACTTTGACAAAATGTGTTAGACCAAAAAATTTCCGGTTTGGGTTAATATGCTAGATTTTTTGTGTTTATTTTTAAAATGTTACTAGTAACATGATCCCGCGCGTTGCGGCGGCCACATGCAAATTCAACATACAAACGTGTTTATATCACTTTTAAGCACAAAGGACACCTAAATGCAACTAAAACCAAACACAAATGTAGTTGATTTTGAAAGTGCTCTAGAACCTCGCTGCTGAAGCAAAATGGATTAAGGTAGAGCATTTCCACATTCCAACCCATCCACATGTATCTGCACAACGGAAAAGATGTATTATAAAGAATGGTAGCTCCAAGAGATCTAAATAACCAAACAAAGCCTGACCCACTTGTTTAACTGAGTTAGATATTAAGTCACTTGCATACCATGTTTCTGTAATGAATACCTAAATCCTCACCAGCCATGCTCTTGCTACTTGTTCTTTCTATGAAGCTTTTGCACTTCAGCATAGTATATGAAGCTTTTGCATATAAGCATATAGACTTGACAAGTTCCCACAGGGAACTCATACATTACTATAGTCACAAAAAGAATTACCAGCTATAATACCTACACATGGTATAATAAAGTAAATAGTGGCCGTTACCATTAATCCAAAACCTTTCATAAGATTTGATTTACATGTGATTATCATAACTGAATTTTACAGGGCTAATTAAAATTTACAAAGTTGCTACACGATAAATGATAATTTGATTTAGAAGATTTACAAATTGAACAAAATTTAGAATTTTGCATTATCACTTCATGATCCAAATAATAGACAAACTTTAAAGCTATAAAATAAATTCATGTAGAAAAAGAAATTCTTAATGCTAGGTCGTCCCAAATTCCAGCCAACACAAAGAGCAACTATTGAGACTGACATATCATGAATATATATGTAGAAATCAAAGATAAACTAAAGACATATATAATTAATCCAATATCATATGCATATACATTAATAAAGATTCAAAAGCTATAATAAAATTCATGGCTTTCATTCAAATCTGCCATGACAGCAGTCATATGTGAGTTCAAAACTATCAATCTTACATATATGCTAGTTTTTCTTTGGAAATTGTTTGATTGAGCATATAAAATCTATTTGTTTTAACCTTTTGCGGACTAATATTCAATTATGTTTGATAAAACGCAAATGCTCGAAGGGCATAGACAGAGTTATTTCATTAAGTTTCATCACCACCTACCTAATTTCAGTGGCAACATGTTCCTTACCTGAACTTTATTTCACTTTCTTCTTGAAATTTTATAGTATGAGAATGTGTTTTATAGGCGTGAACATGTACGACTTATGTGCTAAATGCAGGAGAAGGTAAAATGAAAACATCAACAAATACAAATCATACATAGAAGGCAAAAAAAGGCATAAACGTACCTCGAACTACTTTGATTCAAACCCTAAAAAAGTGCATGATGAGGGAAAAGAAGCAGATGTGTACCCAAATAAGGAAGAAGCAAGAGAAGCTAAAACCACTGAATCAAGTAATTGAAGCAGAAAATTGATGTATGTGTGCAGAGGAAGATGAAAAGACAGGCGTAAACATAACCAGTTACAACTCTGAACGAAACCCTAAGGAAATCCCTGTTAGAAGAAAGGAATCAGACATCCATCAAAGATAAGGGAGAAGTAAGAGGCAATAAAACCACAAAATAAACTCACCAAAACCATTGATGCGAAAAAAGGATGTGTGTTTGGAGATGAAGACGAGGGAAGTATGTGAGTTTAGTTCGATGAAGAAGAAGAAGGCGGTGGAAGTCCACCGACGCAAAGCTAGGAGAAGTCTACCTTGGATTTTACGCTTTGTGAGGTTGTACATGATGCTTTATGTGTGTGAAGTTTGGTTTTTAAAGTATAGTACAATGAATAGTTAGGTTATTAATATGATTATTATTATTACAATAGCTATATAATTAAAATAATAATATAACTTGCAAAATAATGTATAGAAAACATGCTTCTTTTAGTTAGTTAATATAGTATTTTAAATACAACTCAAATGATCTGTTATCACGTAAATGAGATGAAATCATCTATCACTAATGATTAGGGAATATAATAATTAAATTTAAAAGTACTAATCTTTAAATCTAAACCATTTAAAGTTATACTTGCACCTTTGAAAGACTTTTTTTTATAACTTTTAAAGATTAAAACAATGTTCGTTTTATGATTGCCTCTCCAAGATCACTATCTTTATTGTGAATAACTTTCGTATTAGATGTTTTAGAATTGGGTTTTATATATATTTTTATTTTAGTTTTTGTTAAAACATACTTATATAATTTTTTTTAAAAAAAATTCAAACTCGAAATAATCTTATCTTGAGAGTCAATTAGCTGTAGAAGGCCCAACTAACTAAAAGTTCTGAAGTTGTTAACAACAAACGCTCCCTTCATGTTCTTTGTGGATTCACCTAATTCACTAAAAAATATACATTATTTTTTTTTTGCAATTTATACGTAAATCATAATTCTATCCATGTTAACAGTATATTAATACCATTATATACAATGAGTTCAAATACAAAGTATTCTAAAACCAAAAATTATAAGAATAATTAAAATATTAACACATATTCTTTTGATCAAAATTAGTTTGGGAGCAAAATTAGTAATGTCTACCCTTTCAAAGTTCCACATTTTTCTAAACATTCATAACTTTTACATACGACATTAATTTTTTTTTTAAATTACACTATAAAAAAGAGTATTTTTTTAATCTTTAAAATGAGTTTAGTGTTGATATAAAAAATAAAAGTTTTTTAACTCATTGTGTAATTTAATCAGATCATTGTGTAATCTTCTAAATTGATAAAGATTACATAATTATCTGATGAGTAATACACAATGAACTTGAAATATAAAAAGTTTACAACTCTTATTTCGTGTTATTCGAAAATCATCATTTTAAAAAACACAATGGTCAACATTAGACATAATGAGTAACACAATGATCAACACTAGACTCGATAATTAGCAATTGACACAGTTAGCTGCTTGACGAGAATTTAGCGCATCCGTTTTCTTGCTCGTTAGCGAGATTACATAATAAACTGAAAAATATAAAAATGTTACATTTTTAGCATTGTGTTATTTGAAAATCATCATTTTAAAAAACACAATGCATAATACAATAGTTAATATTAGACACAATGGGTAACATAATGACCAACACTAGACTCGAACTGATTAGGAATACATACTAAACTTGAAACATAAAAAGTTTATATTTTTTAATTATTGTGTTATTTAAAAATCATCATTTAAAAAAACACAATGCATAACACAATGATCAACATTAGACAAAATTTATAACACAATGACTAACATTATACTCGATGATTAGCAATCAACACAATGAGCTGCTTGACGAGGATTAATAATGACCTGATCAGGATTACACAATAAATTGGAAAAAAAAATAAAAATTTACATTTTAAATATTGTGTTATTTGAAGATCACCATTTTAAAAAACACATTCCATAACATAATAGTCAACATTAGATACAATGGGTAACACAATGACCAACACTAGACTCGATCATTAGCAATAGGTACAATTAACTGCTTGACGATGATTACACAATGACCTGATCAGAATTACACATTAAAATAGAAAAACATAAATGTAAACTACTTAAATTAAGAGACAATTTTACATATATTTCTATAAATGTTCATAATAGCATATACATCCAATCAAAAAGTTTATATTAAATGTAAACTACTTAAATTTTATATTTATCCGCTTTATTCACATACAATACAAATGTCATAAATATAAAAAAATTATACTTGATACAACATTTATTTTGATAAATATATAAAAACTAGTATTAAGCCCTTCGCGTTGCGGCGAGGGCGTAAAACCGTGTCAAGTATCACCAATGTCACATCATCGTTAGCGACCTTCAACATCGAAAAATCTCGTATTAAAAAAGAAATAAAAACGAAAAAAAAGAAAAACGTTGAACCATGCAAGTGAAATGTAAAACATTAAAAACAATAAATAAGTCGATCTAGGATCCACATGTTGCGACGGCCGACGGGGCCATTAAACGGAAAAAAAAGACGTAACAACGTTGAATCACACGTGCGACATGTAAAACAACAAAATTGTAAAAGATGAAAAGTATAGGGTACCAAAGTTAAAAGTAACAAATTGCAAGGGTTAAATTATATATGATGTAAATGTATTGGGTTTAAAATAAAAAAAAAGTAAAAGAATTAGATGATTGCACTTTATGCATAAAAATATATACATACAACTTGATAATCGGAATATATATAATATAATATAATGTATAACAACAAAGCATAAAAAAAACAACACATTATACGGAGATATTCACCGCTTAGCTTTTTTATCATGAAAATAAAGTGCATGTATGAAAAACTTTCATGGCTTACTTGACTATTTTAAATTCTTTTTTATGCTGAGATATCTTTTTATGTTAATATGATATTTGAGTGATACTGATTTTAGTTAAAATAAACTGACGCTTATAAAATAAATCAAAGATTTGTGTATAATATAACGTTAAAGATGAATAATATTATGATTTTTCTCACATGTTTATTATCATTTATAAGTGCGTAGGTTGATTACACTTAAATTTGGGTAAAAATAATAAAACGTTAAAAATTTAGCTTATATGCTTTGAAAATATCAGTTGAGGTTAAAAAAAAACATTCTGTCGCTAAGATGGCACTCCTCTATCCTAGAATTTAATGGTTTACATCCTCGAAAGATGTAATTACAAATTGTTAATGGTTAATAACTAGTATCAAGCTCCCGCGTTGCGTCAGGGGGTGTAAAATCATACTAAGTAGCACAAATGTCACATCACCAACAAAACTTCAATCGAAGACAACAAAAAAAACACTCGTCGATTAGAAAACCCCAAAGGATTAATTATCCTATCACCAGAAATACAATTGGAAACCAATACAAACCGTACCTGAAAACTCTAAAGGATTAACCGGATTAATAACTAAGTTGATATAGGACCTGTACGCTGCATTAGGGTATGATATGACGTGTAACTCGTAAAATTTAGATCGTAACATAAATAAAAGAATTTATAAAAGATGAAAAATATAGGGGACAAAGTTAAAAGTAAAAAAAGTATTGCAGTTAAATTATTAAAGATATAAAGTATTGTTATTAAAAGTAAAAAAGTTAAGAAAGAAGAATAAAGAAAACAAATAATAAGTACAACTCAATAAACACAATCTACAAATCATAAAACACATAAAATTGGTAATTAGTATATATTAAAAAGTTTATCAAAAAAAGTGTAATTGATTGAGATGATGGATAAAATGCCCAAAAATAAATAAAAAGGTTAGTTTTAATTTTACTTTTTAAATTTTGATAAAAGTAACTATTTTATTTAAAAAATTCAAAACATCACTTTATCTTCAAAGGTTTCATATGTTGTTTAAATTTCACTCCAAAAATTTATCTATCTTGGATTAAGTTGAAACAACTAATGAAACGTTTGGACTAAAATTAAAATAACTTATAAAACTATTGATGTTTTTAATCTTTTAAAAAAAATAATTATTTTTAACAAATCTTGAGGAGTAAAATTAAACTTAACTCTAAATAAAAGACAAAGCAACAAAGATCAATTAAAATTTTAAATTAGACATTGACGTGTTGTGAAGAGGTTTAATCAGCTTTATTTACATGTGTTATGAGGGGCTTCATTCACATCGCGTCTCCCCTCACGCCACCCCATCACGCCCAGCTCGTGACCTCTGTTACGATGTTCGCGACCAAGATGAACAACCACGTGGATCGCGCCCCCTCCTCACGCCCTCAACAACCAACAGCCTCACACAGACGATGTGATGAGCGATGTGCATTCAAAACCTTACTAACGCCAGGCGTGGGGGTATTCACATAGCAAAAATATTAGTTCAAAAAAATTCATTTGGATGTAATAACAATTACAGATACTGCTATGATTTAGAACAACAAGAAGAAGAAGACTCCATAATCATAACGGATGACGGAGAAACAACTGTTCTTCCATTACCTCCGGCGACACCTGCCGGAGATGATACAGACGTCAACTTTACAGAAGATAACGGCGAACTCGAAGACGAAGCAAACCTACTCGATCGACTCCTCAATTTCGCCTTAATCTCACCTTCATTACACACTCTACTATCTTCAATCCCAACCTTCGTTGAGTTTATACTCGCCGGAACAATGCAATTGCACAAAAAACCTAATAATCAACAACAAACTATCAGCAATTTGATCCAATGAAAATCAAATGTTTATCAGTTTATGAACTGAAGTCGAAACCAAAGGATGAATTATGGATTATCGATTACCGATTCTAGCGAGACGATTGATCCAGCTTGGGATCGACTTTCCGGTGAGTCTGATGCAAACATCGTTACAGAAGTGATTACAGTTTCTTGTGATGAGGTTATACGAAGTTCCTTTGTAGTCACGAGCAAGCTCCTCCATTACTCCTTTCACCTCCTTCGGATTCTTCTCCGTCCATCCGATCAGAATCTGCTTCCGGAACGTAAATCCTTCGCACTGCTTCGGTTCGCCTTCGAATATCCCCGTCGTCGCCTGTTCATGAGATCCGAAAGCATACTCCACTCCATGAACTAAAATCATCAACCAATCAACAACAAAAATCAATAAAGGCCACCTCTTAATAATTGGTTAGTAGGTACGCCCTGCTCCGGATAATAGGTGTTATCTTAATCGGGTCTACCCACCCCCAACCCACTCAGGAGGAAACTCATTGGTTCAACTCTAAGCATTTTGCTCAGAGTGAGACTTGAACCCATGACCACCTAATATTTACATGTCATGGATACTTCACCTTAACCAGTTGAACTAAAGATCATTGGTAGCAGGTAACCTTAATGTTAAATGGTTAAAAAATAAATATTAACGGTAACTCTTAACCATTCAGCATTAAGGTTACAGAGACTATGGATAGAGATAGTCTCTTGATAACTATTAACAGGCTAACAAACAACTCTTAACTCAGCGAATTAACTAACACTAACTTAACAAATTGTTGTGTTGATTCACAACTTCATGGAATTAAGTTGGAGATCTGAGATCTGACCTTGAACGCCGGAGTGATAAACGCCGAGACCGAGCCAATAGGCGTATTCGTTCATGGAAGTGAGGTCGTAAACATTGAGATACACCGGAATTGATCCAGATTTTCTGCACTTTATTGAATTTCTTCCTCTGCAGAGCATATTGTGGTGAAATCTGTTGAAGATATGGTGAAGGAATCGAATTTGAATCAAATTATTTGAAGGTGGGAGAGAGAGTGAATAATATTAAGGAGTGCATGGATGACGGTGAAGCTTGTTGGTAGCATTAGCGACATATAAGCGCCGGATCATCTTTTTTGCGGACCCCACTGTTTTTATTGCATTTTTAAAGAATAATAATAATAATATTCACTATATATTGTTTGTTTAATTTGTTAGTGACAAGTCATTAATGATAATCTTTAATCTAAATGGTTGAGATTATCTAAAATAATTAAAAGTGAGTAGATTTTGTGTTTAAATTTCATTATGAGTAAAATTTTTAAAGTTTGAGCCAGATATTTTTTCAGTTGTATGTTTTTCTCTTGATTTCCTTTTAAGGGGTTGGGTGCAGTCCAGATTGAGAGACGAACATGTGAGCGTGATTAAAATAACACATATTTTTTGAATTAGGGTCGTACGTTTGCTATTAAGAAAAAGTAATTTGGAAAAAAAATTATGTATTTTTAAATATAAGAGTGTTTGTTGTATATTAACATATTATTTACATCTCAACTTATCTTAATGTCATCGTATATTTGATGCTTAAATTGGTTATTAATTGTAGTTAGATTATGATTAGTAGTTTTGTAGTTAGTATAAATAAATTGTTTAGGATTAAGAATAATGATTAGGATTGTATGAAAGAAAATAGATTGAAGCAATATATGGATTTATCCTATTTCATAACACGGTTAGTTTTCTATATACTAACAAAAGTTTTATCAAACAATATTTATCTTATTTAAAAACATGTAAGTAAGAGACTTCTAAATTGATAAAAGTTTAAATGCTTAAAGTGCATATAATACAAAACCGATATTAACTTGGGAACTGTAATAACCGTAAAATGAACATATAGGTAGTGTTTGTTATGTATAATGCGAATTGGACTGTATTAGAGAATCGATTCATAGTCACCTTATATATTACAGAAAGCAAATCTTCTAATTAAAATTTGACCTTGCGATGATTGTTTCAAGAACATTTAACCGCTTAAGAACATATTTTATACACTTAATATGTATTATCTTTTTGTATAACCAAAAGCTATCATACACTCAACACCATAAATATTAAAACAATATCAAATAACTAAAGCATAACAGGTAATTATTATCTTATAAATAATAATTATTTTATTATAATTATCCTCTTTTTGTGTATGATTAGTTCAAACCGCGCATTTATTCTTTTGAAATTAACAAATTGTTAAAATAAACAACTTTCAAATGCCAAACTAATAATTTGAGATATATTATTTATATATATTATCTGAGAATTGAAAAATCCTACCTGTAACTGAAAAAAAGCTAATAAAATAATGAAAAGAAAACGAATTGGCATGTGATGTGTCAAGTAAGTGATATAAAACTAGGCATATATTGGGACACCCACGATGATTATTTGCACACTCTCGACACATATAGTAATTGTATAAGTTTATATGAGTAGTTTAGGTGTTAAAGAGTGTCATCAACGGCAACACAGCTATAGACATGTAAATCAATTAAACATTTATAAACTGTTCATAAACTTTTTGATGATAAGTTCGTTTATATTCGTTTATTTGATAAATGAACGGACATGAATACAAAATTTAGTTCATTTAAATAAACGAACGGACATGAACACGTGTTTTGTTCGTTAATTTATATATGTGCATGAGCTTTCTGTATATGTTCGTTCATATATGTTTGTTTATTTACGTTCATATATGTTTGTATATGTGCATTCATATATGTTCGTCTGTGCTCGTTTATTTACTTGTTTTTGTGGATAAATTATGATGTATTAGACTTATTCTTTTGTGTTTATTAATGTTCATATAGGTCTATTTTGTGTATGTTTATGTTTGTTCAATCATGTTCGTTTGTGTTTGTTTACGTTTATCATTTAACTTTTTAACGAACGAACATGAGCGAATAACATTTATGTTTTTTAATGAACGAACATGAACAAAGAGGTGTGTTCGATTATATGTCCATGTTCGTGTTCGGTTAAAGTTAAATGAACGAACATGAATATGCCAATGTTAGTGTTCATTCGGTTCATTTATGGGCCAGCTATAGCCTATAGGACCCGTCTAGCTTATTAAAATCTTTTAAGGTTCTCTATACTTGTATGCTAAAATTAACAATAAATATTCAAAACATTGGATAGTTCAAAAAAGAAACAACCGGATAATGAGGATACAACTAGGCCAACGATTTATGAAATAGTTAAAGGTCATAAAAATTAATTTAATCAATAAACGACCAAAAGAAATCATTCATTTAAAGTGATATCAGAATACAATCAATCTTTATTTGAATATGTAGACTAAAATTACAAAATTTTAACAAGTTGATGAAACATATTAGTTGTTTTGCTTCTTGACTTATCAATCCTCCTAAATGTTTTCAAATTCACACATATTTGGTATAGTCAGGACCTAACTTTATAAGATACTTAATCTTGCTTGTTTTTATACAAAAACACAATAAATCCAATTCTAAAACTCAAGTGTCGCCTAGAAAACACGAACGTTGCATTGTGACGCCATGGGTTTATACGATCTGAGGCAACGAGCTTGACTAGTTTAACATGACAAATGTTATAGACTATATTAATTTGAACAGACAAATAATCTGTTCTATGATACTACGGGACAAATTAACCTATAGTGTTAATACAAACGAAAACCATAACAACAATAAACAAATCTTATTTTTTCTCTTTAAATGGTCACTCAGCAAACACACACACGTTTCTTGATGATTTATCATCCCTTTTTAGAAGGTTATCTTTTGGCATCTCAAAGAGAACATATCAAAAAGATTAGTAGTCATTACCAAATAAAAGGCACACTTATATAGCTTGCCACATTCTCTCTAGACTTTGAAATGTCTTTCATATGAACTTCTGACTTTAATACGTTTTCTTAAGTTCTTAACATTAAAATGGTTATCGTATTGGTTGGTTGAATCTTTATTATATTGAACACTTAGAGAAATATATATGTTTGCCTAAATTCTTAAGTATTATTGATGTAATTAACTGAATTGCGGATCTTTATACTCTTCTGCTGGCCGTGTTGTTTTTATTGAAATGTTTTAACTTTATTTATGAATTTATGTGTTGTGAACATTCACAGCTTGTTTTCTATTTTTATGTGAGTGACTTTTCTATACTATAGGGGATGATTGTAGGTGGTTGTATGGCAATAAATTAAATGTTTCATTAGAAAAAAGCAATTCTTATTTACAATATTTATTTAGTTTAGTTAATGGGTAATTCTTTTGAGATATTATAGAAAGTATAACAAGGAAACAATCATCATTATGGCCAGTGGAGCATTGCAGTAGTATAATCTCCTTTTCTTAAATATTATCATTTTCAATTATATTTTGGCATATGGTTCGATGATATGTTACTTTTTTAGAGAAAAAGAAAGTGTATATAATTTTATGTTAAACAAAAACTTAAAGTTATATATGAAAAGGTTAAAAAAATCCTAAACGCTGATTATTAGAAATGTTATATAATACATAAACTTAATTCACTTTATAATTTTTATAAAGTTTTACAATTCTAAAAGTATTAACAATTTGATATATTCGGGTAAACCAAGAAAGGTAAGATAATAAATAAGATATTATAACTTTCTTGAGAATAATGTCCAAGTCATAGAAATAAAGTAGTATCTGAGATTTGTACACATATTTGTTACGGAGGTGAAACTTATTTGACAGCAAAAGTTGTATACCATATTAAAAACCAACTTATTGTTAAGGTTTGTTTTCAAAATCACACACCATAAACGTTAGGGTTGTTCAAAAAGCTTGCGACCTTGTGACTCATTTAAAAATAGATCACTCAAATGGGCTCGCTAATAAACAAGCTAAGTCGGCTTAGCCGGTTTGTAAATGAGCTGAGCCCAAGCCAAGACAGCTCGGTTTGTGGGTTGCTCTTTAGCAAGCTCTCTAGCTCGCTTGTTAACTCCTTTAAATTAAAACCTAAATTATAGATTAAATTTATTATAAATCAAAATTCTGACATATAACATAAAAATAAGGCATACACATAAATTATTTTGATATTTTCAAATGTGAATCAAGTATAAAAGCATAGAAATATGATTATAGTTCTTGAAATATCTATCTTATATAACTGAGTAATCGAGTTAAGATAAACAAATATGAAAAATATTATTTTATGTTTATGCATACACAAATACGTATAAGATACGATATACACTTTTACCCATTTAATTTTCTACTAATTTCACTTTTCAATCGTTTACTTAAAAAAACTGAATAGGCATTGTGCTATAACCTTTTTTTCTCGACATTCGGGTATATATTTTGTTAAAAACATAATTGTATTCAAAACAAGATTATTATTATAGTATTGTAAATTTTATTGGGTGTTAATGTGTGGTTACCTAAATTCTAAGTTTGTAAATTCTTTAAAGAAAAGCAGTACACTTCGTAAAAACAAATAATTCAATACATATAAGAAGTTGCTTAATCTTATGAGTGTTGTCTTTTAGTTAATCGATTTTTTTAAATTACAATCGCCACTTTGTACATTTGCATAAATTTCAAATAAGTACGATTCAAGTCCTGTTCAGTCGTTAGAGTTTATTATGTACTTTTATCCACCACAAAGTATATCCTTATTTAGTAGTTATGTCTGAATAATGACAGATCCAGTAATTTATTCCCTATAAAGTCATTAGTTTTTTAAATGAATACAATTTTATATATCTGGACATAATATTTTTCGAGTCGGGCCGGGTCAAGATGGTTATATAATAACAATAAGATACAATGATAAAAAAACATCATCATTAGGATGTAAAATGTACATAACATTTTTTTGAGATTTTGAATTGAAAAAATCTTTCTCGCTACCTAATGTCTCTTTTGTTCAAACATCACATCATAAATTTTCCTTGCACTTTATCATAAGTCCAATACTTCAAGTATTAGGTATGAGAGTATTTTTTTAGGTTTTATCATTATTGGGTATTTAGTCAATATTAGGAGTGAGCTTATTTAATTTAATTAAATTTTGAGCTTTACGGGCATTAGGTATTTATTGATAGTGCACTTATTTAGTTATTTAAATAATTTAACTTACGGATTTTTTCAAACTTTGAGTTTAAATTTTTTATAGCTAATGGAGACACCGTACAAAAAAACATTGTTGTCACTCAAAAAACTCGCCCACCTACTTCCATATGCGTGCGGAAATTCACTGTATTCTAGTGACTCCGGTGAATACATACTAGGTCTGCCCTGTGTTTGAATATACTAAACATTAAGTATGTTATTTTCTTACTTTTATACTACAAATCCTACGTAAGTGATGCTGAGGTGGATATCTATGTAGACGAGGTGGATTCAGGCAAGGTGAAAACTTTCGGTAATGTTTGACTGCTTGTTGGTGGCATCTAAAGAGAGGTGACAAACATGCTTCTAGGACCTGATTATTTTTATTTTTTTTATAGAAAAAAATAACATAGATGATAGATACCATATAACAATGACCTATTATGAAAATGAAAAATGTCACAGAATAGTAATCAAGTTTCAAAAGTGTTCTAATTTAGTCACTCATGTATATTTTTCTCAAATTGGACATCCAAACGATCAAATCGAGTCATTACCAAATTTTATTATGACAAGAAAGTAATGATGGAAAAGACATGGGAGTTAGAATTTTCAATATATAAAATTATATTAAAAAATAAAAAAAACATGTTAATTATGAAAAAAATATAAAAAAGTGCCTAAAATTTACGTCAACGTTCTATATCAGCATTAAAAGATAGAAAAAAATATTTTCTAACTGAATCCAAAAGTATAACATGCTAAAAAATATGTTATGACTTTTAATTTGTATAAAATATAAAAATGAGTGATCTGATTGGAACACTTTTAAAACTTGAGTTATTTAATTGGAACACTTTTGAAAGTTGGTTACTATTTTACAAAGTTACCCCTTAGGAAAATCGTTTAAAAATTCGCAGACAATAAGTTAGAATCAGAACCAGTATAGACTTGCACAAAAAAACCAGGTACGAACCCGACCCGGCGTACCCGACCCGGACCCGGGTCCGGGTAGTACCCGTTTGGAGTGGACCCGGTTCGTACCCGCCCAGGAACCGGCGGGTTGGAACCGGTTTGGGGTTTTTAATTTTGCCAGGAACCGGACCCGAACCGGACCCGAACCGGTTGTACCCGGGTTGGACCCGGTTTTTACCGTTTTTTTTTTAAAACTAGCCGTTTTTAACGGCTATATAGCCGTTGGGGACGATTTTGGACCGTTTTTTTGGATGTTTTTGGCTCTAAAATTAGTATAAATAGGTGTGGGTTGATATGGTAAGGTACCCAAGCTTCAAACACAAAAAAACATACGCAAAAAACGCAAACAATACTCTCGTTTACTCTCATTTACTCTCGTTTACTCTCAAATCTCAATATGGCTCACTCTCAATCTTCCGTTGGTCAAGGTTCATCGAACTCTCCATCCGTCGTTCGTGTTCTTCCACACAATCGTAACATGGATGTTTGGTGCAATTGGGATATGGTTGAGTTGAGTGACGGATCTGTAAAGGCTCGTTGCAAGTTTTGTGGAGCTTTACTTGCTAAATATTCTAACACGACTTTGAACAAACACATTAACAAGAAGTTTTGCAAGTCGTTGAAAAATAATCCGGATTCGCAACAAACACAATTGAGTGGAGACGGTGGAATCTTTAATTACACGTTAATGAGGTTCGAGATCGAATGGCAAAGTTCGTGATTCAAGAAGCTTTACCTTTCAACCACTTCGACAACCCTCGGTTAACCAACTTAATTCGAGAGACGCTTCAACCTCGTTACACTCACGTAAGTCGTACTACACTTAGACGTTATTGTTTAAAATTATGGAAGCAAGCAAAAAATGATTTAATTGTTTTATTTGAAAATTTAAATACCGGTGTAAACTTAACTAGTGACGTTTGGTCGGCGCCACACGGTTTGCCCGAATCGTACCTTTGCGTCACTGCTCATTGGGTATATCCCAGTTCATGGCAATTGATGAAACGTACGATTGCATTTGATCTATTTCTGTATCCACACACCGGAGAGTTTTTATTTTACTTTTTGGATAATGTAATAACTACATTTAATTTACAAAATAAAATATTTTCAATGGCATTTGATAACGCTTCCAACAACACAACCGCCGTTGAAAAATTAAAATTAAAATATCTTCCGATTGCAAACGGTGATTTTTTTCGTACTCGTTGTGTTGCACATATTATTAATTTAGTAGTACAAGATGGTCTTAACGTACCATTTTTTGATAGCTTTATAAAAGCTTTTCGATTTATGTTACACGACGTTTTTAAAAAAAGTAGAAAAAGATATCAAGATTATAAACAACTTTGTAAAGATACAGAATCTAGATTTTTAGGGCCTAATTGGGATGTACCTACTAGATAGAATTCGACTTGTCATATGTTTGATTGTGCTTTAAAACAAAAAGGCACTTTAAAAACTTTTCATAATAGTCTTTCGGATAATTGCGAAGCCGACCTGTTTCCGGATATGGGTTGGAAAAATATTGAACATTTATCCGAATTTCTTGAGGTGTTTAAAAACTCAACTACAAAATTATCGGGAGTTTATTATCCCACTAGTTATTCGGTGCTTCAAGAATTATATTTCATGGCTTTGAATTTTAAAAATTTTCAAAATAAAAATAGTATGTTTAGAGAAATGATAGAACCAATGAAAGACAAGTTTAAAAAATACTTTCTTGAGTTACCACCCGTTTTTACGTGTGCCGCTGCTTTAAATCCTTTTTTAAATGTAGCAGGGGTAGAATGTTTAATAGACGAGATAAATGACAATTTGGATATACATGACGATAACTCCAATTTTTCAACCAATGCAAAAGAAGATTTTAATGCAAGTTTGAAATTTATTTATAATTTTTATTTAAATAAATATGGGCCTAACGTAAATATACCTACGCCAAGAGAATCAACATCAAGTGCTAATACCTCGTTTAAAGACCCCGTTATGACTATGTTGAATGTTGTTCGGGATGTGACGGCTAAACGTCAAAGGGGTAAGCCCCAACAAGCGAACTTGGTATTTATAGTACGACGAATTTTATATTCAACTATGAGTACTCAAGATTATCATGAATTTGATATTTTGGCTTGGTGGAAAGGAAAGGAATCCCAATTTCCAATTCTTTCCGCTATGACCCGTGATTTACTAAACGTCCAAGCTTTTACGGTAGCTTCAGAGTCTGTGTTTTCTCTTAGTGGCAGGGTAATATCATTACGGAGAACAAGATTAACTCCGGAAGCGGTGGAGATGTGCATTTGTTTAAAAGACCACTTAGACGCGATGGATCGTATACAAGACAAAACAAATCTTGAAGACGAAATTGCAATCGAATCTAAAGTACACGATGAAGAGGTAGAAGAAGGAGTATCTTCTGGTATATCCGACGAAGAATTAGCATTTGATGAAGCCTCCCGAAGAAAATAGACGATTAATGAGTTAATGTATTTTTTAAGTTGTTTTAATAATAAATAATCTTTTAATGAGTTATATATGTTTTTTTAATGTTGTTATACATGTTTTTTAATGTTGTTATAATAATAATAATAATATTAACAATAATAATAATAATAATAATAATAACAATAATAATAATAACAATAATAATAATAATAATAATAATAATAATAATAATAATAATAATAATAATAATAATAATAATAATAATAATAATAATAGTAATAATAATAAGAACAACAACAATAATAATAATAATAATAATAATAATAATAATAATAATAGTAATAATAATAATAATAAGAATAATAATAATAGTAAAAAAAAAAAAAAAAAAAAAAAAAAACCCGGTTGTACCCGGTCCGGACCCGACCCTAACCGGGTAGGCCGGGTAGGGTTTTCCCCTCCTTCAACCCGGGTCGGGTTCGTACCCGGGTTCACCAATACCCGGGTACATAAAAACCCGGCCGGACCAAACCCGGTTTGAACCTGGTTTCGGGTCCGGCCCAATACCCGGTTTGTGCAACTCTAAACCAGTATACAAGTTTTTGGGATAGAATTAATGGGTTTGGTCCAACATTAGGCTATTGAGCCCAATATAGGAACAATGGGCTTGACCCATCTAGTTTTTGTACTCTAATTCTACACCCAAGGACGAATAAATGAATTTGTATGAGAAAAGAAAATTTCAAAAGACACGTAAAACTATACTTAGAGCACTTGAAACCGTTAAAGCTCACGACCTACACATCGACGCCTAAGAGAACACATCTCAGGGCGTGCATTAAGAGTCTGAGAGAACAATCACTCATTCTTAAAATTATCGTTTTTAAGACCAAAGAGTCGACATAAAAAGAGGAAAAGTTCTTTGTTCCTGATTTATTGTAACCATCCTCCAGAACCACAAAATTCATTAGTTAGGATTAGAATGTGATTCCAACAACTCAACACCTTTTGGATGAGATTTTGACGCCAATGAACATCCTCTTCTCAGAACGGTATGCTTTTTCCCTTGCATGTTAATAGCTCTTTTCTTCATGTCAGCCACGAATATAACCAATGATGTCTATTGCATATGCCATTAGGGATTTTTTCATATTATTCAATAGTATGACTTGAATTCAAAATAAACCAGTCATCTTGTTAAAAAAATATTAAATTATCCAAAAAAAATTGTACTTATGACACACACATAAATTTTCTGAACAACAGGTAATACACTAACACCACACACCTAGCATGAAACTACCCCGGGAAAAGAACAAAAGTTACAAAATATTGTGTTTTCGTAGTGTAGCGGTTAGAATGATTAGCTTGTAAAAATTAATTTAAATCCCTTTGGCATTTGTTTCACAAAATGTGTTTGAAATTAAAATTGGAATTGGAATTGAAATTTAAATTCGAAGGAATTGAATTTATAATTTTAATATTTTTTATAATTTTAATATTTTTGAATTGAATTTATAATTTTAATATTTTTTACATGATTTGAAATTCAATGAAATTGAAATCTATCAAGAGAATTTAAATTCCAGATGTATTTTATTAACAAAACACTCATAATAGAATTGAAATTTAGCACTTATTGCAAACCGCCACCACCTCCGACTCATCACCACTGCTATATACCACTGACCATGTGTTGCCCTCGTTAACGACAATCGACCGCGGCCAACGTTCGCACCCGCCACTGACAACCGATCGTACCTCAGCACTATCGTCGCTTCTAGCAACCAATGACACTCGCCACCGAAGAATAGAAGTCGCCATTGAACACGCCTAAAGCCGACACTGTTTGGCGACGACGGTCGATGGTCAAACGCAGGCGCAGTCGGTGGAGACAAGTGTTTTTCGCCGGCGGGTGTGGTTGGTGGCGACTGTCGATTGTCGATAATGGTGACAGCACGATCGGTTGTGGGCTTGGGTTTTTGGGGGCAAGGCGATAAGCGGGCGATAGGAGGGCGTCATACGATTTTGGGCGATTGGCGGCAGTCGTCGGTCAGGGCGAGCATGTGGAGACATTTCTTTGGCCCTTCAAAAAATAAAAATATAAAATAAAATAAAATTAAGAAAAATAAAATATAAATAAAAATCAAGAAATAAAATAAAATAAAATAGATGCGGGTAGGGTGGAGCTCGGCAGAGGAGTCGAGAATAGGGTAGGGTCCTGTTCTTAAGATTCAGATAAAAAAAAGGTTCCAAACCTTTATGTGAGTATCGCCTAGGTGCAAGGGCTTAGAAGATGAGTCTTTTTTTAAGCAACGTACATTGTATAAACATGTTATATTTAAGGGGTTCACATATAATTTAAGCTAGTTTAGACATGTTTTTA
The DNA here is from genome assembly GCA_025215565.1 of Flaveria ramosissima. Classification (NCBI taxonomy): domain Eukaryota; kingdom Viridiplantae; phylum Streptophyta; class Magnoliopsida; order Asterales; family Asteraceae; genus Flaveria; species Flaveria ramosissima. The sequence continues at coordinate 70,746,358 of CM046029.1, read as the reverse complement.
AATCATTTTTGGATGTTTCAGTCAAGTTTTATATGTTTAAACTAGTTGACTAGGATCCTTGCCTAACGCGTAAGTGCCTTGATAGATGCAAGATAGTTATGGTTGTTTCTCGCCTCGCCTTTATTGGCGAAGCTTCTTTGGGGCCGGGGGCCATGCCCCCCTCTTTTTTCCGTCAGTATTGTAAATCTTTGGTTCGATAGTGTAAATTTTCGGTGCGGTAGTGAAATTTTAAATATATAAATATATATATAGAGTCTGCCCCCACTAAAATAGTTTACTTTCGTCCCCGCCCCACATAAGATTGATTCAAGCTCCGCCACTGCTCGCCTTAGCACCTAGCCAAGCGTCTTTTAAGTATATAGAGTTTGAAACTTTTTTATGTTTGAATCCTTAAAGATAATTACATATTAGACTATCAACTTTTGTACTAGATTTAAGGTGGGGAAAAAGTGTGGTTTAATGGGTTGTTCTGAATGATTGAGCATCTTTATTCCAAAATATAATCCTATATAGATGCTACACAATCTTTCTTTTGGACCACATTTTCTAGTTTTCTTTTGATTCCCGAAACCAAACACCAATAATAATTTAACTGAGTAACCTATAAATTGTTCACTTGGTATAAAATATTGTTGGAATTAATTGGATCGAGCATATACAATGACAAAATTGGATTTTTGACCCAACTCCGAATCAACTCTTTTTTTTCATTAAGATCGAAAACCACTCAATACATAGACACCTTAACCCATATATATATACTAAAAAAGCTTAATCTCCAAGCTATTCAACTCCTATCTATGAAACTTTTCTATATATTTAAAACGACTCAAAATAAACTAGCCAAACCTTGCATCACAAGACTTCACATGCGAACTCAAGATTAACATCAACATTTGATATCGTAGCTCATAAAATGAATAAACAATTTAATATGAAGTTAAGTTAGGTAAAAACAATAACATTTTTACCAAGTACGTTTACCGTTTTAACTGGCTTTTTCAGATTTAAACAATTTACAACTAAAATCCTAACAAATCGCAATTGTGAGTAATCTAGTTGTCCAGAATACATGTTTTTAATGTTTAAGACTTTAAGTCATGATTTTGAATACGGTTTAGTGAAGGATGTGTGGTGATCGTGAAAGCTCAAAGCATATGTCATGTTCTAGATGGCTAAATTGTAATCAATCAAGAAAATGTTATTTTAGACTTGATAATTGTTGAGATTTTGGTGGTTAGCTTGTTTCAAAACAAGTAAAAATAGCTAATCACATATATAGTAATGTGGTTTGACAAAATTAATACATAGGAGTAGTTTTAAAAGTTTGTAGGTTTAGGATCCAAGGTTTTCGATTGTAACATCTTTGGATCTAGAATTTAACACACACTTTCATTAAAAAGTTAGCTAAATTAATTTGTGTGAAATAATTAAAATATCTTTTTATTTGAAAAGTAAAAACACTTGAAGTTCTTATAACTTATCGTTTAGAATCTATTACCCAACCGATCAACCTGTATTTTATCAGGCTTGAAACGTATAAAGATGCCCGTGATAAGAAAAGGCATAATACAACTATCCAAGTGTCATTTGCACATCTATCCCTAACACTTCTAAATTATGTTATCACCTTGAGTAATGTATTTGGTTTGAATTTTAAGCGAATATTATCTAGGGCCGAAATCGATTTACTTTTCTTATGACCATAACACTATGTTCCTCTCCTTTTGTAATACGAAAAAAAACCAATATTTATTTAAACTATAAATTACAAAGGCACATACATTGAGTTAAATTTTCGTTTATGATTAATAATATATGAATACATCATAGTTTTGAGCAAACTAATATAAAGAGTTAATTTTAATTTTACTCACTAATGTTTAATAAAAGTAATTATTTTATTTCAAAAGTTTATAAACATCAATTTCAGTATAAAACTTTTATCATTTGTTACAATTTCAGTATAAAAGTTTTTATTATTTTGGATATAAATTGAAATAACTAATGAAACTTTTGCAGTGAAATTAAAACAACTTATGAAACTTTTAAAGGTAAATTAATGTTTTAACTTTTTGAAAGAAAATAGTTAATTTAATAAAACCATAGGAACCAAAACCGAATTTAACTCTACTTTAGAAAAATTGTGAGAGCCGGAAAATTCTTTGCTAAATAATTCGTCAACATGTAGATTTACATTAATTTGATACTACTTCTTTTATTATGATACTATGATAGTATATTAATATTATTATAGTTATTATATTATTATTATTGTAAATCCAAGTTATGGAAAGTGTTATGAAAAGAAATATGTAGGTCGTTGTACAACAGTAACTAAAAGAAACTACTAAATAAATGAGTATCATCAGCGAATAACTATTAACAATATGTATTTATCAATAAATTACTGACTAATCATCAACGTAAAGCGGCAAACCCTTTTTTAATTGATTTAATGAAAATACCGACGGGTATCTAATAATGCTTGTTTCATATGGGTAGTCTATATTAATATTTGTTTCATATGAGAAGTCTATATATATGTGCTACTCGTTTGTAATTTTGACGTATGTAATATTGACGTTAAACTTACAGATATAATCCCGCTAAGACATTTAAAGATGGTTGTAAGCGTAGCAACAACGTACTATCATCGCTAACCTTTATAACCGCCTGATTATCAAAAGACCACGGTGTCGGTGATACTCACTAGTATTGGAGCGAGATGATTCTTATTATATATGACTAGTATTAAGCCCCCGCGTTGCGGCGGGAGGCGTAAAATCATGCCAAGTAACACTAATGACACACCACCGTCATTGACCACCAACACAAAAAAAACCATAAAAATGGAAAAAATAAATCGAATGAAAAGTAGACGAAAAACGTCAAACCACACACGCATGTTATGGCGTGTTAACTCGTAAAATTTAGACCGAGACGTAAAACAAAAAAAATTACAAAATATGAAAAATACAGGGGACCAAAGTTGAAAATAAAAATTTATTGAGCCTAAATTGTAAAAGATGTAAAAGTATTGGGTTAGAATAAAAAGTTAAAAATTAAAAAAAACTAAAACAAATTGGGTACAACCCATGGAGCATAAGGTACAACTTACAATGCATAGAAAACTTGCTAATTAGTATATATATAATTTTAGAATTTTTACACAAATATAATAAAAGCAATATTTGATATAAATTACGTGATAGTAATTTGGTAATGTAATTATCAATAATATATTATATATAATAACAAAGAAGAATGAGATTAACAGTAAAGTACTAGTGCCTAAAGCATTACAAATGTACAAACCTATATTGCTTAAACCCTGCCAAATTGCAAGATTTAATTGTTATGGCACAGAAGACAATTGCTTATTTACATTATTCATTTATTTACATTATATGTATATTACTACTTTTTGCATTTTAATGTTTTCGTTAAAAAATTATTTCTTAAACTGTAACACCTTTATTCTTTGTTTTCTTTTTATTTTTTGTATCTACAATCTATTCCTTCTTAATTTTTTAAGAACTTTTCGTTGAGTCATAAGTTTTAAGTTAGTTTTCTTGATGACTCCATTTGTATTATATAAAGCTTCTACGTATGAGTTCGTCATGGTTTCCATTTCAATATTGAGTTTTGAGAATTATAAACGCCATCTCTGTAACATGTAGGAATTGACGTACCTATTTTTATCAAAGTTTTGATTTCAGATATTTGTATGATTTAACGCCACCGCCGCAACTCGTGGTTGTATTATAATACATTTGAGAATAATAGATTTTACTTTAACTTTTAAGAATTTAAGAGGGTAAAACTGTCTTTAATAAATTTGGCTAACTTACTTTTAAACCATCTTCCATTGTTATTTTGAAATGTCTATGACTTTTTTCATGCGTTAGTGTTTTTCCTTAAAAAAATTACATCATAGAAAATAACATTTAAATTTATTTAATTTGAGTATGGTATATATTACTATAGATTTTTTAATATAAAAATTATATGTCGTACATTTCCCTGTAAGCACCTTGTTGTATATATAACACTAGCTTTAGTAAACCCGTGTATTACACGGTTTATATAAATAAAATATTAATATAACAAATTTATTAATTAAACAATGATATTCTAAGATATGATAGGACTGAAATAAAAAAATGGTAATATCAACTTTGTAAAATTTTATTTTTAAATTTCTTTTATTGAAAATAAATATTTTATTTTAAAACAAACTGTATTAAAAATGTCATTCTTAAAAGTTTTCTTATTACAACTCCCAAATTTGATAATTTAAAATTATCAATTTATTTAGATATAACCTTAATAAAAAGATTTATCTCTTAATTTACTAATCATTAAAAAGTATTAAAATAATATTATTAGCAATTAAGGTAATTATTTAATAGGAGAGAGAGGCGGGAAAATTTTGATGAGAATGATTGTGGTGCTGACACGTGTCATCCCATTGATTGTGGTGCTGACACGTGGCACCCCATTTACCTTTTTATTAGAGTAGTAAGATATATACATTAATATCTCTTCAACCAAGTGGGTGGTGTTAAAGCCAAATCAAGTAATCAGAACAAATAGTTTAAGTTTGTATATCTTTATTGTTAAGAAATACTTTTTTCATATTTTATTGTAGCCTAAAAATGAAGCTGAACAGTATGCTTATAAATTAGTATATCATAATCAATGAACCACTTGTATACCACACAATATGTGTATGCGAAAGACCACGTAATTCATAATAAATAAATACTTAATAAACTACCCAAACTTTGAAAATATAATGAACCTTACATGCTAAATTATATCGTATTAACGAACTTTTAAACTTATTTATTAATGTAATAAACTTATACTTTGCTATGAAAGTTATATAGAGGTGGTTAAGGTGTCACGTGTAATACTCGTATCGGACAAGCTTATATATTAATAGATAAGCTAGGGTGTAATCGGTGCAAGAGGTTGTTTCTTGATCTGATATATGTAGTCATATCTTACACTTTCTGAAATATTTTTATTAATGAAATGCAACAAAAATATCTAGTTTCAAAATTTATAATGTTTATCTAGCAATCAAGTCAGGTTTAACAATTTAAGTGTAATAAATTGATAAAAATAAAAATATCAAAATACAATGGTTTATATCACTAGCGTTAGTGCCTCGCGTTATGCGGCAGGGTTTAATTTTTTCCGCGTACCTGTGGTCAGAACCGTGGTCTACTCCCCCATTGGACGTGCGCCTAACCAAGTACTCTATCTCACATTCTGTTAATAAGTTTTATTAAAATGTAAAAACGTAACTGAAAAACCAGAATGTTGGCCGCCCAAAGCCTCAACATATAGATATACAATAATGCAACTATATAAGAGTTCTAGTCTTACAATACAATAAAATGATATACTATCAAGTTAGTAATGAAAATATTGATAAAATGACCCCTTGTTATAGTCTAATCCACTATTCCACTAATATTACATATCTAGAAGATCCAATTGCCCAATTGCAACAATCACAAAAAAAATGTCACATCATGATGTGACGATGTGTATATGGAATCCCTTAATAGAGGATGTTTCAGCAAAATTAACATAAAAAATGGGTAGTCTAACTACCTAATCAACTACACACGACAATATCCTTTATGCATAGAATCATAATTAAAAAAAATCATATAATCATATACTTTGCAACAGTAAGGGGCTGTTTGATTGTGCTGACCCAGTATGAGCTGACTGAGTCAGAAGCTGACCCAGTCAGAAGATCTGACTGAGTCATACATCTGACTGAAACTTGAGTGTTTGATTATGTATCTGACTGACTGTGCTGACTGAAACTTGGGTGTTTGATTATGTATCTGACTGACTCTGCTGACTGAAACTTGTATTTTAACTTGTGATGTGTAATCAATAGAAATTAACGAACTTTCAAAAGAACATAATAGCTTTAAAATTCAAAATGTCATACAAAATACAAGTTAAACATAAATCAAATTACACATAATCCGAATAAAACACACCGAATTTCAAACATATTGCAAGAGTTTGCATACAAATCAACTTGAAGCATTTGAAAGTAGTTGATTAGCAATTTGGTCTCGCAAAGCAGTCATATATTCAACGCCTTCTGAACCCCACTCCATGCCTTGTGTGTTTTCACCATCGCTTCCTCCACCTTCACCATCAGGAGTAAACATAGTGTTTTGTTCAAAGTTTGTAAATAATTCGTCTTGAATATTGTATTTCCTTATAAAGTTATGGACTGCAAAACAAGCAATGACTACGTCTCTTTGCACTCGAAAAGGATAAGGAGCCATTTGTTTTAAGATTGGGAATCTTGCCTTCAATACACCATAAGCACGCTCAATAACATTTCTAAGGCATGCATGAGCATGATTGAATCTTTCTTCTTTAGTTAACGCCCTTCGCCGTCGAAAATCTGCTAACCAATACCTTGTATTACGGTACGGAGTCATAAATCCACGAGTGTTGGTATATGCAGCGTCACAAAGATAATATTTATCTGCAAATGTGAGTGTGACATGTGTTATATCAAGAATACAAGTAATATATGTAGTAATAAAAGTTATAGTTATATTATAAACCTGGAGGAGGAAATCGAAATCCAGAGGTCGGATTAAATGCCACTTCTTTCAAAACTCGTGAATCATGTGCTACGCCTTCCCATCCAGCCCATACAAAGGTGAATATCATATTAAAATCACATATTCCTAGCACATTTTGATAACATTCACCTTTTCCTCTTCCCCTAAAACAAGTTTGTTGATTAGCGGGCACAACTGCATGTACAAGAGTTCCATCTAAAGCACCTATTGCTCCGGGAAATATGCTTCTTAGCCTTTGAAGTCTCTCCGAGGTATCTGTAGTTTCGTCTGAAGATGTTGGGACTATAATTTCTTTAGCAAAACACATCATTGCAAGTAAAACCTCATGAAAACATTTATGAACTGTTTGATTGGAGTGTTGAAATCGTCGTTTCACCACACGAAAACGTTCATTATGCCCTATAATATGTAGGAACATAGCCATTTTCTCTTCAATGCTTATAGTCTTACTAGGTCGCAACCAATTTCGTTGTGAAAAATGACCACATAATAGTACAAATGCCTCACGTGAAAGTCTCATCATTTCTTGACATTGTGTAGAAGATCCATGTAATAATTCATATGTATATGCATGCCCGGTTAAAGCAGAATCATTATCTCTTATTCTTTCAATTCTTTCCTCTCGTTTTCTTTTCCGGGCCAACATCAACCAATACCATGAAAGTAGAACGAATGATAAAATTTCACCATCCGTATACATACCTGTTAAAATTGATTCAAAATATTTATAAAAGTCACACAATATACGTAACAAAAGTCATACAATATCCATAACAAAAGTCATACAATATCCATAACAAAAGTCATACAATATCCATAACAAAAGTCATACAATATCCATAACAAAAGTCATACGAATGTTTTACAAAAGTCATACAAAAACCATACATAGAGACATACGATATCCATCCAAAAGTCACACAAAAGCCATACGAATGTTTTATAAAAGTCATACGCAAGTCAAAAAAAAATAACACAAAAGTCAACCAAGTAATCCAAACTTCCTCCCTGCATTTCTCACCCACGACTCGCAGCTCACCGGCTTAAGACGTAACCAAACTTTTCTAATATCAGCACTTTCACCAAATAGCAAAAGAGCCGTGTTGTATCTCGGATCTTCTTCCCCCCATTCCATTTGTTCTAGTTTCTCCATGCATGCGTCCATTTCTTTATCAACATTATCTTTTTCCACCAACATCTTTGCAAGATTGATTATTTCATTCCCAACTTCTCTTAAATCATCATCTGTTGTTTTTCTACGAACTTCTTTGCTACTTTTAGTACTTGCCTTGCGTTTTGAACGACCCGAAGATTCTTCACTTACAGGTGGAAGATCTGTTTCCATCTGAGTGTACTGAACATCATCCACATCATACTCAGAAGAACCTTCAACGTGATGAGGTAGTGTGGATGATGGCCCCCAACTAAAAATGCCGGTCGCGGTCACCCCCTCAAATAATTTCGTACAAAGATCAGGGCAAGGAAGGGGTGCATTTCTCAACTTTTCCACAAACTTGTTCAACTGTTTGAAAATTTTTATAGTTATAATCAAGCTACTAAATAATCTTTTATTAATAAGGTTTTCATATTAAAAAAATACCTTTGCCTCCGCTTCCCATTCTTCATCGCTCATATTGAAAGTGTTGGTTATAGGATCATAAATATTCCCTGTTTTGTTTTTCAGTTTCACCCAAGCCCCGTACTTTGATCTCAAGTAGTCATATCGATTCTTCATTTGTTTATGTTCAACAATGAAATTATGCTCATTTTTCAGCTTTTCCGCAACAACTTTCCATGACGATCCTTTAAGGCTACTACCCTCTCGACCATTGATTGTTATCTCATGTATACACGCTTCGAGAAAAGTTTTGTCAACACATTCTAACTTCCAAATAACTCTACTTTTTTTTTCTGCCATGTCTATATACAAGTAATCAAGAAGTAATATCAAAATCGATTTAAAGAACCCAATCATGAAGAACTAATACACACATCTAAACAATATCAAATTGCCAACATCAAGAACCCAATCATGAAGAACTAATACACACATCTAAACAATATCAAATTACCAACATCAAGAACCCAATCATGAAGAACTAATACCAACATCTAAACAATATCAAATTACCAACATCAAGAACCCAATCATGAAGAACTAATACCAACATCTAAACAATATCAAATTACCAACATCAAGAACCCAATCATGAAGAACTAATACCAACATCTAAACAATATCAAATTACCAACATCAAGAACCCAATCATGAAGAACTAATACCAACATCTAAACAATATCAAATTACCAACATCAAGAACACAATCATGAAGAACTAATACCAACATCTAAACAATATCAAATCATCCATTTATATATAGTTCATCTAAATCCCATAATTCCTACTTATTCCCCTTTCATATGAATTAAAAAAATTCACATTTATAAGAAACATATCAACAAACCCTAATTTTTCAGCAAGAAATTACCAACATCACAATGAAATTGGTCATCAAGATCAAATAAATGTCATCACATACCTGCGGTGGCAGCGGGAAGAGGGCAGGCGACAGGGGGAAGGGCGGGGGGAGGGGGCAGGCGACAGGGGGAAGGGCGGGGGGAGGGGGCAGGCGACAGGGGGAAGGGCGGGGGGAGGGGGCAGGCGACAGGGGGAAGGCCGGGGGGAGGGGGCAGGCGACAGGGGGAAGGCAGCAGGGGGGGAAGGCCGCAGGGGGAAGGTGGCAGCGGGGGGAAGGCGGCCGGCCGGAGTGGGGGGCGAAGGTGGAGGTCGACGGCGGTACCGAGATGCAGGTACCGAGATGCACCGAGATGCAGCTACCGAGCTGCAGCGACCGAGATGCGGCGTTGACGGCGGTCCACGGCGGCGTTGACGGCGGTCGACGGCGAGATGCAGGGGAGGGGGGGCGAAGGTGGAGATGGTTGGAGTGTAGGGATTCTGCTGAATTCGTGGGTCAAGGGGAGAAGGTTTTTTGGTCAGAACTTAAAAAATCAAAGGCTGGGTCAGCTTATCTTACCGGGTCAGACCACCCAGTCAGACCAATCAAACACCCTGACTGGCTGACCGGGTCAGCCAGTCAGTGGTCAGCTCGTGGGTCAGACCAATCAAACACAGCCTAAGTACAAGTTCAAATATTTTATATCATACTCTAAATAGTACCGAAGGGCAAAATTCTAGCGATAACAAATGAAGATAAGCATATTTTAAATATCATAGATAGAAAAATAATGATTTGAACTACTAAAACGTTTAGAAATTGTTAAAAAAAAATGTGAAATCCAAAATGTTTCCAATACATACGTAGCAAACAATAATATATGGTTTTGCATAATAAAATACCAAAGAACCCATACTACACATATATGTAGAGGAATAAGAATATATACCCTTTAAATCATAGACTAAAATTATATATGTACCATTTGCTAAAGTCGGTTGTGTTACAAGAAGTGAAGCATTAGGCACAACTATATATGTGTTGTAGTTGTACTCTTTTTTATATTATTTTTTACTTATTAGATGTAGGTAAATAAGAATATATACCCTTTAAATCATAGACTAAAATTATATATGTACCATTCGCTAAAGTCGGTTGTGTTACAAGAAGTGATGCATTAGGCACAACTATATATGTGTTGTAGTTGTACTCTTTTTATATTATTTTTTTTGACTCTTTCGCCTTTATTTATTTTGCTAATTTAGTATCTCATGTGATACACGGGTTATATAAATAAAAATATCAAATATTTTGTAATAAAAATTAAAAAAATTATACAACAATATTTTCAGATAAAATATGATTGAATTATATAAAAACAAATACTTCAAGTAAAACAACAATAATATCATTTTAGATTTTCTTTTTATGAAATTATTTTTTATTTTGCTTTTTAAAAATAATTTTCATTTTTTAAACCATCCTTACCATCCTTATAATACTTAAAAACACTTTTTAAACTTTTGTGTTTAAGAAAAGTTTTATATTCTATATTCTTTTTTAATGTTTGTTTATTTAATAAATACCTATAATTTTTTTTTATTTTTACTATATCTACTTTTTATTATGTAAATGTTTTAAGTAATATAAATAGTATGTATTATTATCATTTATTAGGAGAGAGAGGCTGAAAATTTAAGATGAGGAAGCCTAATATTTTGACAAGTAGCACTTCAAAACCTTCTTTTATATATATAAATAGATTTTTGTCACTCTTACGGACCACTTATACTTATTCTTAAAATCAAATGTCGGTAAGTCCATTTGTCTTTTTACAAATAATACATTATATATAAAACTGATAAAGGATATTATTGTTAACGACCAACGAATAATTTTTAAGCCCGGTTATCCGGGTAACCCAATGGCGAAAGACCACCTACGCCCGCGAACACAGACAACGCTGGTGACCCGGCTCTCCCACCATTCCAATACCCACCACCCAAAGGTCTACTGTGGTAAAACCCTTAGACTATTTGAAGCATATTGCACCAAGTGAGACTCCAACCCATGACCTCCACTTTGGAAAGTCATAGGGTGTCTCCTCCTAAACCAGTTGATATAAGACTCATTGGCAACTGGTAAAGGATATTAATTACCACAAACATCTCCTAGCCCAATGGTTCACCCCTTGTTTAATATAACTATTAGTATTTCTTGGTTTGATTGATGCGCGTCCCAAACTCCAAGGCTGTTTGACAATTTTTTAATGATTAAGTGTTAAACCAATAACAAGTCTAAATTATTAAGTGCTAAACCGTTAAGAGATCTGAACCATTAATAGCTAGTATATCGCTTAACTATTCAAAGATAAATGTCTGACCAATTCAGATAATAGGTCTTAACCATTCAGACTCAGTATAATGCTTAACCATTTAGAGGCAATGCTCGCAAAACAAACAGGCTGAACCATTAAATGCTAAACGATTCTGACATCTGAACCATTTATAGACCGAAACAAACAACCCCTAAGTCTATAACATTATTCCATGTCAATGCTTCAAATAAAAATATTTGATTTATTTCATTCTTTTTCCCAAGAAAATATTAGTATATTAAATTATAAACTAGAATTGCGTCAAGTGCATTGTTGCGTAAGTCCTCTCTTCACCTCTAACAAAAAGAGGGAAAAAAGTAACATATACAAAATAAATAAGTGTGAAATACATAATTGCTTGTTTTATATTGCTTTCCTAGTTTAGGGGTGTTTATAAAAAGTAAAATCGAATTCAAGTTAATGAAATCGAATAAGTCTAAATTCACATAATTCGAATTTGAATCGTATCAAGTTTGGAATTTTCAAAAATTATTTGAAATCGATTCGAATTTAATTTAAAAATCATGTTTGAATTTAAAAAACAAATAATCAAATAATATTTTTAAAATTTATGTGAAAGATCCAAAACTACTAATTGTATCAAATTATATAACATTAATAACATTGAATTTTTTTTAAAAATAGTGCTTTTTTAGAGATGATGTTGACAAGAGGGGTGATTCTTGTCGGGTGTTGACCTAAAGGGCTCCCGCCCTTGGCAGGGGCGGGTTCTGCCACTCGATTTTCGTGTCCTTTGTTTTGTGTGTGCAGGTGTGTGTGTGCAGGTGTGTGCAGGTGTGTGTATTAAGTGAGATACCGCCATTGTGAAGGGCGGCTTCTGGCTTTTGTTTTGGGCCATTCGATCTACCAACATTGAACATCCACGGTTGACTTTTATGCAGAAGAACCCGCCCTTGGGAAGGGCGGCTTCTGCCTTCTTTTGCCCGTCCAAACCTTCCTCTATTTATTTAGTTTATCTTGTTACTCACTTCTCACAATTCATTTCAAAATCCAGATTCTCACTATTAAAATCTAATCTTTCTACAATTTTATATTTCATTTCAAAAATCAAAAATGAGCTGGAGAATTACACCCGGTCCATTAAATAACGATTTGTTATTTTTAAGTGGTCAACATAGAGCTGATTATTATTTTCGAGATCCAGAAAGCGATGAAGGAATTTTACGTGCTAGACGAGGTGATAAAGCTTTCTGGGATTACATTGATGAAGTGCCTATCACTGAAAATGTTATGAGATACATAAGGTTGGCTGGTTTTGCGGGTGTGATCGAGTGTGGTTATCGAAAACTTGATCGTGCTCTTATTTCAGCTTTAGTGGAGAGATGGAGGCCAGAGACACACACATTTCATTTACCGGTTGGAGAGACCACAATAACCCTTCAAGATGTTCAAGTTTTATGGGGTTTGCCGGTTGAAGGTGATGTTGTTTCTGGCACTGATTATGCTATGAGTGCATCCGAAATTATAATAAGGTTTGAGTATTTAACCGGTTGTACACTCGCTACAAGCGCTGTAAATGGTTATAAGTTAAACCTAAGGTTTATTTTAAATGAAATAATAAAACCTTTTTCTGATAATGCCACTGATTTTCAGTGTATTCAACGAGCTAGATTAATTTTATTTTTTATGATTGGTGCCACTTTATTTCCTGATACTTCTAGCAACTGGGTGCACGTAAATTATTTAAGTCATATTGAAAACTTAAATAACTGTGGTAGACTTAGTTGGGGAAGTGCAGTTTTGGCATTTTTGTATAGACAGTTATGTAAGGCAACGAGTGTCACAAATCGAGAAGTTGGTGGACCTTTATTCTTGTTGCAATTATGGGCATGGGAAAGATTACCTACTATGTGTCCCAAGAATACGAGATCTATTGATTTCAGGTTACCATATGGTGCACGGTATGTTTAAAAAACTTATGTATTAACTATTTATCAATAATCTTATATTTATTCTACTTAACCTGGTATATTTAAAAACTTGATTACATATGGAATGGTGAACTTAGTTATGTAAACACCACTCCGCACTGTTTGAGTGCGTATCGATCTCAGCTGCATTCATTAAGCGAGGCCACGGTATTAATATTAATTTGATATTATTTTGTATATATTAACATTTTGTAAACATATTAATTCATATTTTTATATCAGTTTAATTGGAGGCCTTATGATAATATTATCCACCTTCTACCTGATATCTGCACAAGTGGACATCAAAGCTGGAGAAGTGACACATACCTTATATGTTGGGAAGTTGTTGAGCCTCACATTCCAAGTAGGGTTTTAAGACAGTTTGGAATGTTTCAACCAATCCCTACAAGTGTGTTACTAACCCGGGAGCAACATACAAATCTACATTCGACTGCTCGTAAAGGTGGTAGAAATAAAAACTGGTTACAACATCATAATATCTTTGTTCAAGCATGGGCGTCTCGGCTTAATTCAATTGCTAATGAAGCGTATACTGATTCGCCAATTGCTTCTGAAGCATACATGAGGTGGTATCTAGAACGTACTGTTGTGTATACAACAAACCCGGCTCATCAAGACACGAACCCTCATGGCTTCCAAAATGATGGACAAAGATTGAGAATGATGGTATTATTATTAATAATTTTATAATTATTATTGTTATTATTATTATTTCTAAATTAATCTTTCATAATGTTATTTATAGATGGATGGGATGAGTCAGTTTTATCAAAGACCAGGGGATGAAACGGGGAGGAATATGGCGAGCCGTTATATGGATTTGGCACATGCAAACCATATAAGTTATCTACCAACGCATGTGACACAGAATGTTGATGAAACTCAACTTCCTCCTGTCCCACAACGTTTACCCAGAAGGGGTAGAGGACGAGGGCGGGTTGGTAGACAGGTTAGTGATGATAATGTTGTTGTACAACAGAATATGACAGGACAAAGGAATTTCACGGAACAACAGTTTGACTCCCCCTTTTTTAGCCAAATGGGCAACCAAGATTTTTTTTATGGTGGTACCTCAAGTACTCAGTTTCCACATTTTAGTCAAATGGGGACCCAGAATTTCGAAGAAGGGGGGCCGTCAAATCCTTATCAAAGCCCTGATAATAGTTATCAACAATCATTTCACCATTCTTCCCCGTTACCTTATTACCCTCAATTTCAAGATACAGCTCAATCAGTTGACCGGTTTTTTAATCCATCTCCTTGCCTGTTCGACTTAAATGATGAAGCAACAAACGATAATGATGACACTCGTTAGATATTATTTCTTTTATATTTTTAGTGATGTATTTTTTAGTGATGTATTTTTTAGTGATGTATTTTACCTTTTTATCAGTTGACCGGTTTTTTATTTCTTTTATCAGTACACATTAAATAAAATTTTGAGTTTGGACAAGTACACATCAAATAAAATAATATTAAACAATAATAACTAGTACACATCAAATAAAATTATGAATACGAGTTTGGACAAGTGTTCATGTTATGACCTGTTTGTCTACATATTGAACATCTACGTATGACAGGTGCATCTGGATGATGAACATCCATCTCGTTGTGTATCCTTCTTGTGCGTCTCCTACCTCGTGATGTGGTGATTTTTGAGGGATCACCTCTTATCTTCCAACCCGGGTTCTTCCAATAATCAATGTGACTTAGCGGGTAAAAATGTCCGTTATACTGTTCTTGATAAACAACAGTACTATAGACCTGATGAACAATGTTATGAGGTGATTCACCTCTATGGCGGCAAACTGCAATTGCATGTGAGCATGGAAATCTTTGCATCTGCCATTTACCACACGTGCAAGTTCTGTTATTGTATTCCATGGTATAATCATTTCCACCAGCTTCATTTGTTTGTATCTTTGACAGAACTCTATACCTCGCCTCTCTGTAATCAAACTCTGTTATAATATGCTCTTGCGAGTTAATATCGCGTGTGTTAAATAAACGCCATATACGAGGGGGTAACACGGTGTTACAGTTGGCTGCGATGTCAGTGTGCTTTCTGAACTGTTCGACTGTTTTCTCGAACGTACAATTAATAATAGCTTTTATTGGCATAAGCCTGACACCACGCAGCGTATTATTGAAGCTTTCTGAAATGTTCGTCGTCAGGTTACCCCACCGACGATGATTTTTATCATGTAGAAGCGTCCATTTACTCTCTTTAATAGTTTTTAAATATTCCCACGCTTCTAGATTGATGCTTGTCATTTGACTTACACAGTAGTTGTACTTCCTTTGTTGGGTGGTGCTTCCGATAGACCAACATAGCCTTTTTAAGCTAGAAACCTTGAACTTTTGCATGAGGTTACTTCGAACATGTCGGAGACAAAATCGATGCACAACATTATTTTTCCACTCTTCAAGGGTATTCATTGCACGAATAATTCCTTTGTGCCTATCGAAAATAACACATAACTTTTTTCCCGAACCAATATAATTGTGGTGAACTGCAATGTGTGACCAGAATTGGTGGAAAAACCAACTCCAACTTTCTACCGTCTCTTCGTCTATAATTGCATAAGCTATCGGCATTACGTAGTTGTTTGCATTTTTTGCAACTGCAATTAACATTTTACCCCGGTAAGAACCTTTCAAGAAAGTACCGTCAACAGATATCACAGGCTGACAATAGCTGAACGCATTAATTATTGGACCGAATGCCCAAAACACATATTTAAATGTGTAATAACCAGATGTACCGGTCGGATGATGTAACCATTCCACGATAACATGGTATTTCTCTTGTAATGCGTTGATGTACGTAGGTAGTTCCTCAAAATTACTGTCCCAACTACCATAAATATTATCAATAGCAGCTTTTCTAGCTCGCCAGGCTTTATTATATGAAACATCAACATTTAACGTGTCTTTCAAATGCGCTTGAATTTGCTTGATGGGAAAAGCAATATCTTGACGAATAAAATGGATGATACGGGTAACAATATCTCTGCATTTGAAACTTCTATTGTTGTTACCAACAACGATACCAAAGCAGTTGTGGGAATTCACCCATCTTGAAATTCTCCACATGTGATGATCATGGTTCTTGGAAGCATAAACATACCATGAACATGGAGGACCACTATGAAGATTATTGTTGTAATTAGGGCTGGTGCTGTAGCACTTTGCTCTCCATCTTGTACGTTTACTTTCAACTACAACAGCCTCTCTGTTACGTGCAAGGTTCCATAACCGCACTGCATGCATCACTTCATCTTTCGATTTAAAATACATTCCAACACGAATTTCTTTTGACTCTTCATTCCATATATCCATATGTTCTTCATCGTCAAAATCAGCAGCTTCATAATCTCTTAACTCCTGAGGATCTTCAGAATAGTTCATCTCTCCGTAAGATCCTGGATTAACACCAGAATTATAATTGTTTGAAACTCCATAAGTGTTGTTATCATCATCACTGGATTCTTCATGTGATGGAATGAGTTCAGTATCTTCACTGCTGTTTGAACGACCATCATCCGACTTATCAAAACCTCCATTATCATCATCGACTTGATGATGAGAATTGGTTGACGGACCGGCTTGATAATCATGCGATCTTACATTGCCTTGATGATAAGAATTGCTTGACGGATCGGGTGCTTGAGATACAGAGAAACCCCGTACGAGATCCATATAATTGGATTGTTGTACAAACAATTTTGGCTCAATGATAACATAAACATTTGCTCGAAAATTTTCAACATTTTCTCCCAAATAATACAAAACATCTAGACTTGAGTCATTGAAAATTTCAGAACTTTGAGAGAAACCAGCATATGAGTAATATAATTTTAATTTCAAATTATAATACTCTTTTTGAACCTGAAGATGATTATAAATCAAATCTACAAACTCTTCGTATGAAACTCTATTACGAAGAATAATAGTTGAATTTCTAGTAGAAACATCACATATGATATTTCCATTTTCGAATGAAATATCCCCACCCCAATATATTTGTAGAAAATAAGGCCGAGACATGATAATTATCAATATTTTTTCAAGTGTAAAATTGATTTTTGTATGTAGGTTTGAGTGAATTCGTTGGGTTATATATATTGTATGTAAGTGTGTAGTAGGTAAATTGTGTGGATGAGATTAGGTTTAGAACCCGCCCTTGCCAAGGGCGAGTTCTGTGGTCAACAATCAACAGCATCAGTCATTAAGTCACATCAGCAGCATCACATCAGCAGCATCGGTCAAAAAAAAAAAAGGAAAGGCAGAACCCGCCCCTACCAGGGGCGGGAACCCTTAATGTAGTTACCGGACAAGAAATGACCCTCTTGTCAACATCAAGTCTTAAAAAACCCCATTTTTAAAAAAAATTCAATAACATTGTATTAAGTAAATGACTGTAACTAAATAGATATCCAAAATTTTATAGATAAATAAATATTTACTTAAATTACTAATCAAAGTTTTTCATTTTTAATTTGAATATTTGAATAATTCATTTACTAATTTATCAATAAAATGATATTTATGCAAATAATGACCATGCGCTTTTGAAATTTAATCCAGATTACTAATTGAAATTTATAAAGGATTTCAGAATGATATTTTAGTGTATATATACTTCTCATGGCTCACATAATTTTATATTAACCCAATAGAAAGATTAAATACGTATCCGAAATACTTAGAACTTCATAATGACTCCTCCCAATTTTCAATGGCATTATATTCTCGAAGTTTAGATGAAAGAAAAGAATAGAAATGGAACTAATGTTTCTGAGTCTTTTATGAAAAGAGTACTGAAAGTAAGTGGAAAGAAACTGAAAAAATTTATGTTTTTGAGTTTTTTTAATGGAATGAAGTGGAAAAAAAGGATGATTTTAATAAATTTCCATCCTGAGTTTACTCCTAATTAAACGAATTTGGAGAGAAAGTAAAGACGGCAAAGAAGGTTAGAGAGATGATTATGTGTTTTGATTACTATCCTTTCATATGGAGAGAAAAGTTACAAGAAAAGATTATTATAAATCTTTGAGTGAATTGTCGTTTTCCTCTCTATATTTGTCATTTTTACTCAAAAAGGTTTTTTTTTACATTTGTCTCTCCAAGGTTTGAAATAGTTGTCATTTCATCCAAAAACATGAATTCCGTGGTGACATTTTTTATTAGCAACACGTAAACATAAATTAGGATTTCATTTTTATAAAAAATTTACGTAAGTACCCTTTTAACGATGAATATTTAACATTTTAAAACAATGGAGCTAATATTTTTAGATGAAAATGTCAACGTTTCCCAAACCTTAAGGAGCCAAATGCAATAAAAAACATTTTTGAATGAAAATAACAAATATGACCAAACCACATGAAGAAAACGACAATTCACTCTAATTCTTTAATTTTTTTCCCACTTCCTTCCATTATAAAACTCAATTAAACAAAATTTTTACAGCTTCTTTCCCCTTCCTTTCAATTCTTTCTTTATAAAAGACTAAGGAACACAACATACGACTTATAATATCGTCATTTTATCTTTCCTTTTCGTTATACTTTCAAATGCTTATATATTGATCTCGATGAATCTGTGATGAATTCTCTTTCAAACACCCATAATATTATCATGTCAATTGTCATATTACATTTCCACTCATTATATAAACACATCCGTTTTTTTCTGAAAACATGGGATAACATGCTCATAGTGTAAGTTTTAAGAAGGAATTATAGATATCTTTAATTAAAAATTAAGAATACTTGAAGTTCTGATTTTTACCAAATTAAGACATACTACAAAGTACAAACGAACGTCTATGCACTCACTGACTCACATATTTCTGTACAGTACGTGAAAAATGATATATGGTACTTTATTTTCATTGGTTAGTTCTTTTATTATTTTAAACTCTCTAGATAGTGCTTTATTTATTTTGTAGTTCTATCTTAGAGCTTTTAAATTTTAATATTTTTTTTTAAAATTCGAATGCATTGATATGTCGTGTTTATTCTCATTTACATTACGGTATAAATTTTATCCAAAAGCTTTCACTGTCAAATATAATATATTTATAATTTCTTTTTATAAAAGCGTAACATTTTCCTAAATATAAAATATATTTCGCGACATACTTTTCTATTTATTTCGATCAAAACCAATCCAACACACCGCACATGTTTATAAAAATATCAAGTTTCACCGTACTTATTCTTGCCACTGTTTGCTCGTCAATTCTTTCACGACCAATGTTTTCAGAACCAGATCGGATAGCTAACCGGTCACCTTATTGGTCGACCGGTCGAACCGGTCAGACACGTCGGACCGGATTAAAAACCGGATGATGTCATAATTATATATATGTATATTAGATATATAGTTATATATATAATTCAATATAAATATTTTATATATGTAGTTTATAATTAATTAAAAACTAAACAATAATCTTATATCCAAGACTTTAAATCATAGTTCGAACCATCCGTTAAACTCATTAAAATCCAAAAAACTAAAAAAAAATAAAAAAATTTAAAAATCCAGTCCGACCCAGTTCCCAGTCTGACCACCGAACCAGTTCAAACCGACCTCCGAATCCCGGCTTGACCAGTTCAACCGGCCAGTCAGATCCGAGTCTGAAAACACTGTTCACGACTTAACACCCTCGTAACAATACAGGTTTCATGTTATACAGTTATATTCTCAAGTTTCAACCTAGTGATCCTTAATTATTTGGAATCTAAATAATAAACTACACTTTACATAAATATAAAACAGTGGTGTACCGCCAAAAGTAGACTGTTTCGGTGGTTATATTTCGCCGGTAGCAACAACCTCTTCCTCTGCTCCCTTCACCACCTCCGTTCATTTCACACGAATTTCACAAACTTCATCTTTCTACCATAAATTTCAACTTTCAACAGAATTCTTATGCCGTGCAGAGGAAGAAATTCAACAAAATGTCGAAGATCTGGTTCAGTTCCGGTGTACCTGAATGTATATGACCTCACCTCCATCAACGGATGCGCTTACTGGTTCGGTCTCGGTGTCTATCACTCCGGCGTTCAAGGTTCGATCATCGATTCGAGATTTTGAATCATCTGATGAATGTATAGTTGTATACTATAAGCTATTAACTCCGTAGATCTGTAAACTAACAGCAGAATTTGATTGATTTGAGACTCATTTGATGAATGTGTAAGCAATTAAGCTCCATAGATCTGTAACACTGTAACCTAACAGAAGAATTTGATTAATTTGAGACTCATTTGATGAATGTGTGACTATAGATCTGTAAACTAACAGAAGAATTCGATTATTGTTGTGAATTGTAGTTCACGGAGTCGAATACGCATTCGGATCTCACGAACAATCAACGAGCGGA
Source organism: Flaveria ramosissima (assembly GCA_025215565.1). Lineage (NCBI taxonomy): Eukaryota > Viridiplantae > Streptophyta > Magnoliopsida > Asterales > Asteraceae > Flaveria > Flaveria ramosissima. The sequence goes on along the minus strand of CM046029.1, from coordinate 70,725,527 downwards.
ATCTACGAAGGAGAACCGAAGAAGTGCGAAGGATTCATGTTCAGGAAGCAGATTCTGATCGGATGGACGGAGATGAGTTTACCGGAGATCAGAGGATTCATGAAGGAGCTTGCTCGAGACTACAAAGGAAACTCGTATAAGCTGATCACGAGAAACTGCAATCATTTCTGCAACGATGCGTGCATCAGACTCACCGGAAATCCGATACCGAGTTGGATTAATCGTCTCGCGAGAATCGGTAAGTCTCCGATTAATTAACTTCAGTTTTTCAGTTTCCAGTGAGTTAGGTGTATGAGTTTTACCTGCGTCGGTTAGGTTTTTGTGCGATTGCTTAATTCCGGCAAGTGTGAGTTCGTGTAAAGTTGGAAAAGAAGGTGATATCGCGTGTGATGAAGAAGTAATGAGGGAGAAATTGATGACTTGTTCGAGCAGCTTCGGTTCATCGTCGAGTTCACCGTCGTCGTCTGAGAAGTCGACGGTGGCGTCAACTCCGGTGTACCTGACGAGAAGCTTTGGGACCAGAAGTTTTGATCCTCCATGTTCACCTTTTGTTCGAGATTATTATTCTTCTTCTTCATGTTAGTTATTGGCATCCTAATGTTTATTTGAAGATAGGAAAGGGGAAAATAAATAAAAGTGTTGTGAACAATAACTAATAAATCTAACTTTAGATATGCTATCACGTATATCAGTCATATTTACGTTGCTTATGTCGTATGACATAATACTATATGTTATGTATGAAGTGTAATCACACGATGTAGATGGAATTTGAGACATGCAAGGTGAGATAAGAGAATTGCTAATATTATTCTTGTATTTATACATTTTGTTCACCATAAGACATGATACATGCAAAATGGGTTCATCGATCTGTAACAGCATCTAAAAGTGATCAATATATTTAAAATTAATTATATATACATATTGAGGGCGAAACTTGAAACAACTAGTAGGTAATATTGGGTACATTATATTGCAAAACGATTCGACTCCTTCTTGGATCTTGCTTAAAACGGGAAGTTAAGTCACATATTGGGTACATTATTTTATGTATATACATGTATAAAATATAAATACACACACATATGTATATATATAATGATTTTTATATTATATATATTAAGATAATATACGTGAAGGTTGTTAAACATTCAACTTTTTCATTACCACCACAAATAATTAAAAGCACTTTATAACTCACTTAAAGTCGTAAAGTAGTATTTGGTTTCAATTCGTTTGTTAAAACAATACAGAAAGATTGTAAACTGATAAAGCACCCTAGTGCTTTTTATTGAATGTTACTTAATGGAAACTTGATATAATGATATTTTATGTTTTCAAAGATTTTATAGATAACTTTTAATTTTTATCCTCAAACATTCTTTTACCTGATTTTGTATGTAGTATTTTCAATACATGAGTGGTCTTATAAAAATATTTGATGGCATAACTGACATCATCCTCGAATGAATATTTAAGGAAACAAGTTTGACGTTAGTTGTATCGTTATTTCTATATTATTCTTAAAATTTCTAAATAAAGAGTGAAATAAAATGATATTAATAACAACACTTAAAGACACAAAAAGTTGTATTTAAAGACTATATTCGATCCTTGATTTATGGCATATCGTTGCTTTTAACGTGTATCTGTGCTAGCTTGCCATGGAATACCAATTGACATGTCGCCTTCATTCTTTTATTTTATTAGTTATATTTTCTTGCGAGTTTAACATCAATTATAAATTAAATTGGGGTGATACGATGAGATTTGCAAACTTTGTTACAAACATTGCAATGGTAACATTAACGTGTTTAACTACATAATAAAACTATATAAAGTTGCTATTACTCGGTTCTGAAGATCAAACATAGGTATAAAACAAAGTCGATATAATCTACGATCTCAAGAAAATACCCAATGTTGAGTTCAACTCGCTTTAGCAAAATATAAGTATATCTGGACTCCAAGAAAAAGTTTAAACACAACAAACATAGTACTTTTTAAATAAAAAGTCAACAAATAAAAATTATGGAAAAAATCAAATTAGTAAAACACTAATAGGTTAAAAGCATACATTATATATAATACGAGGTATTAAGTTGAAACATTAAAAAATTGAAGGTTTTAGTTAAAAGCTTTGTCAGTCAAACATAAAATATTTACAAAGTTGAGGGTCAAGTTTGAAACTATATTAAAGTTGATGGGTCGAGTTGAAAAAGTGATAATGGTTTGAGAGGTCAAGTGAAAACGTGGGAATGGTAGATATACCACCCACATTACTAATTAAACAAACAAACATACCCAGTAAATCCCACTCAAGAGCAGGGTCTGGGAGGGGTGGTTGGTGGCGAGTCTTTTCTCTATCTTGTAAAATAGAAAGACCGCTTCCGAAGAGACCCCCGACTCAGTAAGGAAAACAATAACCGTAACAATTATGGTATACAGCATACAACACACAGGTAAAGATCACATAAAAGCTGAGAAATTGAGTACAACAGATACTCTTCAAGAAACGCGCGAAAGGGCAGATTAAAGAAAACAGGGGTCCCGCAACTAAGTCTACGACTACCCTTCCTACCCACAGATCCCGCTAAAAGTCGTTAATTTTAATTCTACGCCTCCACGCACTCCTATCCTCGATCATGTGCTCAGAGAGGTGCAAGTCTATCATATCTCGCCTAATTACCTCGTCCCAAGTCAACCTAGGTCTACCTCTACTCCTCCTACCCTCTACGTTGATGTTCTCTACTGCTCTAACTGGTGCTACCAACGGCCTCCGCTTTACGTGCCCAAACCATCTTAATCTTCCCTCTCGTATTTTATCTGTGATACCAGCCACCTCTAGCCTCTGTCGAAACACGTCGTTTCTTATTCGGTCCAATCTTGTGTGGCCACACATCCGCCTCAGCATTCGCATTTCCGCGACCTCGATTTGTCTCTGGTGCGATTTCTTTATGGCCCAACATTCTGTTCCGTATAACATAGCTGGACGAACTACCGCTCTGTATAGTTTTCCCTTTAGTTTTGCTGGGAACCTCTTATCACACAGGATCCCTGATGCTGCTCTCCATTTGCACCATCCTGACTGCACACGGTGAGCTACATCGTTGTGTATCTCTCCGTCCTCCTGTATGTACGAGCCCAAGTATTTAAACCTAGATGTCTGTGGTACTGTCATACCCTGGATACTTATTTGGGTGTCCTCTTCATCCCCCCCACTAAAGTTACAATGCATGTATTCCGTCTTAGAGCGACTTATCCTTAAGCCTCTGCTCTCTAGTGCGGCTCTCCACTGTTCTAGCCTCTCGTTAAGCACCTTTTTAGATTCTGATATTAAGACAATATCATCCGCAAACAGCATGCACCACGGGACTGGTTCTTGTATAGACTTCGTCATCTCATCCAACACTATTGTGAAGAGAAATGGACTCAATGCCGATCCTTGGTGTAGTCCCACTTCCACCGGGAAAAAGTCTGTGTATCCGACTGGTGCTCGCACACACGTTTTTGCCCCTTCATACATATCCATTATTATTTTGATATACCTCTCTGGTACCCTTCTAAGTCGTAGACTTTCCCAAATGAGTTGACGCGGCACACTGTCATATGCTTTTTCTAGGTCAATGAAAATCATATGTAGGTCCCTTTTCTTTTCTCTATATTTCTCCATTATCCTTTTTATGCCGTGTATGGCTTCTGTTGTGGAGCGTCCTGGCATAAATCCAAATTGGTTTACCGTTATCTGGGTTTCTCGTCTAATTCTCGTGTCAATAACTCTTTCCCATAGTTTCATCGTGTGACTCAATAGCTTAATTCCCCTGTAATTTGTGCAACATTGTACATCTCCTTTATTCTTATATATGGGGACTATGACACTGCTTCTCCATTGCTCTGGCATCCTCCCGGTTTTGACGATAGTGTTGAATAAGTCTGTTAACCATTCCACGCCCTCGTCTCCTAGGCACTTCCACACTTCAATCGGTATGTTGTCTAACCCTACTGCCTTAGCCCTTCCTATTTTCTTCAGCGCCCTCATAACTTCGTCGACAGTGATACTTCTACAATCACACTTGTTTTGTTGGTTTGGTTGGGTTGTTTTATCGATGGCAGATTGTTGATTAGGGTTCGTTATGTTGAAAAGGTTATCGAAGTAAGTTTTCCATCTCGCCTTGATGTCGTTCTCCTTCACCAAGACCTTTCCATCTGCAGTCTTTATAAACTTTACCATTCTGAGGTCTTGTCTTCCCCTTTCTCTTGCCCTGGAAATCTTAAACATGTCATATTCTCCTTCTTTCGTCTCTAATCGCTTATACATTTTCTCGTACGCTGTGTTCTTTGCCTCTGACACAGATTTTTTCGCCTCTCGCTTAGCCTCCTTATATTTATGTTTTAGCTCTGCTCGTTCTTCGTCATTATTACATTGTAAAAGGTCTCTAAAACTTTGTTGTTTAATTTTTACCTTCTCCTGTACATTTTCGTTCCACCACCAGGATTCCTTCTGACCTACTGTCCTATTTGTTGCAAGTCCAAGAGTTTCTTTAGCTGCTTGCATAACTGTAGTTGCCATTTCTTCCCACATTTGATTTGCGTCTTTCTGTGGCCTAGTTTGGATCATACAAGTTTCTTATAAAAGGTTTCCACAATCATACAAGTTTTGAAATGAAATTAGAAATTTCGAAGGAAAAATACAAATCAAAAGATGAAAAGTAAATGTTATAACTAAAGGAATCAAATAACTTTTCTCAAAAGTGCTATTTTACAATTTTGTTTTAGAACTAGTATTACTTCTAGCGCTTCGCGGCGGTATTATGATCCGCGGTTGTATATTCTTGATGTGATATGAGTGTTAAAATTTGTATCGTGAAAATGAGAAAATGTTATTGATACTAAAACAAAATGTTAGACGATAAAAAAATATGAAAAAAATAAATCTAAAATATTAGGGAAAAAAAAGAAATTAAAAAAGGTCAACAAAAATTTACCAAATAAAAATAACCGAAAATAAAATTAAAAGTGTGTTTAAAAAAATAAGAAAATAAATTAAAAAAAAGAAGAATAAAACCAGGGTAGGGGTGTTGCTAAGGATCGAAGTTAGGTTGCTAAGTGAGGGAGACATGCATCTTATACATGGTAAAGAAAAAGAGAAAAAGAAAAAAGAATACGAACGATCCTATCAACAAATATTACGTGGCGGGATAACGTGTTATTAGTGGAATCGAATATAGTAATATGTTAACTAACATTAACGGGTAAAGTTATTAGTGCATTTAACAAAAACATACAAAATGCTATAACATATGCATATATAAGCATGTTGTGCGTTCGTACAACAAAAGGACGTCTTGAGAACGTGGATAGAATTAAGCGCGTCAGATTGATATATTCGCAGTTATGTTAAAAATTATATGAATAAATAACATGATTGCAATCTATAAAACATGATTTTAAAAATAAAGTGAAGTTTGTTTAAATCATTGTTGTTTTCTTCTTATTTAAAAAAGGAAAAGATGAACATGATACAGAAGGTAAAACCATCTCTTCTAAATTTTTTAAGCTGCTAAAAAATATAAAAAAAAATTAAATAATTAAAAACAAAAAGAAATCAGAATAACCAAAAAAAGAGCCAATCTGGACTCGAACTCTAGCTTATACTTTAATCGGTCTGATTGTCAACCACGAACCAAAGTGTCAACTTTGTTAAATTATTGTTTTGTTATTTATATGTAGAGAAAATATTAATCAAAAGCTGTTATTGAATATGAATTATAACTTGTAAAACAACCATTAAATGTTGTATGTTCCTATAGATTCACTTGCAATTTGTATATGTATAAATTATGGTATCAAAGGTTCAAAACTCAACAAGTAAGTTGTGAATTATGCGTGAATAGTTTGAGCTCATATATACTCTAGAATTCACATCCTCAGGTTCTTTGAGAATGTGTCATAGTACATGGTTTGTAAGCCAGGATACTCAATAGATTGTAATGTAGAAATAAACTTAAAATCAAATTAGAAAATCTACGTTGTTTGCCTTCTTGTACATAATACAACTTCCTCTGTATCGAAGACGATACAAATAATTCCCTTTGATTTGTTGAATCATATGACGATAATCCAAATCACAAAAAAAAAAAAAAACCCAAAGGCAAAGAAATTGAAATCTGCAACTTGATTAATATCAAAAACACGATGAAACACTATCAAATTAAACCAATTGATCATACATCTCAAAAGTTTAATCAGGTTCAAACTGAGATTTTAAGAATGAATTTTGTTGTTATCTACGAGAGGAAACTGTACACGCTATGTATATTTTTTTTTTGATCTGATCTAATTATCTATTCGTAGTATATGGTTGTGGATATATGCAACTCCACGTTGGACTTTTTTTAGATCTACTAATAACAATAAACCACGTATATGGGCATCATATTAGACCAACCAACAATTAGGCCCTATACCAAAGCCCAATAATAATAAAATAAGTCCAATTAATTTATCCTTATATAAAGAAAATTCGTTTATTAATATATAAGTTATTACTAGATGAACAAGTTAATTTAATATTACTAAAATTGTTGGTAACATTAAGATTATTGACATGAAAAATCCAAGCTCAAATGTATATTTCACAAATGTAAACTTGTGGGGTTGGTTAGGTCGGCCGGGCCTACTAGTTTTGCCGATTTGACTCTTTAGTGGTTTAATAGTTTGAATCATTTTTTAATACATAAGATTGTACTAAAGAAATTAAAATGATAAATACATATACACAACTATATATCTCAGATAAAATATATATAAATACTAAACTTAAAACTGTCAATTCAAGTTATAAGACCCGTTCAAGTTTCAAATTTGCCTAAATCATTATATTGTCAAAAACCAAATCGTTTGGATCTTAAACCGGACGACTTGCTTTAGTTTAGATGATTGGCATGTTTTAACTTTTTATGAATAATAATTATTTATCGAAAGGTTTGTAACATAATGATATCTGATGTGTACATGACGGTATTTGTTTTTATAACGTTAAAAGGTTTGAGTCTTGTTTAGAGGAGTGATATAACTTTGATTCTACGAAAACAAGAATAATAATTACACAAAGATAATAATTATTTTCCAAATGTCCTCGACGTCCTCTTTTAAGTAAATAAACAAGTCAAGCCTGAAGTTGATGGGCATGATTTTGTGTTGAAAAGTCAAGAGATCGAATTGAGACTGAGAAACCGAAGAATTGCGTTATTGGAGTATTTGGGTGCTGAGTTGATAAACTTTTTTAAGGTTATTTCTTTTACCCCAATCTTTAAATTATAGAATTAGTGCTACTTCATCTGTAATTAAGTCCATCGATCGAATGATTTTGGATTAAGGTGGTTCAAACGTCACCGATTTCGACCGCCATCTAATTTAAGTTACCAATGATTCTTAGCCCAACTGGTTAAGGTGAGGTACCCATGACATATAAATAAAGAGAAGATCATGAGTTCAAGTCTCACTCTGAGCAAAATGTTCAGAGTTGAGCCAGGGGGTTTTCGGGGTGCGGTCCCGGCTGGGAAACAGATAGGTGAACCCGATTAAGATAACACCTATTCTCCAAAGCATGGTCGTACATTGCAGTTCAAAAAAAATCTAATGATATCTTGTTATAATTTAGTTCGGATCTTTATTTGAGTATTGAATAGGTGGGTGATATGTATGTAATTGGCGAAACTAACGGGTAGAGACGATGATGGAGAACTAGAATTTTTGGGTGGAATTTATTGGGTTTGATCAACGAAAAGTCAAAACCGGTTTGAGTTTCTAACCGAAACAGTTGAAACGGGGTTCTGGTTGGTTTTTTGACCCGCTTTGAGTAGTTTTGGTTGGTTTTTGCCGGTAAGTTCGGTTTTAATTCGGGTTGTTGGTTTCGTGTTTCACGAACCGGTTTAGATGTGCACCTCTAGATGATGGTAGTACTAGAACTTTTGAAATTGGCAACTTTAGTCCCTCACCAATTGTTGTTCAAGAAAAAGATACTTTTCAGGGAATTGTTATACTTTTAATGGAAAGGATTATAAACCGCCTTTTGTTTTGAAATCTTCTTTCTCACACTTCTGTGATTGTGTTAACACCTTTTCAAAACTGGATTTATTTAAAACATTTTCAAAATCTTCAATGCAAGTCTTAGAAAAAACTATTGTAGAAATGCAAGGTAAGGATGCGTACATCAAGCTTAAGTTGTCTGACACTCCTAAGGTTTACCCTTTTTAAATTTCTGACGCGTGTATTTTGAAGATTCATATATTTGTTTGAAAATTGAAATGTTTATGGAACGTATGCTTGTTTGAAATTACATAAGCCATATGATGCATTCTATGTAAAGAGTTGAAATAGCAGCCTTGGTTTGAAGTTTAATAGTTTATTGCCACATTTTGACTTGTCTAAGAAAGTCAAATAACAGATTTTTAAGTCTGTTTAAACCCTTGATTGAATGTCAATAGAATACATCAAAAGTTCAAAGAGAGCATTTCAAATTAGGTACACATGTTATTAGGTCCTTGGATTACTATTTTATAAACAAGTGCAATGGTTTGACTTTGATAAAGTCAAGCTTTTGCATTTTTCTTGTGCTTTCTTATGATATTTTATACATACATTTAGCTATTACACAAATTTTTACAGTAGCATATCATCTAACTTTTAGGAGACTAGTGTTGGAAAAATCAACGCCTAGAGCCGATTAATCACCGATTAATCGCAAATCGGGAGTATACCTTGGCGATTTCACTTAATCGGAGGTATTAGTCGGTAATCGGTCAAAATCGGACCTAGGCAGTGTTAATCGTCCAAAAATCAGAATCTTCGGTGAATTTCCGGTAGGGTTCCGGCGAGTTCCGGTGGATTTCCGGCGACTTTCAAAAATTCCGGCGAAAACTTGAAAAATCCGGGAAAAACTTAGAAAATCCGTCCAAATATGTATATTTATATGTAAATCTGAACTTTTTTATTAAAATTACATACTATAATATACTATAATATACTATAATATGTGTATTTATATATAAAACTAAAAATTATATATAAAAATTCCAATCCGATTAATCCCGATTAATCCCTACCTCGCCGCCCGACTAGCGCCTAGCGATTTTTACAACATTGTAGGAGACAGATGAGGTGTTTGTTGCAACACAACTAACAATTAAGCTAAATGTAAAATTATCTAACAATTTGATATATGATCATTTTGTTATAACTATAAAATCTTGGTGTAAAAAATTTTAAACACCTTGTAGATGTTTAATTTTAAAATTATACTTTCAAATCGACATTACTAGTTCCTTGTTTTGGCATCACAGAAATATTAGTATACATCTAGGCCTTAATAGGACATTATTAACCTTGGTAATTAAGCTATAATGTGTAGGTAACAGCTTAATCCATATCAATCTATCATAATATACACGCTTGAGTCTCGAGGGCTAAAAGTGTGATCCTTTGTTTCTTTGCAGTCATCTTCGAATAACTTTTGCCCAGAAAAGATTTGATTCAATAGGACCCGTAAAGCACACCTTCAATGGCATCTTCTTCAACTTCATTTATTAAGGAGAGTAATCAGTATGACGTGTTTTTGAGCTTCAGTGGTGAAGACACACGTACGAACTTTGTTGATCACCTTTACGATGCTCTTGAGAAACAAGGTATTCACACTTTCAAGGATGACGAGAGACTCATAAAAGGAAAAAACATTAATGACCAACTCTTGAAATCCATTGAAGAGTCAAAAATTTTCATCATAGTTTTCTCAAAGAAATATGCATCTTCATCTTGGTGTTTAAACGAGCTTCTAAAGATTATGGAGTGCCAAAAGTCGAATGAGCAGATTGCTTACCCTGTATTCTATGATGTGGATCCCTCAGAAGTCCGCAAACAACGTGGGCCAGTTGGAGAAGCTCTTGTTAGACATAACAATAAAGATATTGGAAAATGGAGAGAAGCTCTAACAGAAGCAGCCAATCTATCTGGATGGGATTTGAGGAACACTGCAGATGGGTAATTCCTTCATCATTATTCTGCAAATATTCGTTCATTTTTTGTTTCTTTCTTATTTTGAGAATAGCTTACGGCTTGTCAAAAGATGCAAGATGAATTATCTGTGTGTTATTGTGCTTTAAACTTTTGTTTATTAGACACCTTGGAAAATAATTTTCATGTGGGTTCTTGAGCAAGCTAATTGGTTTTTTATAATTTACAGACATGAAGCCAAAGTCATCAAGTTAATTGTTGAACAAATCTCACTTGAGTTACGAGCCATTAATGTGAACCTTAATGATAAATTAGTAGGCATGGAACCCCGGCTACAAGATCTTCATGAGTCTTTAGATCTCAGCTCGAACGATATTCGCATGATAGGGATCAAGGGGATGGGAGGTGCTGGGAAGACAACTTTAGCTAGAGCTACTTTTGATAGACTATCAATTCACTTTGAAGCTAAAAGTTTTGTTGAGAATGTCAGGGAAATTTCAAAAGCGTCTGTGTCCGGTATGTTGTCATTGCAAAGAAAAGTCCTTTCAGATTTGCTAAATGGTCAAGGCAACAACATAAGTAGTGTCCATGACGGGACAAACATGATGAAAACAAAGTTGCGTGCTAGAAAGGTTCTTGTGGTTTTAGATGATGTGGATCACAAAGACCAGCTTGAGGCATTAGCTGGTGATCTTAATTGGTTCAAGCCTGGAAGTAGAATTATCATTACAACAAGAGATGAGCAAGTGTTGATAGCACATAGAGTGATATGGATTTGTGACGTCAATCTATTATCAGATGACGAAGCGATTTGCCTCTTTAGTAAGCACGCATTTGGGAAAGATATTCCAATTCAAGAGTATGAAAGGCAATCACTACAAGTTGTACGTTATGCTGCTGGTCTTCCCCTAACAGTCAAAGTTTTGGGTTCATTTCTATGTGGTAAAGACAAGCCTGAATGGATAGATGCATTAGCAAGACTTAGAACAATTCCTTTAAAGGAAACTCTTGAAAAATTAGAATTAAGTTATGAAAGTTTGGAGTATGATTACAAGGAAATATTCCTAGATATTGCATGCTTACTTAAGGGATGGGAGAAAAACAAAGCAATAAGAATGCTTGAAAGTTGTGGATTTCATGCTAGAAATGGTTTAAGAGTTCTTGAGCAGAGATCTCTCATAACTTTTAATGCTGATCGTTTTGATGTTTACCTAAGCATGCATGACCATATAGAAGAAATGGGTAAAAATATCGTACGTCGTTTGCACCCAGATGATCCCTGCAAACATAGCCGATTATGGATTCAAGAAGAAATTGAAGATGTATTGAGTAATGACTTGGTAAGAATCAAGTTTACTTGCAACATACAGATCAAACTAACATAATTTTCTTTACTTATGATACAAACTATTCTTGAGTTACAGGGCACTGAAGCAACAAGATGTATAATTCTAAAACTCACCCCTGAGATTGTTTTGGAAGGTCTTAGAAACATGAAGAAACTTAGATGCCTTATCATAGATCATAGAGATAAGAATAAAGATTGTAATGACCTTGTGAAGATTGATGAAGTTAGTGAATACTTCCCAAATACATTAAGATACTTGAATTGGCACCATTACCCTCATTGGTGTTTACCCAAAACCTTTCGAGCAAATAATCTTGTTGCGCTTGAGATGTTTGACAGCAAAATCAAACAGCTTTGTGTAGGGGGAAAGTAAGATGATTTATTGGTTGTTTTGATTGATTTCTTGATTAGTTTTATAATGTTCACATTCTTTTTGTTCTGACAATAGGTTTTGAAGAAGCTCAAATCCATTGAACTCCACTCCTCAAAATTGAGGACCCTTGACCTTGGGTTGATTCCAAATCTTGTGAGGTTAGATCTTCAGAGTTGTTATGATTTGGTAGAACTTCATGTGCCTGTTGGATGTTTAAAAAGGCTTGTGTACCTAAACCTATGCAGTTGCTTAATCTTGGTAATGATATAGAAAACCTACCTTCATCAATTGACAATCTTCGTAAGCTTGTTTATCTGTCTCTCATTTGTTGCAGAAAACTGAAAAGTCTTCCAGAAAGCATTTGTAGTTTACAACATTTAAGAGTCCTTATCCTTGAAAGATGCAGCATAGAGGAATTACCCCAGGACATTGGTCAATTAGAATGTTTAGAAATACTAGATTTAACTTTTACGAAAGTAAAACATCTCCCCGATAGCATTTGCATGTTGAAACGTTTGAAAACTCTACTTCTCCGGGACTGTAAAGTTCTTGACAAGTTACCTGATGATCTTGGTGGGTTAGAATCTCTGGAGGAACTAAATCTAAAATTTTGCAAAATAAGAGAGATTCCAAGCAGCATTTGTAAGTTGAAACATCTTAAAACTCTCATTCTTGAAGGTTGTCAAGTTCATAGCTTACCTTGGGATTTTGGCCAAATAGAATCATTGAATAAACTAAGTCTAAGATTAAGCAAGATAAGAGATATTCCATCCAGCATTTGTAAGTTGAAACATCTCAAAGAGCTTGACCTTTCTGTATGTTCTGAACTTGAGAAATTACCCGAGAATATAGGAGATTTAGAGCGTTTGGAAAGGTTAAATCTAATGCGTACTCCTATAAGTCATCTTCCCCATAGCCTTTCTTTGTTGAAAAGTCTTAAAATTGTTCAATATAAAAGAAGGATTGATCCAGATGCACTTATATCTCAAGAACAACAACAAACAACACACAGTCCGAAAAGAAGAAGCACCAACGTTAATACAACAAACCATTCTTAAAGGTACCGTCTTTGCTTTTTATTGGTTGTACTTATTTTGTGTTAGAATTTTGGAACATAAATCACTAAAGTTAATTTTATGTGCATAGTAACGCCATAAGATAGTCACTAGGAAAGAAATGTTAGTGAAAAGTAGGCCTTTAACATGTGTTTATACCCATACAACTAGTTCAAACCATGAGTTCTGGTCGCATTATACGGTTTTGATCTTTGTTCTTTAAAATCTAGCCCTAGACCCAACTGTCGAGTGAGATTTTCTGAGTATGTTTGTTTCTTTCTTTAGAATCTAAGTTTCATAATTGAGTAGTTTTGCTGTTGATTTTGATTGTTAATCCAAAGGAAAATTGTAAGTCGATATCATCATCACATGGGCGTAGTTTGTGGCAATTTAAGACTATCACATGATCATTACATGTAACCAAATATCATAAACAATGGAAGTCAAACAAAAACTTATGCTTAACCAGTTATAAAAACTGTTTAATACTTATGCTTAACCAAATATCATGAACTTTGATTTCATTGATTCCTATCACGTAATAAAGAAGAAGATGCTTTTTAAGTGTTTAAACCAGTTCTGCTTAGTGATTTATAGCCAAGCTTAGCAAAAGCTAGCTCACTAATGACTCTGAGATTTCGCTACAACAAATTATGATTCTGAACAATGTGATTGCAAAATACGTATAAATTAAGAACGAAAACATAATGCTTGAAACGAGAAGTAAAAAACTTAAGTTGCTTGTAGTCAGACAGACTGATTAAGATTTTAAAGGCTATTCAGAGGGTCTTGTAAAAATTGCATGCCGCCTGAAATCAAGAAAAGCCAGATGAATGCAATGTAATCCTTCTCCTATTAGCAAAAATGAGAATATATATGTAGTAAGTTAGCTAATTTTGTAATTAAACACAGAAAGTGATTGATAATCTTTGGTGATTTCAAATAAACTAGTGAAGTATTGCTGCAGAGTGTTAAAGTTAATGAAACATATTAATTTTGTATTTATTTCCAAGTTAATGATGAACACTGTTTTAAATTGTTGGATGCTTTGAAGGAAAGCACATGCTGTGTGTACTAAATCATATTATGGTTCATACATATGCCTTTGTTATACATCAGTAATGATGAAGGTTTCTGTTGAAATATAATAATGTTTCAATCTTATTGAATAATTTCATTTCTGTTGAGATATGTACTTTTTGAACAGCACATAAGTTGATAATAATTTTGGTGATTTAATCATATGTTTTGCATCTTTCTTCATTTTGATGCTCAACGTTACTATATTTTGATTTAATTGGAAATAACACATTTATTTTTAACATTTGCACCATTATTAACAAGTTAGGATTTTTCGCAGTTGTGGATTTTCTACTTGGCAGGTGGGTGGGTCACCACGTCTTCTTCAAGCTGAATGGTTATTCATTTTTCAGGGTGATCCTTGTTGTTCACACCTTTCATGTTAAAGAAAATTGGTTACGACTATAGCTATTCACGAGCCGAGCTTCAGACAAGCCACTCACGCTTGAGGCTTGGGTGGGTCCTTACAGAGTTGATATTTGGAGCATGAACTCAACTCGTCACAACTTGATCTCGCTAGTGGCTTGATAAGACGACTCAAAATAAAGAAGAAGGTAAGTAGTGGTCAGTTGTTACAGAGAGGGAGTGAGACAATGGTGGTTGTGTCAACCCTAGAAACTAGGTAAAACATAACCTACATGTGGAGCGGTGGTGGAAACTAGGGAAGAAGACGAAACGAGCACAACGTGAGGAACTAGCAACGGTTGGTGAGCGGGATACGGGTGTGGTCGGATCAATGACAAAGCTTAATGGGGTCGGGGGACATCCTTTATTTTTCGTTAATAGTGATAATTTTTGACCTGATAATTTATTTTTTTATATATATATTGAGTTTGCTCCCTCTATAAAAATAATCCTTATGAGCTATGTTATCCAACCGTTTTGACGGAATCATTCCTCATGAGCTATGTTATCTTCTGCGTGTTCAAATATTAGATCTTGCTCATAATAACTTATCTGGAAAAATTTCAAGATGTTTCAACAACTTTAGTGTTCTTTCTAGCAAAGAAACTAAATCAGAAGTTGAATTTTCATTTAGTTATAACTATGGATCATCTATTGCTGGTGATTCATTAGTGTTGAAGGGAAAAGAGGACATATATAGCACTATTTTACGACTTGTGATGTTGTTGGACCTCTCGAGTAACCATCTCGTTGGGCACATTCCAGATGAGCTAACATCCCTCGTGAAGTTAAAATCATTGAATTTATCAAGAAATGAATTGACGGGAATGATCCTAGAGAAGGTTGGAGACATGAAAGCACTTGAATCTTTTGATTCATCAATAAACAAGCTTTCTAGGAGACTTCCCATGAGCTTGTCAAGGTTGAATTTCTTGAGTAACTTCAACGTGTCCTACAACAATTTGATAGGAAGAATTCCAACAAGTACTCAAATTCAGAGCTTGAATCAGTCCAGTTTCTTTGGAAACAAACTTTGTGTACCTCCAATACCTGAAACTACTGATTGTTGTGGATCAGTTGAAGCGCCAGTTGATAAAACACAAAACCAAAGGATGATGATGGAGAAGATTGATTATTAGCATAATGCTTGGATTTGTTACTGAATTTTGGGTCATTATGGCTTCGTTGGTAATAAGCAAATCATGGAGGATTGCATATTTCCGTTTTTGAATAACTTGAGGTATACGGCTTATGATGTTATGTATAAGTATTGTTACAATATGTTTCCTAGGTGACCAATTGTGATATGTATATGTATTGTTGTAACAAGTTTCCCAACGCTGTGTTCCCGAGTCTTATTTAATGAGAGAAACGGAAGGAAATGAATGGAAAGTGAAAAATAATTGTGTACCTGAGTTTTTTTTTAAGAAGAGAAATGAAAGGAAACAAAAAACCTTTGTGTTCCCGAGTTTTTTAAAGGAATGAAATGAAAAAAAATAAAAGGAAATTTTCAATAATTTTTCCTTCTAACTTTCCTTTCAAAATGGAAGGAAATGAAAAGAAAAAAAATTAAACATATAAAATTCTTACTTTCTTTTCATTTCCTTCAAACTCTGGAACACGAAAATATAAAATGTCTTTTCCTTTCTCTCCATTTCTTTTCTCTTTTTAATTTTCTTTCTCTTCATTCTTTTCTTTCGCTAATTTTGTTTCACTTCTTTTCTTTTATTTTCTTTGTTTATTAAAGGCTTAATGGATTTAAATACTCCCAACTATTGGGAATTGGCCGCTACCACCCCCAAGTATCATTTTGACGAATATAACTCTCAAGTAAACACTTCGGTGTCTGTATCATCCGTTGTTTGTTAGAACCCTAACGGCATTAACTATATGATGATGTGGCACACATACGTGTACATGCCTTGCTAGTGTGGCAGCTGACGTGGTTAATTAAAACTTCAGAATATTGCGGGTTCTAACAAACGGCGAGTGATACAGACACCGAAGTGTTTACTTGGGAGTTATATTCGCCAAAATGATACTTGAGGGTCGCAACGGCCAATTCCCAATAGTTGGGAGTATTTAAATCCATTAAGCCTTTATTAAACCCGGAAACGCAGCGTAAGTGACGAAGTTATAAAACTATTGTTGGAAACAAGATTTAAAGGGAAAACAAAAATCTCAGATAGGTAGGAATTGATCTATTTTGCCTCACCTGGGTGGCAGATAACCAAAAATTTTAATTCATATAGAAACATGTATGGAATTAGCATATGTCTAACATAGAACATGATAAAATAGTAGTTTTGTAGTTTCCAAGAGATGGTGACGTGTGGTGGTGTCGAGAAATGGTGGGGGAGTAGTGATGATTGAGATGGGGTTGAATGAGGAAAAAGAAGAAGGGTAAAATGATCATTTTACAGCTACTTAACGAAATAGATTAACGGTTGTTTGACCCAAAGACGAAACATGTTATGTTTTTTCAAACTTTAGTATTAAACATGTAACTTTCAATACTAGGAACGAAATGTAAAATTTAATAAAAACGCTACATGTAATTATACTCTAGAAATTATAACCAGAGGTTCTTGCACATGGTGCAACAAGAAACACACATAAAATAATAAAAAATAAAAAAGCCTATAACTATACCATATTTAAATTATACCAATTTTTAACTATACCATATTTAACCTATACCAATGCATCCAATAAAGTGAATAACAGTTGGTTAAAAAATTGAACCTACGGAAGAGCAAAACCAATGACCACCAACATCATAGACCACAACATGATGCATCCACCATCAACCAACTACATCCACCACTAACTTACCACCGTCTACCGCCACAATCACCAAAATCAAACAGAAAAAACAGATTGAGAAAATACAGACTCTAGGCGTCCTATAAATGTCATGAAAGAACACTTGGTGGGTGTTTGGCATTGCTTTTTTTAACCCTCCTTTTAACTTATTAACTTTTAGAAGTTAAAAAGTTAAAAAATAGTGTTTGGATAACTAAAAAGGACTTTTTAAAATGACTTATAAGTTAGTGTTAAAAAGGAGAATTTGAGAAGTTAGAAGGGGGTAACTTCTGAAAATTGAAAACTCCTTTTCACACCCTGATGACTCTTATACCCTTTCATCACTCTCCTACCCATCGACCCCCATCCCGCTGCCATCCCTTCGCCCTCCTGCTGCCATCCCATCGCTCCTTCATGGCTACCATAAATTCGTTCCTGCTGCTACCCATCGACCCCCCATCGCTCCTGCTGTCACCATTAATTCGTTCCTGCTGCTACCGGTCGAGCGCCATCATCGTCGCCTCCCTATCTGCCGCCAACAATCTGTCGCCTCCAACAAATCTGAGGTAATCTTTAATGTATAGTTTCAATCGATCATCACCTCTGCCGTCGCCTCCCATTACTCCACCCACCTCGCCATTACTCCCCTTCACCTCGCAATTACTCCCCTTCACCTACCAATCGATCACCTCCATCGTTATATAGTCGATCAACTTCAACAATCTCAAACCTTAGGGTGTTTGTTGTTACAGAAGGTCTGATTTCAATCAAGTATCAACAATCTTAAAAGGTTAGATTTCAACTATTTGATCGTGATTCTTGTTTGGTTTCTTATGTTTGCTGTAATGATTGTTGTTTGGTTTGGAATTGATGGTTTGTGGTTGGTTATGGATGTGTCTGATTGTGTTTGTAGTTACTAAGAAACTGAAACATGACTTAGTTGAAACATGACTTGTGTTTGTGTCTGATTGTATTTGGATGGTTTGTGGATGGTTTGTGATGGAAGAGCTCTGTTGAAAATGAAAATCGCAAATATTTGGATGTGTCTGATTGTGTTTTAGTGCAGCAAGTATTTGGATGTGCAGCAAGTATATATATGTATCCTCAAGTCTGATTGTTTGAGATTGCAGCAAGTATATATGTATCCGCAAATATATATATATAGTGCAGCAAGTATTTCATATTCATGTGTATCCTCAAGTCTGATTGTTTGAGATTGCAAATATATATATATAGAATCTCACCTATGAAGCATATTTAGGAAGAGCTCTGTTGAAAATGAAAATCGCCTATAATGCCTTAAAAACTCTTTTGAAAATCCAATAAGAAGGCCTGCTGCTCCAATTGCTATAACAAGAATAATGTTGGAGGATCTGTGATAAGTAACATAAGATTCAATACTTACATAGAAAGCAAAATGACAACATTTTGATAGTTCAATTTTGATAGTTCAATACTTACATTTTGGAGGATCTGCATTTTGAAAGTTCATTGTGTAGTAAATAGAAGTTTGGGTAGTCTGCTTTGACCATATTTGAGATGTTACAACTAAACTTTCAATTTGAAAGTTCAATTTGGGTAGCCTGCATTTTGATATTTTAGTTTATTATTATTACTTTCTTTGTATTGTCTTGTTTTTTAACAGTTAGCTCAATGGCTTGTGAAACATCAAGTAAAAAGATTAAAACAAAATTTTTATGGGATGATGTTACATACAAGGAGTTTGTTGATGCATGCTTGCTTGAAGTTAGAAGAGGGAATAAACCCGGTTCTCACTTTAATAAGCTTGGGTGGGATAATATTGAAAAAACCATGTACGAAAAAACTAGCAAAACCTTTGATAAAAAACAAATTAAAAACAAATGGGATAGCATGAAAAAAGAATGGAAGCTTTATGACCGGTTGGTGAGACTTGAAACTGGGATCGGTGGGACAAGAAGCTTTATCGATGCATCACCCGAGTGGTGGGAGGAAAAAATAAAAGTAAGTTCTACTTTTACTTTTAATATATCTTACTTATGGTTACATCGTTAAATCCATTAATTAATTCGTATTCGTTGTAGGAAAATAAAGACTTTGCCAAATTTAGGGGTGCGAATTTGGACATCTTCGAGACGCATTATGCACTTTTGTTTCGGGACTCGGTTGCCGTTGGAGACCAAGCTCAAAATCCGCTACAATTTCAAAATAATGTAGAGGGCAAAGGAGACAGTGATGAGTTATGTTTAGCTGATGATGACCCTTTGTTTCCAACTTATGTTGAAAGCAGTTCGACTAAAAGAAAAAAATCTAAGGATGGTCCCAACAACCGTTCAACCAAGAGCAAAACTTCTTCTTTCGAAGAGAAGCTAGATGTTGTATTAGATGCTTTGTCAAGTAAAAGCACCCAAACTTTTCCACCAAATATAACCTCCCCAACAATTGCTCTTTGCATGGACATTGTGATCACTTTTCCCGGTTTCGAAGAAGGTTCCAAAGATTATTCACGTGCGTTGCGTGCTTTAATAAAAAAATCAAATCGTGAAGCGTTTATGTATCCAACGACTAATGAAGCAAAGATGGAGCTCCTTAAATTACTTATGGAAGAATAATTTGTTGTTTTCATTATGTGTTATCATATGACAATATGTGTTATTTATACTTTTAAAAATTATGTTGTTTGACATTATTGTGTGTTATTTTTATTTTTTATATAATTGTTCTACATCTTCTGTATTTATGATAGGATGGATAGTGACGACTCCAAATCGTATGATAGTGATGAAGAAAATTTGGTGGGTGATGATATAGAATTCAAGCGTTTATGTGCAATAGCTGTTCAAGGGATAATAATAGCTCGTGACTTGCATAAAAGAAGAAGACTATGTCACACGTCGATAAAAACAGGGCACATGTTTATAAACGAAATACTAAATGGGCATCCTAGACGATGTTATGAAATATTTAGAATGGATGTCCCATGTTTTAAGCAATTATGCATAGATCTTGTTACTAATTATGGATTGAAACAAACCCGTAATATGTCTATTGAGGAGTCGGTGGGAATCTTCTTGATGACTTTGGCTCATGGTTGTACGAATAGATTTGTTCAAGAATCTTTTAATCATTCCGGGGAAACCATTCATAGACATTTTCATCAAGTTATGACAGCAATCCTTAAAATGAGTGCCGACATCATCAAACCATCCGCAAACCATAATGGTGATGTACCTGCGTATATATTAAATAACCCTCGGTATTATCCAATGTTTAAGGTATTATCTACTGTTCACCGTTTTCAAAGTTCCAACTAATGAATATATTATGATATCTTTTTGTATTTGTAGGACTGCATTGGTGCTATTGACGGGACACATGTGAGGGCATCAGTTCGATCGATGGAACAAACAAAATACATTGGTCGAAAGGGATATGCGACTCAAAATATAATGGCTGTTTGTGATTTTAACATGTGCTTTATATTTGTATGGGCTGGATGGGAGGGGAGTGCACATGACACGAGAATCTTCAATGAAGCCTTACGGAGGCCGGAGCTTCACTTTCCACATCCAACTGGTGGTTAGTATAATGATAGTCATACATCTTGTTTTGTTTATTTTATACATGTTTGAAAAGACTAACTTTGTTTGTTGTATTTTTGTAGATAAATATTACGTTGTTGATGCCGGATACCCAAATACTAAAGGTTATCTTGCTCCATACAAAGGTCAAACCATTCGTTATCATATACCGGATTTTCAACGTGGACAGAGTAGTGCTATGCGTGCTCCTCGGGGACCAAAAGAGACATTTAACTATTACCACTCATCGTTGCGAAACATCATTGAACGAACTTTTGGAGTGTGGAAAGCTAGATGGGCGTTATTGAGAGATATGCATGTTAACTACAAATACAAACACCAAGTTAGTATTGTGATAGCATCAATGACGATCCATAACTTTATTAGAAATGCCGGTAGGTTTGATGAAGCATTTAATACCGCCCAACAAGAATCTTACAATCCCAGCGAGGGTAGTACTACAAATGAACCTCATGAAGAACTTCCGGTTACAAATCGTTCGGATCATGATGTTATGTATATGGCAGCAGTAAGAGATATTATTACGCAAGATTTAATGGACTCACGGAGATGAATGTTGTATGACATTACCTTCATATCATTGTGCATTGTGGTGTTATTTTAACAATCTCTTGTAATATCATTATGTCTAAGCAAGAAATTATAAGTTATGTAAACGAATATTTATATATTTTATAATATTTTTTTTCAATTTGCAAGACGGGGAAAAAGTATATGTATAAATAAGCAATCCCAAACACTTTTTATAAAACAGCTTATTGACTTTTAACAGGATGTCCTTTTTGGTCATTTTACATCAATAAGCTAAACCAAACACTTTTTACAAAACAACTTATTGACTTTTTAGTTTATAAGCTAATCCAAACACTTTTTTCTAAAAACTCCTTTTAAAAGTCATAAGTTAATAAGTCCTTTTCACTAAAAGTCCTTTTCAACAAAATAAGCAATCCCAAACATGCTCTTGATAACATTAACTCCATCTTTAAACATCATGAAATCATCATACCTGAATATGAATAACAATAGACATCAAACAACAGCTGCATCTTCTTATTATAAATTCATAAAAAAAAATCAAAATCATAACTATATCACGAACAACACCAACATTTCAACATCTTTTATCACAAATCGTTCTTATTTTCTCTACGACTGTTATCAATTATCGACGCCTAAACCATACAAGACACCAGCATACTTCTCCAGCGACCCGCTGAAGAAGTTATCTTTCAACTTTCTGAAAGTACACGCGGTCAGCAGGCTATCCGAACCCGCTTGATGACAAACACCAATTCTCTCAACTTCCAACAACTCAGCTAACTTATTCAACCCACCATGAAGACTGTTGCAGAACTTCATCAAATGCTTGATGTCGAAAATCGTGGGGAAATACATATTAATCAAACTAAAGAATCCAGCTTGTGTATCAGGTAGATTCTGGCAAGTGAGCACCTTTAACAAATACCCAAAATCATACCCACTATGGAATGTAACCCAATACACACAATCATTCAACACAATCCCTGATGATATCAACAACTCACCAAATCTTCGCGCATCGATTCCATTTTCGTTGTTCTTCTTGAAATCGATCCCACTCTGTTTCAAAAGCTCAACGGAATCATTCGCGAAAACATCATCGTTCACGTTGAATTCACGGAAATTGAATTGCCAGATGCAGTACTTATCTGTACCACATTTGGGCAAATTCCCTTGATCATCAGAGAAAGTTAGCCCTAATTGGATCAATTTGAGCATATCGACGTTATCTTTCAACGTCTGGTAATGATAATCGTTGCTGTTTTTGAAATTACCCACAGGACGAAGAACAATCCCTGGGAACTCGGTGTCCATTGCGATGTAGGGGAAATCATCAACGAGAGCTCGAATCAACGCGAATTCTTCCTCGAGATTGTCATTCCACACCTCTCGAATCTGAATCGCATCGCCTTTTGACAAAAGCGACATTGCTCATAACAAAATCGTCAGGCTTTTATCGGAATTTCGTGAAGATATACAACATGCGTGAGATTCAATGGTACCGATTGCGAGTCGATACAGATCTGCAAAATACGATGTAGATAACCGTTATCAGTGTAAATTGATTCAAAAGATATGAAATTGAAGTGATGTGAAGGAGAAAAACAGAGATTTGTTGATGAAATTGCAAACCTTTAAGGCGTAGATCTGATCATCAGGGGACGAAGGCGAAATTAGGGTTTCGAATCGAAGGGGAAAGAGGGGAATTTTGGGCTCATTTTATTGTCCACGATATGGTGATATGGTCTGCAAAAAGAGAGAGAGGAGCAACACATATTATTATGACAATTATTATTATGACAATTTTAAATTGTGATAAAATCAATTTAAAAACTTAATTTATTTATATCTTTTAACATTTTATTATCAACTCCTTCAAATGAGTTTAATAAATTAATATAAACTCCTTTCAAATTTATATTTTATAGTTTCTCAATAAAATCATGAAGCTTGTATTTACTTAATTGTGTTTTATATAATAATCAACTTTATATTTACTTGTTTACATTCAATAAATATTTTCAGTGATTTATAATGTACTTTATTTGATAAAAAATTGAAATATTACAAGAAGTCAATAAATTAATATATATTTTTATTCAAAATCTTATGATTTTTAATTGGATTATGTTAAATTGCAATAAATAGCGATTGAAATTTAAGGTTTTAGTATGTTTAGTATAACTTATATCGAATAAGGTAATCATCACTTGACAATTTTAGTATTGTAGGCATCGAGGATTTCTATGCATAAAAAGACGTGGTTAATGTTTACAAGTTAAGATGTTTATCTTCATTTGTCTTAAACTCTCATAAAATCCTCCTAATCTCTACCTTACTTTATGACAAAAAAAGAACTTTCTAAGTTGGGTGACTTAACGAGCCTAATCGGCTTTAGCAGTTTGGCAGTTCAACGCTTTAAGCAGTTGTTTTTATTTTTCTTAAAACCTTTAGTTTGTACCAACATTCTTAAAACAATAAACATAATTCATGAACATAATACCAACCAATTATTTTGTTTCAGTATGAAAAATTTAATTGGTTTCAGCGGTTTATAAACACATACAATAACCTTAAGAGTTAAGTTCCATTTTACTCCTTGAGGTTTGTTAAAAATAACTATTTTCCTCCAAAAGATTAAAAACATCAATTTACCTCCAAAAGTTTTATATTTTGTTTCAATTTCAGTCCAAAGTTTCATTAGTTGTTTCAGCTTTATCCAAAATAGTGAAACTTTTGGAGTGAAATTGAAACAACATATGAAACTTTTGGATGTAAATTGATGTTTTTAATATTTTGAAGGAAAATAGTTATTTTTGTCAAACATTAGGGAGCAAAATTGAAATTAACTCTAACCTTAAACTCTCAAGTAAAACAAGCATGTTAACATTACTATGACCGATTTGCAAAGAATAAAAGGTGCAAGGGAAATTAGTGAAGATGACAAGAAGTATAAGGGCTAATTTGCCAACCTAATAAAGTTAAGAATGAATTAGGGTTTAACACTCCATACCCTTTATAATTTCTCAAAGTTCAGCGGCGGAGCCGATTTGATTTTGCGTTTTCGTCGATCTTGCAGCAGCACAGGTAATCAATAATCTTGCTTTAGATCTCTATATCTCTTATGAATTCAAACGATATCATTTAAATTTAGTTGATATCGTTTTAATCTATTGTTTTCTCAGTGATCGATTACAGTTTTTCTTCAGAATTGAGAGAATAGTTTTGTTGAAATCGGTTGATTGTAGTGTACAGTTGAGGTATATGTATGGAGAAACTAGAGAGAGTGTTCGCTTTGTTTTGATTAATGGGTTTGGATTTGTTTGAGCTTATGATTTGATTATATGAACAGTTATTACGCAGTTTTAAGAGAAATGAAAGTGTGTAGACCTTTGAAATGCCCTTTAAAGTAGTCATCTGGCTTAATTTAGGTTTTAATTTTGTTATGATGAAGTGTTCGAGAGATAGAAACTTAAATTAACGTGTAAAAAAAATTTGAACTGTTTTATTTTTCCCACCAAGGATAACCAAATAAAGAGTGGTTATTTCATATTCTGGATTAAGTTTTGTGGCAGCAGAAAGGAATACTACAGGAAAATATTGTTTTCACACAAAGTGAAAGGAACAGAGTTAATCTAAATTTTATTTTTTTGTGGTTTTTACATGTATCTTGGTCATGTTCTTAGCATTTTTTAAGAGGTTTGAAAGAAGTTATTTCATGTATTTATTTACTGTTGCTTGTAAAGTATTGGGTACACAACTTTTTAAATGCAAATTAGAGCTTTGATAAATACAAGAGTTGGTGTTTTATTTTGCATGATCTGTTTTAGTTGCAACTTGCATATGAACTATTAATGTTTACCATAATGTTTTTATCCTGAAATGTTGTTTATTCTTTGACAGTTAGACTCGAAGATCTTATCAACTGAAAACATGGCGTAAGTTACTTTTATGCATCTTTGTATCAAATAACTTTGAGTTGTAACTTATATGATATATTATTACATTGTAGATGGCTAGTTTTAATATGCCATTTAAAAAATTGTGTTTTCTATTTTAAGAAATTGTAACTTTTGAAAATGCATCGTGTTTATGTATATTCTAAGGTTGTATTTTTGCTTTGCTCTTTTAATAAAGATCCTTTGGGAGGATGTTATGGTTTTTTAACATTCTAAAATTGTAACAAGGTTTAGGTTGTAAACAAGTCAACCAAATATGTTTGTTTCACGGTTTTGGTTCATGTTGGCCTGACCAACCTTTTTCCAACATGTCAATCAGTTTAAGACTAGAAATCAAAAGTTAACAAGTTATGAACTATAAATTTGGCTAGCCAACCTGTTTATGATATGCTGGTATGACCATCCTGGTACAACCCATTTAACGTGACAACCTGTTTAGTTAATTGGGTTACATGGTTCATATTAAGGTTGCATATATCTAGTGTAAGGTTCAAGTTTTGAGTCTTTTGGCTCATAGAAACACACCAACCCAACTCTGACCTTAACCTCCACACCTAATTTTATAATCAATGTTTTGGTCCTGCAGTGAAGAGGGTGTTGTTCCTGTTGAGGCACCTGCTCCTGCTCTTGGTGAGCCAATGGACATCATGACAGCTTTGCAGCTTGTGTTAAGAAAATCACTTGCTCACGGTGGTCTTGTCCGTGGACTTCATGAGGCTGCAAAAGTGATTGAAAAACATGCTGCTCTACTTTGTGTATTGGCTGAAGATTGTAACCAGCCTGATTATCAAAAACTGGTCAAAGCTCTTTGTGCTGACCATAATGTGAGTCTGGTAACCGTTCCCAGTGCAAAGACCCTTGGCGAGTGGGCTGGTGTAAGTCTCTTTTTACATCTTTTTGTCAAACTTTTCCTAAGCATTATTATATATACAATTAGAGATGGCAAGATTGACGGGTTGGGAAGTATTGGTAAAATGTCTTATGGGTTAACTCGCAAATTTCTTTTATCATGATTACAAAATAGTATTTATCCCAATGATACTCTAGATTTTTTAGTAGAATGTTTTTAGAGGTTGTAGCATTTAAAGTAGATTTTAGCCCTCCTGTTAAACTTCTTCCTTTTTAGCTAATTTTTTTACCTTATTAACAGAGCCTGTTTGAGATAAAAAAAGTTTAGTTCACCCCATATTGTTTAAACTTTAAAGTAAACAAAAACATTATAAAATTTAGAGGTTGAATATTCTAGTCTATTTACCTACAATCAGGCGGGTCGAGTAGGTTAACCTAGAAGATTTATATATAAAGGAAGCATGTCAAACGTGCTGATAGTCTTCATGGTTTTATAAGATGCACTACAACCTCTGAAATTGGTTTAGTAGAATAGTTTCAATAATCATAACTAACATTATTAAGTTTACAAAAAAACATTGAATTTTTGATAAAAAGTTTTTGTGGATTGGCTCTACTCAATCCAACTTGAATCATGACCCTATTTTAAAGTTACCTATTTTGACTTTTACTCATTTTACTAGTTACACCACCTATTTGACCCACGTTTGACACTTCTTAAGTATGTCATCCAACTGGTTATACCACACACCGTCTTCAATTGGTTTGATTTTTTTTCCGGGAAAACCATAATATTAAAGTTACAACATAGTTTTGTTATTCTACCCTTTTGGTGGTTTTACTGAACTTGAATATTACAGTTGTGCAAGATTGACTCTGAAGGAAAGGCAAGAAAGGTTGTTGGTTGTTCATGCCTTGTTGTGAAGGTATAATTACACCTTTTTAAAAAATATATAAAATATGATATAATTCTTATATAAGTTCTGATGTGTTTTTTTAATGTAACAATATTTTGTGAAAATTTCAGGATTATGGTGAGGAAAGTGAAGGGCTTCACATTGTTCAGGAGTATGTGAAATCTCATTAAATATATGTTGTCTACTCATCATCATGGTTTATCAGTTTCTGAGTTTTGTAACAGGAAAGATTGTTTGAGGGACAACTCTTGTAAACTCTATTAGATTTTAATTATCTGAGTTTTGTCTTTGTGGGTTAAACTTCATTTTTGTTAAATGCATTTAATTTGATTACAGAAACAAAATTAAAATAGTAATTTTATCAAGTAATATAGTTTAAGAAATTGTAGGCCTTTAGATACTATTTATTTTGATTGGTGATAACAAAAGTTGAAGGTGTAAAACTATAAATGAGCTGAGCTTAGTATGTTTAGGTTTGAACTCATTGTTTTACTTGAAAAGAACACACAAACTTGGTTTGTATAAATTTTTGTTTATGAAGTGTAAGTGAGGCTCGTGAGAAGAAACAAAATTAAAATAGTAACTTTATCAGGTAATAGAATTTAAGAAACTGTAAACTTATAGGTTTAAACTAAGCTTAGTACGTTTAGGTTTAAACTCAAATTGTTCAACTTGTAAAGAACACAATTTAAATTCTTGTTTTTAAAGTTGAAGTGAGGCTTCTTGAGTAGTTTTTCAAGCTTGAATATGGTTTGTTTATTATTTACTAAGTTAGTTTCGTGTTTTTAGTAGTCAAAAATCATATTTTCTAAGATGCTTAATTTCAGTGTTTTCAAAGATATATTTTTAATATATAACTCGAGACAAAAAAACAACATATCTATTATTACAAAAAGTTGAAAAGGTGCCCCAAACTAGAACACGAATGTACTATAAGGCTATATATATCAGATTGTGAAGTGATCTGGGCTCTCCCCGGCCCTACACAAAACGGAGCTAAGGCACGGGTACACCCTTCTACTTCACTATTTAAGCAATCTTGTAACCCACACTTAAGTCATCATCTAATATATTCAAAACTAAATTTCCAAATCATTTGACGATTAGATTAGCAAAATAACTATGTTTGGTGGTTTCTATTTGGACAGTTACCATGTAGCTGTGAGTGGTGATCCCTACAAACCAGAGTACGGCTCAACAAACACTTTTGCATATTGTTTTACTTTACAATTTAAGCCATCTCATGACCCACACTTAAGTCATGTCATGCTCTGATGCGCTAAAAAGTTCAAACTCTAAAATTTTAAATCGTTCTTAAGCGACCACTGTATTAGCATAAGTAAAAGTATTGCAAAAGTAAAAGTATCCTGTTAGCTTTCTACTAACTTAGGTTGTAGCTGTAAGTGTGATTCCTATCAAAATTAGAATAAGAACTATAAAGATGAATCCCATCTTGCTTGGACTGACATCTACCAAGATTAAAAGTAATTCATGATCTTTTATATATTGGTTTAAAGAGAATATAATAGAACATTTGGCTTAAGACCAAAGAAATGAATATTAAGTAGACTACTTAACATTCACCTAAACTTATATACAATTTTGTGCTCGTGGGAATATCACTTTAAACTCTTATTACATGTTTTTAACAAGATCTATTTTTAAACAAGAGAACATCAATGAACTAAAATAAAAAAGACAATTTTACATCTCTTGCTTTAAACTTGCAAATCCGTTCAATAAAACAAAATATAATAAATAAATAAATAAATAATATAATAATAAAATTGAAAAAAGATAATTTCATATATCTTCCTCTAAACTTGTAAAGTTATATATTTATCGATATTACACTTAAAGAGCATTGTATATTATATATTAAGAACTTGAGTTCCAAAAAAATATATAATTTACATGTTTATAAAAGGATATATGTAATTCCCGCTATTGTTTTTTCATAATCTTATCAACAAAGTATACGAAATCATTATAAAAATCTAACCTTTTATAAAGACTCTTGATAAAGTTACATTTTGCAAGTAACACACAAACAAGGAGAACACAATTTCTCAAGGAACAATAGATATCTCAAAAGTCAAAAGCCCCCAAAAGCTCGTGTATTGTATGACTTAGTTTTTAAGTGTTTTAGTTCACTTATAAAACCCTAAACATAATATGTGAACAATAACATATAGAACTAATGCAAGATCTAGAAACGTTACGAGTTACATTAAATCACGATTCATTCATTTGCTTTCAGAGACAGGTAGATAGACGCCTTCCACGGCCAACCAAACATTGTCTGCACGTTTCTCCCTCACACCACAAACCTACAAAAAATAACATAAAAATACGAGATTTTGAGGCATTTATAATCTGATCAATGAAAAAATGAACAGATCGGATACAAGTCAAAATGAGCAACTTCTTATGCGGATCAAAATGAGCTGGGTTGGGTTAGTCTTCAACAGTTCTCATAAATAGTTACTGTGCAGGATATGATCACAGGAAATACTAATGGGTTCATGTAATAAAAGAAATAGATTTAAATACTATATAAATCTATAATGTTTTTTGCATAAAAGAGCAATGTACTTAGTTTGGTGGCCCGTTTTAATAATTATACTTAATCATGCTGCCACCGGTAATTAAACTAGTTAAAAATGGGCTACTTCAATATAGCTTATAGAAAATGATGTGGCAAACCATCTCTTGTTGTCCAAATTGACACATTTATAAGTAAATGGCTTTGACTCTAACCTCTTGTTGTCCACCAGCAATTCGGCTGTATTTCTTATCATGGCTGTGTAGATATCCGAGCGTGTCAACATGGCGAAGTCTTATTCGCTGATCTTGTCTCCATGTTTTTCCACTTCCCTCGATTTCAAGTCTAAGGGTATCATAGTAAAATCAGCGTATAATTTCAAAAAAGTCAACACGAGTCCAAAAGTTTCTGTTTTATATTTTTAATCCTGAACAGTTTTGAATCATAAACTTGAGAGGAAATATAAGTACAATGATCATAATAGTTCTCACCTCCAGTAATCTCCTGTATCTGAAGTACCATCATCTCCAAAGCAACTCACCTACACAAAACCTCATGCGCTTTCATTTTCGTCCAATCATACACAGTTATTGTTCAAAAGGTTTAGTTCCAGAAACAATGATCTGAGTCCATCACATGAGAGGCAAATCAAGCTCGTTTGAGTGACCCGCAAGAGGTTTTTCTCACAAGGTGAGGTTCCCTCTTATCAATGCCAGAACTCGAACAACCAACTCGGCTTACTCACCCAGAGGCTAGTAGTACATATACATATTGTTTATACCAAAGCAATTTTATGATAAACGCCATTGTTTTAAAAAACGGTTGACGCGTGCGCCTCAAGGCGCGCCTCGAGGCGAGGCGCCCAGAAAACGAGTATGAGGCAGCGCCTCAGGGGTTTATTTTGTACGTGCGCCTCATAGGGCTGAGGCGCTAAGAAAGGCTGCGCCTTAGGTGCGCCTCAGGGGGTTTTTCAGTTTGTTTTCGATGTTTTAGACTCTTTGTGTCAGTTTCAAACATTTCATGTCTTTTTAATGTGTGTTTTTGATGTTTTAATGAATCCGATGATGAAATTAATCTGTACTTTAATTTTTATAAGAAATATAATTTTTATATTTATTTTTTAATTCCGCCTCGGGCTTACGTCTTGGTTCGCCTCAAGGCTTACGCCTCATGAGGCGAAGGGAAAACGCCTCGAGGCTCGATTCCGTACTTTTAAACCTTGATAATCGCTATACACATCTTCATTACTAATATAATGTTATATACACATTGGAGTATAAAATGGTGGACCAACAGAGTATGAGATACATGGTAGGTACTTTAACAAGGATGATCCAAAGTATTTTTTATTGATAAAAGATGATTTGATTATTTTCTACGTCAGGCTCAACATGCGTTAACTATAAATGTATGTTATTTGAGAAAAATAATGAGCAAACAGCCGATCGACAAACCTCTAGATTCCCTGATATTGGTGAAGCATGCAAGTGGCTATGAAGCCATCTCCTGGTTTTCATGTGTTGCAATCGAATAATGCTTCCACTTTTTATACTATCTCCCTGTTTTGCTGATGTCTCTGGCGTAGGCCTCACAATCTGGTTTTGTATAAGTTCAAGTTAAATATATCAGAAGCACCAAACCACAATTATATTATAAAATTTAATAACCAATCAAAATTTCAAACATATCAAATGGGGTATAAACAACATTAACATACCCAATAGCTATTGGCATCATCAACATTAGGAAAACCTGTAACAGATTGCTGACCACTGCCTGATCCATATGGCACATCGTGTGAGTGCAGCCGAAATCTTGTCTTTTCATGCATCAGCTTGAGTACCGATCCATAAGTAATCTGGAGCGTAAATAAAGTTGCAAAAAATGAGCATAGATGAAATGCATAAAGCATCCCAAAATTGTACTTAAAAAAAGAAATAAGAAATCTGGATCCTTTAACAGTTCACTCACCATTTTGGGATGTTACACAAGCAACTTTGAATATATAGTGCTAAACCATTATTATAGCAATTTCTTTATCTTAATAATTGGAGACTAGGGATCTTTTTTCTGATCATTACATACTAAAGAAATCTTTCCTTTAAAAAAGGACTAAGTTACAAGTTGCAACTTACAATCAAAATGAAAACCAACAAAAGTGTAAATCTCAAGCAGTCCTTAATATCATATTAGGACAAATAAGTATCACCTAAGCTAAACCTGAATATAGTAACGTACTGTAGTCTCACCTTGCTAGTTTACAAAAACGATATAAACATACACGTGTTGAGCAATAATTTCCACAGCTCTATATATTGCAAGTTCATATTACTCAGGAATATGCAAATTACATTCTCAACCTAAAATAGCAAGAAAATCTATCCTAATTAAGGTTGTTGTGTTTCAAATCTAACAAAAATTACTAGACTTTGTTACAAAGTTCGTGTCATGTTATTTTCTAGTTCCAGCTTCACAACAAACTTTCATGTAGTTATCACATTTTTTTCTAAAAAACTTGAAGCCGTCTAACAAAAGTGGTTCGTTGACCTCGAGAGATCACATTTTAAATCTTCATGGACAGGAAAGAGCCTGTTCATGATGTTCATCCACAAATTGACCACACATACTAAGGATCATGTCTTCTTACTTCTTAGTGTCCGGATAACGAGAAAAGTGATAAATTTAGTGAATAGAACTAGTCATGACTTCAAGTTTTGAGGTCAACCATATAACTTCACTGATTATAATTCTGTGGAATTAGTTAACAAGTTAACACCACCATTCTTATACTAGTATCATCCGTCAAAAATCTAGCAAAGTTTTATCAAAATTCTCTTCAATTACGACATAATTCACACCAAATTATAAGCAACAACTAGTAACCAAGGTCAGATTGCACTCTATTGATGCTATACACTCCAAACAAATTGATAAACTTCAACAATATCATAAATCAAAAACAACACCAGATCTTACAATCAAATTACCTCAACGCCTTCAGAAGTGGCAGCGTACACCGGAGTCGACGTATAATCCGAGTCTAGGGTTAGAAAAAGAAATAAAGCGAGACCGAAGAACGAAAGCGCCATCAACAACAGAAGTCCAATGAACCAAGTCCGCTGCCAAAACGGTAAGTCGAGATCCGAATCCGACGAGGATCCGAACGTTTCTCTGTAGATGATCCGAGTAGGAACCGAGGGACGAGACGACGGCGTATTGGACGAAACGGTTCTTCTTCGAGTGACGTTGCTGTTGTTGCTCTGTTGCCCTGACGGAGGAGCCACGGCTGAAGGTTTTCTCCGGCGGATCCTCCGGCGGAGTTCCGGCCTCCGGCGAGTTATATACAGAGTACAAAGAGAGAATGTGTGTGTTTGTGTGTGTGTGTGTGTGTGTGTTCGTGTCTCACGGTGATTTGATTTAGAATGTGGAGGTTTATTGTTTGTAGTTTCTTCAGTGGTGATGACACGTTGGTGGCGTGTTTTGAGCGAATAGGGGCTCTACACGTGGCTGGTTGGTACAGCTGGAGTGCTGACTCGGATTTTTGTTTTTGTAAATATTTTTCGTTTTTCCACGTGACGTGGAGGACCCGTTAGGATTTATTTTTCTTATGAATTTCATTTCTACCACGTACTAAATAAGGTTATTTCGTTACCAAAGTGTCGGTCTTTAAGTAATTGAGTTTTTAACTTTTAGGATGGATAAACATCGGAGCGAGATGAAAAAAGTTCAATGATGTGTTACCCGTTCTAACAAATAGTAAATTAATTATAAAATTTTGTTGATTCGTAGTTGTTATTGTAATAGCTAATCGTAAACCACAGAACTAAACGGTTATGTGTTAGCCGTTCTAACAAATAGTAAATTAACTTTACAATTTTGTTAATTATTGGTTATTATTGTAACAGTTAATCGTAGAATGTAGGACTAAACGTGTGATTGTATTAATATAATTTAATAGTTCCTAATTGTATATATACATGGTTGCTGAATAACGGTTATTAAATTTGGGTTTATCCTGACCGTCGAATCTCACGTTCTTTTAATCCTGACCGTCATAATTGAGAAGTTGAGATTACCTCCGGATCGAGACAGAGGAACATTCCTCGGATACACCAACGAAGAAGGTCTGTGGAGAGAACTTTCTGCATAATTTTTTTGATTCTTAAATCTGATCTTTTCTTTTACTGAAATATATAGATTTCGTTGCCCAGGATAGATTACTTATTAGGATCGTACTAGGATGAACAATAGATATGGTCATATGGGCCCTGCACAAGTGCAGAGAACCCTTGAATCAAAGAACATCAAAATACAAACTATATTACATGTAATTGATGTCACATATGTGGGTATTTATATAATTATATCCATCGGTTCCTACATTTAATTAACTGTCAAATGACAGTTAAACAACCTTAACTACCAGGTCGGGTAACTACCTATAGACCCGTGGCTTAATTCCTAAGATATTGACTTTGACTTTTACATTTTACACAGTTTGACCTTTTATTATTTTGACTTTCTAAGTATGCTTGATTTCTTGATAAATCTTTTCAACTGATTCAAATCCTGAATCTAGCCATTTGTGGGAGCCTATTATATCTCTAACATTTGTGGGCACATATTTAACAATCTATTATCACTAACATGTTGAAAATTCATTGTATTATCGTAGGACTACCCATTGTTAGATAAGAAATATAAGGCCACTTTTTGATCATTTTAGGTCAAACTGCATAGAAATCCATCCCTACAGCTAGGGCTGCAAACGAACCGAACGGACACGAACAAGGCCTTGTTCGTGTTCGTTCGTTAAGAAATAAACTTGTTCATGAACTGTTCACGAACACTTGTCGAACGAGATTTCTTGTTCGTGTTCGTTCATTAAGAAAATGAACATGTTCATGAACTGTTCACGAACACTTACCGAACGCAAATGAACACAAACAAAGTATACGAGCATAACACAATTGTTCATGAACATGACGAACACAAAAAAGCTCATGAACACAAACGAATACAAATGATTATGGATTTATTTTAGAATAACTTTTACATTTTTTATTACAAACATTACATAAAATCAATCAAAAATAAATAAGTACTTAACATAAATATAAAAAAATACTTGATATAATAGCCATAAAAATAACTGACACAAAAAATTAAGAATATAAACGAACACCTTAACGAACATAAACGAACACATTATCGAACATTCACAAACGAACATTAACGAACATATTATCGAACGTTCACGAACATAAATGAACGAACGCGGCTTGTGTTCGTGTTCGTTCGTTTAACTAAACGAACAAAATTTTCTTGTTCGTGTTCGTTCATTTACTAAACGAACGAACTTCCCGCCGAACAGTTCACGAACTGTTCGCTGAAAATTCAGCTCGTTTGCAGCCCTACCTACAGCCCTCGCTAGATCTATGTATTTTGTTAATAACGAGAAGTTTTCGGCATTTTGTTAAATGGGTGTGTATGACAAGGTCCTTTTTCTGATTAGCCCATCTTTTCTTATGATTTTTAAACATTTATGCTATGCCTAATTACATTTGAATACATGATTGACAGTTCTTTGATAATGCTCATAAGAAATAGAAATAAAAAGGTTCATGGCAGTCTCTTGTATGATGATATATAGTGTAAGGCCTTTCATACCATCAATATTGTCCGCTTTGCTCACAAAGAGCTCACAGATTTGCTTTTGGTTGCCCAGGTGAAAACTTCCCAGGGAGGTCATCTATCCCTGGATTGCTGCCACTTGAGCATGCTTAACTGTGGAGTTCTCCTTTCATCCACAACCAATGCGCCCAAAACGCGTTGATGATATTAGAGGTCAGACATTCCTTATGAACCAGGAATCTCTCCTGTCCACGACCGATGTGAGATTTGCCTAGGGTGTTACATATAGTGTATAATGTTGTTTCCCCGGGAATTATATTATGAGGCTGAAGTGAAAATTAGATGCCAGATAGCAGTAGCTCAAGACATCTGGGTCAAATCGATACCAGGCTCTGCTAGGTCGGAGTTATTTCGGGGCACATGTTTTGGAACGTGGCTAGATGTACAATCTACATCTAATGATTCAAATTTAGTCCATTTGATACTACAGACTCAATATATCCTAGTCGTGCATTAAGATGCATTATTCTATCATTGGGGACGAGAAAGGTCGAACATGACATTTAGGGAGAGAGGGTATTTGGTCATGTACCAGCTAGATTAAAGGTTTCAGATCTAAAAAACGTTTTTGATCGCTCTCTTAATCAGTTATCAAACCTTGACGCAATACGACTTTGTCTGCTGATGTTTCTTGAGGTCGGATTCATGGGCCGCGACTCCAGCTTAATGGTGGACTCGGCTCTTCTACAACTAGTAGAGGACTTGGAATCATGGAACAAATTTCCATGGGGATCATACGTATGGAAGGTTGTGTACGAGCTGCTACATAATGCTCTGGGAAAACGTTCTGCTCGACTCGCTTCTATACCGATCACAAAGAAACTTAATTACTCGCTACATGGATTTATTTGGGCCTTCAAGGTTACGTTATTTTGTGTTAAGAATTTTCCATAATTATACTTTAGGTTCCTGAAAATAATTTATTATGATTTTCTAGATATGGATATTCGAGGTTTTCCCATACGCTAGGAGTGGTTGGCAAACATGGAGAAAAAGATGCTAGAGATTAAGGTACAGAAGCCGGTGGTTATGACACGATTCATGATTCTAGAGGAGCATGTTGATTTTAATATCCTTAACTATTTCTTTTTAATCACTTAAAAATGTAATATTATTTTTAATTTGTAGGAGCTATGGAAGGCTAGACAACCACATGGAGACGCTAACGATGTCAGACGTGTTTGGTCTATCTGATCATGAAGAGGATCGTGTTTGAGGTAAATTTATGAATTGTTTAATGCAACAAGTGACTAACTTATGTTATAAATAATAAAAGTTCTAAAAATTGCATTTCATATGTTGGATCTTATGGAATTCGAAAGAAATAGTAAAACTAACATGTCAACCAAATATCTGACTTGTTATCTAAATCAATCTACTTCACTCGTTTTTTCACTTCCAATACTTATCTTTTTATTGGACAAATTTTCATCTCATAGTGGTAAAATTTATTTCAACTAGGGCAGCTTAACTAGCCAACTTTAGCTTGAGCTCGGGCTTGAAATCTCTTAACAAGCTGAGTTTCAGCTTGAGCTTGACTTGGAAAAAGCTCGAGCCAACTAGTTTATTTTTGAAGATTTGTGTTTCTTGCACGTATGGATAGATATAACAAAAAAACTAATATTTCTAGCAAATATGAAAAGATATAGCGACAAAAAAAGCTGGTTGGATCTCAATTTTTGCCAATAAAAGTAACTTGCCTAACTTGAGCAAGCCAAACAAGCGAGTTCACCTTGGTCTGAGCTCGGATCGATATTTAGACAAGCTAGGCTTCGAGCCGCGAGCTATTTGAACAATCCTAAAGTCAACCTAATCCATTTGACCCGTTTAACCACCCGATCATTTAATTAGCACATCTAATCTTTTTATTGTACAGGCGGGAAAGGTTTCATCACAATCCAACATAATTTGTGTACAAGGCTACATGAAGCAAAGTGTTGCACCAATTCTTGAATCCATTTTCAATAAACACGGTGACATTGCAGCTAAATGCGTATTCAAACCCGCTTCAATGAGATCATCTTTTCTTAATATCGTTTGCGAAATTGTCAGTCGAATTCAAACCAACAATGATATTGAGAAAATGGAAGAAGTAGAGCAACATGTGTTAGCTACAGAGGCAACCAACATTAATGTGTCATGGCTTCGCACTCACGTGGAAGCCATACAGAAAAGAAACAAAGCCAGTAAGAAGTTCAGTTTGCTTATGGAAGTGAAAGCAAACACCATTTTGGTTAAGAAAGCCTCCCAAATGGATCTGAGAGATAGATGTGTCGAGCTTGTGTTTGCACAAGAACGGTTTCAAGAGGCCGAACGATGTGTGAGAGTACTTCATCTCGTTGAAAAGAATCTAAATGACAATATCTTGGAATCTAAAGCTAACATAGACTTATGGGCAAGACAACCTGTTTTATAGGCTAACTAAATCATGCTAGGATGTGTAATTATTAGGACTTTACCATGAAACACCTTAGGTTATGTCGAACGGGGTGAGACCCCTTTTTTGGAGTCGAGGGTTAAGTTTTGTTTATATATGTGTGGTCAAGAACTCGAAAGGTGTAAAACTAGTTTGTGCATTGAATGTATCACAACTATTTTGCTAGGTTTTCTCAGGTTTTTATCTTTTAAGAGCTTTTAGAGAATGATTTGAATGTGTACCCTACAGGTGCACAAAACTGGTTTTTGGGTCGAACAGATCGGTTTAGAAACTAGTTCGGGTCAAGAAAATGCTAGTAAAACTGGGTGGACCCTAACGGATCGGATTAGAAACTATTTTTTCAAGGAGGGGAAAACTTATTGGATTGGTTTTTGCCGGTTTCAACGGATCGATCGGCTCAAACCAATTACGCTTGGTAAAGCAAATGGGTCGGTATGGGTAATGGGTTTGTGGTGGTTTATCATGATTCATGCCCATTTGAACATGTTTTAAGTTGGCGAATTTTCTGATAGCGACCCATTTTGACACTAATTGGAATAGACTTAAGTCGATCCGTTGGTGTAACTTTAATGGGCCTAAATGGACCTACAATTAAGTTTCTTTTACACAAATCAATCAGTTTCCTGAAGAGTGGATCATAAAAAGAGGTGTACATGAGATGAA
This sequence comes from Flaveria ramosissima, assembly GCA_025215565.1. Classification (NCBI taxonomy): domain Eukaryota; kingdom Viridiplantae; phylum Streptophyta; class Magnoliopsida; order Asterales; family Asteraceae; genus Flaveria; species Flaveria ramosissima. The sequence goes on along the minus strand of CM046029.1, from coordinate 70,687,262 downwards.
GCTGTCAATTAGTTAAGAAAGAATACAACATGAATCAAACATGAATCATGAATGGCCCTTTAGTTAAGGGTTAGGGACCTGAAGCTGTCAATTAGAACTTTGGGTTTATATAATTTTTTTTTTATGTTTTAGGCTCTCGCTATTTTTATTTATTATAACAAAAATATATCTAATTAAAGAGTGACTTGGGTGCCACTTGAATATTTTTATCGCCGGAACCAATTAATCATATCATTTAATTTAATTAATTATATGAATACAAAAATTCAAATTTGATTCGGTACATTTGCTTTAGTTAATTGTATTAATAAAAGAATTGAATAAACTAATAGAGGTAAATGATAATTGACAACAAATTCAATTAATACAATTGAATTACTCGTGTATTTCACATCTTTGACTTTCATTCAACTTGTATAATACACTTGTGACCACAAGCACGTTCAAGTGAAACATACACTTATAATTTTATAGAGGATTACATACGGGTTCTTGATTTCATATTCGGTCTACAGTGTTTAATAAGAGTAAACAGTCACACATACGGGTGAATCTCTTATCTATCAATTCGTTAAGGGCAATTAGATACGAGTGTGAACTTACATTCTACGTGAGGAACTGACGGTTCGAGCTACATAGCACACATGCCGATATACGGGTGACTAACTCTCCTGTCAAATCCGCATAGTCTCATCCCTACTCCATTGCCTATCATTTTGGTCTATACTCTACAGATCTAAGCCTCAAATATCGAGGGTTCATGCAACATTAACCATACATGTTATTCAACCATAAAAACTCCATAAGATCATGATTTCATCATTAAAAAGCAAAATTAACGTATGAAAATGTAGATCTGGCAGAACAATAACATGGCTATGCATATCTATCCATAAACATCTAAAAAGATTAATACATAGGGATCTAGAATTCATATTGTGAAGAACTTACACAAACCCTAGAATCAAGATGAAGAACTCTAGATTACAAGCATGCACACGTAAAAATCCAAGCTTTAATACTAGATCTCGTGCATTACACACATGACCCTATATAGCTTCTACTCTTTTGAGAAAAAAATTTAAAAAAGAGGGAAGGGGCGGCTCCCCTCCCTTTTATAGTCATAATTAGGGTGTGAACTTCCATTGTTGACATGTTTAGTTTTTGAACTTATTTTAAATTTGAAACCCACATTTTCATTATTTCCTTTGGAATTTTCAAGTGTTAAAACTCCACCTTCTAATTCAGAAGGTTTCGCCCTCGAAACGTGTTCATCTTCAAATTTTGAAAATCATTCAATAAAATATTAAACCATTTAAAACCGTCACCTGCCCAGATTAAGCACTATAAGTAATTGAAATATTACAACATTTAAGAAATTATTTAGTTAAATGGTTAAAAAAATTTAGTTAAATAATAAAAGAATTATAAAAAAAAAAAATTAAATTTCAATTTAATTAATTAACACACTAAATATTAATTAAAAAAAGGTAAAGCTAAGAACCAAGGAGTTGGATCACATACCCAGGTAGCCAGTGATAATTGTGTTAAATCTATGCTAAACAAAATCTCATATGCTCTCGCAATAATAATCCAACATCTACACATATCTACTTATCGTTATATCCTCATAATATAAATCCTAATAGAGATAAAACTTGTAACAGTGCGTGAATATGAGTTCATCCACCATATAAAACCAAATTCAAATGACAACAATGACGTTGAAATAAAACAATGAATATGATGACCATTTCAAACTACTCTAGTAGCAATTGTCAAAAATCATTCACTACTTATTTTCATGAATCAGTTAACTTTATAAAAAAATAATTAAGCAGGTATTGTGCCTGTTTTCTATTAAAATCCATTTTTTATCATTCATATAGCTATAAGAATATACACATTATATAATCGATGAGCCATTTATTTAAGTTTATAAGTAAGAAACACAATAATATTTATTTATAAATTTATAATGACACAATAATTTTAGTTGTTTTTAGGGAAAATTACCAAAATGACCAATTGACCAAATGGAATTACCAAAATAACCAGTCAAATTTGAAGTTTTGACAAAAAAAAACCAATCGGAGCCTGCCAAGTGTCATCCCTCGCTGACGTGGCGAGGGATTATAGGAATCCCTCGCCCCGAAAAGTGTGCCCAGCGAGAATATGGCATAATCCCTCGCCCACGTGGAACCCTCGCTGACGTGTCTTTGATCCCTCGCTGAGTCAGTGAGGGATTATGAGAATCTCTCGCCCATAATTACGAAAATACCCCCTCGCCCAAAATTAAAAAAAATTAATCAAAAAATCTGAGATTTTTAATTATATATTGTTTTTTAAATACTTAAAAGTTTAATTTAATTTTATTTTACCCTATATAACACCATGTTTACCCCTAAGAAATCTTACATCCTTCTCAACATTCTTCTTCAAATTCACTTGCAATAATCTTGATCTCAGTAATATCTGTAACAAAACTTATTTTCAAGATATGTAAAACATTAGTTAATTATAATAAGTATAACTACACGAAATGAAGAATATAATTTAATTTTAATAAATATAATTTCGAGATATGGAAAATATAAGTTAATTATAATTAGTATAACTACGTGATATGCAAAATATTAGTTAATTATAATTAAAAATAATTTTATGTGTTTAAAAAATTACCAAAATTGCCACCCCTCGTCCATAATTAAAAATAATTAAAAAGTGTTTAACCTCGGTAGGTTTTTTTTATATATAACAATATAAATTCCATAATATTAAAAATTTTACTTATTCATAATAAGAAGAACTTTAGGTGGGCGAGATTTTTAGAGAATTTTTTTATAATTTTATTATTGAAATGATTATATATTATAAATACATAGTTATTTAAAAAAACTCGGTATGTTAAGAAATGAATACAAAATCAATCAATTAATAAAAGAAGCCATTCAAATTTTTATGAACTGATTGTTTAGTTTTTTAAATAACAAGTGTTTTTTCGTATAATTTAAGCATTCTATGGATGAAATGAATACATAATCAATCAATTAATAAAATGAGTCATTCAATTTTTTTTATGAATTGGTTCTTTAGTATTTTAATAAACATGAATGGCTTTTTATAACAAGTTTTAAAATAATTATTAGAACACTAATGTGCATATCAAAATCTAAAACTGACTTATTTTGTTTCGTTTTTTATAATATATGTTTCCTTTTAAAACTAAACAAATTGTTAAAAGAACAACTATTTTCACTTTTACACTTTTTTTGTTTAAATCCCTCGCCTCGGTTTTCACGCCCTTTGCCTAGGTTTTCGAAAACCTCGCTGACGTGGGCGAGGAAGAGGTCGAATCCCTCGCCTAGGTTTTCGAATCCCTCGCTTGGCTCGCTGACGTGGGCGAGGGATTGGTCAAATCCCTCGCCTCGGGTAACGGACCCCTTGCTTTTTATTTTTATTTTTTTAAATACGCAATATACACGTGGGCGAGATACGGACACGTGGGCGAGAGAGTTTAATCCACGTGGGCGAGAATTCATGAATTTTCCTCGCCCGTGGCAAGGGTCAAAGTCAAAAGTTCATTTTCATAATTTAAATGATCAATGGTTAGTTTTATAAATTGAGTTGGTCAATTGGTCATTTTAGTAATTAATTCTTCTTTATATTGTGATAGTGATGGGTTACCAAATAAGGCAAAAAGTGTGGTGAAAATAGCATGAGTCATCGTTATTTGAGAATGTGCAATTATTGACAATTTGACATACTAGAAAGTTCTAGTGAAAGCAAGACGAGTTCATTTTTTGATCGAACAAATTATTAGAGAATTAAAATTCTTTTTACAAGACTTAGAACCTAATACAAGATTTAAACCTTCGGCTTTTTTAAAAAAAATGTGTATTTACCACTTAAAATAGCCCCTTATGGCATTAGAGAATTGAAATATAAGATGAGAACTTTGGAGGGAGTGAGGGACAAGAGGAAAAAGAACTAACTCGAGATCAAACTTCTTTAAATTTGAGTATGACCTGTTTAATTTAAATGAGCTGAGTTTAAACTTAATTTATTTAAGCTATATATTTAAAGCTTGTGGTTAAAAGCTAATAATTTACGCAACAAAGTCAATTCTGTTTATTATCTAAATATATACAATCACACATGCGCACGAGCGCACACATACACACATATATGCAATGTATGTATTATTGGTTATTGTTATTATAACTAGTTTAATCCATCAGCTCTAGTGGCGGATCTAGAAGAAAAGTTCAGGGGTAACGTAAATTTTTTTTACCGTACATTAATATAAATAAAAGAAAAAAGTACGATAATAAAGGGGTCCGAATGAAGATCATTCAAAACAAATATGAAGGAATTTAACTCGAATGAATTGAACTTGAAGGAGTTGTTGACTTGATATCAGAATCAGCTGATTGCATATCATTATCATTGGCGACATGGACAAATGTTGCTGGGTGATCGGCGACAGGGTGAGGCGGTGAAAGTTATGGGTGTAACTAGTTATTTTTTTATTTGTTTAGTTTAATAACCCTAATCTTTAATCATATAATACAATTCAAATTCATAAAATCCCAAATCTTTAATTCATATAACACAATTAAAATCCCTCATTTCAATACAAATCCTTACTTTTCAGTAAAACTTAAAAATAAAATCAAATAACAAATATCAATCTTCTACTCTAAAAATCTTGCAAATAACACTTAAACCTAGAATGTAGAAAGAATACATTCAAACTTCAAAGATTCAAGGTTTCAAATGGGTAAATGGATAGCGGCCAGCAGTGGCAGCAGCGGCGTCCGAGCGCCTGAGCAGCGGCGGACTCGCAGGTGGAATTGGAGCAGCAGTGCCGCAGGATCGCAGGCAGTGCACAGGGAAGGGGAGCAGGCGAGCAACGGGTTTTTTTTTTAGGGGGGGGGGGGGGGGGTGGGTTTCGAGTTTGTTAATTAAAAAGGAAAAAAGGGTTTTATAATGATTGGGCTATTAATTGGCTTTTAAAATAAATTGTGCTTTTAAATTAACTGGGTTTTTAATATATTGGGCTTTTAATGTTAATTGAGTTTATAATTTTTTTATAAAAGGTAATAATTTTTATAAAATATTATACTACTTTTAATAAAATTTAAAATTTTCCATCAAGTTTTGAGATTAATTTTTTTTAGGGGTAACGTAAAATTTTCTCAGGGGTAACGTAAAACCTTAAAACAATTTTTTTACATAAAAACCGTAATTTTTGACACTATGCGTAAAAAGTTGAGGGGTAGCGGAGGCTACCCCTCATCTCCATGTAGGTCCGCCAGTGATCAGCTCGCATTGCGCCTGTGATGGACGGGGTCAACCAAGGCTTAGATAAACCATCATACTCGTAAAATTCTATAGAATTGTAAGTTTTAATTCTATAAAGTTGTAGGTGTGATGGCTTTACGAGTAAAATAGATGTAGGATATAGAGTGCGATCTTAAAAAATTAACAATTGAGAAATTGTGTGGGGGTCCAATTTGTGGAATTCAGAAGAAGTATGAATTATTTGATGGTGTTCATTTGTTTGACATTTATATGAGGAAATTATTGGCGAATATATTCTTTCATGAATATATTGAAAGGAAATATATATTTTTTATATGACTTGATTTAATGGTGAACATATATTCCCCAACAAATAATATCTGTGGATTAAATTATTAGAGATGAAAGAAATAATGTAATAAAACAAAAACAAAAAAAACATTACATGATTGTAGTATGTAATTATGAATTTTTTTGCAAATAATACATTTCAAATTATTACAAGCAATTAACATGTTTGATAATGGAAAAATATATCTAATCCCTTCACCAAATATGCACTATCAAATCAAATCATAGTTGATTATGATCTTCTAATAACTTCCTTTAAACACTTTGATTGAATACTTCAACATATCCATTGTTAACACGTATTAGATGACACCTTACATTTTCTAACCGGAATGATTGTATTTCTTTCACACTCAACAACTATGTTATGCATTATGATACGTACGGATGTGATGTTGTTCAGTGTTTTAATGTGCCACACCTTGTTCCTCAATTCCCAACAAGTGTTACCGTAACATATAGATATGTTTCTCCTAATTAAATTTATTATTTTTAAAACTTTGTATAGAACATATCCTCACACGGTTGAAAGTAACTTAAAAAAAAGCACGACTGTTAGATCTAGGAACAATAGATCTAGATCATTTTGTATAGGCTTAGAACTTTAATCAATACTTGTAATGAATGATTATAATTCATTATTTTGATGTATGCATTATGTATGTAAGTTAACCCATATGTGTGTTGATTTGAGTATTTTGCAGGTACAAACATAATACTTGGTCAATTGCTGAAATGGACTAAGTGTAAGAAACATCTACGGATGAACATTTTGTTCTTCCGTAGATATGTTTCTTACAAGTAACATACATCCGAAGATCCTCTACGGATGAACAATCAGCTCTAGAGTTCAAGTGAAGTCAATCAAAGAGTTCAAGTGAAGTCAATCAAAGAGTTCAAGTGAAGACTCCTGCGGATGATCAAATACCTTCGGAAGACAATGTACCTTCGGAAGACAAAGTACCTTCGGAAGAACAAATTACCTCCGGAAGACCTGTTAAGCTGCGGAGTTCAAACACTTGTATTTAAATAATACAAGTGTTACAAGTCAACAAGTCAACAAAACAGTTGTGCAAATCCCAAGAGATCCGGTGTTTCTTTAACTGAAACACGTGTGCCTATAAATATGGATCCTAGGTTTCACATCAAATGACGAACACGAACACACGAGCAACCAAAACGGCAAACCCAAACATCACATCAATTCACACAAACATAAACCCTAGCAGCCGTCACATCAACGTCAACACGTTCAAAGCATTTCTTGTTTATGTCATTCATTATTTATTCATCTGTAACATTAATCAATTTTAATAAAATACGTTTGAATCAAATCCTGTTTGCTTATTAATTGTGTTCATATCATTGTGTTCGTCATAATCATTATTCAATATATTTGATATTTATTTATTAAACAATTAAACAAGGTTAATGTTGATTCCGCAAACATTAACTTGATTCTCTATTAACACTGATAATTCCTGATCCTTGGATTCACAACGACCCTTGAAAGATATTAAAACCAAGACTTCAACCTTCCAAAACTTAACATAATCGCCAGTGATTTGATTTATTTGTAAACAAGTCAAGCTGAGCTGACATGATTTGTAAATGAGTCGAGCTCGAGTTACGATAAGCTTACTTGTTAGCTCATATTAAGCTAAAGTTGTAATTATCATAAGTTATAAACCAAATAGTAGTAGTCTTAATCTCTTAAAGCTCAAGTTTAATGGTTCACTCATTTGATTTGCATTTAATTTGTTTATATGCATCTATGAACAAAAAATATTCTTCAAATAAAATCTGAAAATTGATTGAGTTCACTTGAGTTTTTTTACTAACCGACCTCAACCTCAAATTTCAGCTTGTTAAAATTAAATTAATCGAGCCAGACTGAGGCATTTAACTTCAAACCCGAACTTTAGCTGAAGTTGGCATAACTTAACTCGCTTGTTAAAATATCCCTACCATCAACCTAACACTATCACTTCTTTAATTTGTCCACATACTATTTATCATCAAATCAATTTCAAGTTTTAACACAAAAGCAAATCAATAGTACTTATTACAATAATTGATTATATCCTTAATGTGACTCTAGATTAAAGGGGTCCCTTGTGTGGAGAAAAAAGGTTGGTTGGGTATTGTCATTCATATGACCCCATAACCCATCACGAATTTTTCTATTTTTGTTTCTTATCGTTACCATTTAAGTATGTTTCTCACTTGAGATCGTCTTTTTAATTTTATCTCATTTTTAAATAATTATAAACTTGTACCGTAATTCTACTCTTTATGTTTTGTACGATATAATTATACAATGTATGTGAAACATATGAAGTGAGCCAATATATCCAACCTCATACAAGTATATATTGGGTGAAACATGCAACTCATACTTTATCCATTCATATAACGTTTTAGATACTTTTTAAGAAAATTTTTACAGACAATCTAAACAAAATCGTATTTAAAAATTCAATTGATTAAATTCATTTTTACAGCTGGTTGACCCGTTTCTATCACATAAAATTCTATCTTATACCTAAGTTACCATTTAAGATTCTAATACATTAATATGTATTTCTTAGGCAGTTAAGAACAACATAATATGTAATTTCAACCTCTCATTACACACAGTTACTTAAAACTTCGCATAACATTGTCCTCTTTTAATGAAGCCTTTATCCTCATCTCTATCTCTGTTGTTTAGGAATTTCTTGTATTTTACATTTTTATCAAGATCTTCATCTTGATCTCTCTCTCTCTAAACTTTAGTGTTTTATGGATAGTAATTCTTTAAACACAGAGACCCTTATTCATCATTTTTTATATTTTTGTTAGTATTCGTAAAAGACATACAATAATAAAATAAATATTTGTGAATGAGATAAAAATAAAAATATAGTTAAAGATAAAGACATAGATATGAGATGTTAAATAAAATTTAGAAAGAAATATAATATCTGGTTTAATTATAAAATTTGAGAAGAAGATAATACAGTAAATTCAAAAAAATAAAAATAAAAAAGAAATTTCTAAACAGTGTGGTTCTATGCCTCTGTGGTAAATCTTCACAGCCTTGATCCTATGTTGACCTTTATCATTTTTTTCTATTATTATTTTTTTAAACGACAAATAACATATCTTACCACTACTTTTAAATTCATATAAATTTTTAGGTGACTACAAAGTATTTTATATGAGCAATCTTAATAACAAAGTCAAATAATCATAGACATATTTCTGTTAAGTGAAACCATTAATAGTACCTTAATACATACATTGTCTGTTAAGTGAAACCATTTATAGTATCTTAGTACATAATTGTTCTATGTGTAACCTACTACAACATTCTAAATATGTATCTTGTATAGATGTTACATCAACTACTATTCTCACCTTGCCAACTCCAAACAATGTCTTGTAACCCTGGTCTAACATCCTCTTCAAATTTCTTGTACTCAAGTGTGTCTCCGGCCGTCTTCGAAAACTCGACCACTGCAACCTCTGGCGCCACCTCAAACACCTCTGCTGCCACCAACAGCTTTCCTTTTCGGCCCTCCGATATACCCTCCATCTTTAGCTTGTACTCGTTTTGGTTTGAATATAAGATCTTGAAGTTCAACTTTTTAGCTATTGATTCGAGCTTATTCATGATCGTTGGCGCACAGAATTTTGATGTGAATAAGGATTCTGATTTTCGGCTGGTCTCGAACATGTTGGATAGGTCAAAGCCGGATGACATAGACGAGATGAACTCGAACGCATTGTAGAACCGTGGAGACGATTTTGACCTTCGCATAGTCTTTTCGGTTTCACTAGCTTTATCTTCAATTTCTGTCTCATCGATCAAACTTTGGCTTTTGAGCAATATTGGGGCTAGAAAACCTGAAAAATATTGGTAAAAGTGTTTGAGTTAATTATGATTTGCATAGGTTACACGAAATTAACACGGCCCAAAATCCTACATAGATCATTATGTACAACCACATAAAATTTGTTTTTAAACTGAACATGGGTTGAATTCACCTAGCAACATTTTTGTGTTATAGAATATTTGGTATTTATTTTTGGTTTGATATTTTTATCCGACACTCGTATGATACCGATTGATAGAAACATTTTTAAAGAGTGAAACCCTTTAAAGACGAGTAACATGTAGAAGTTTTACATGTTTGGACCAAACCTTAGAACCCTACTTATTTAAAAGATTACATTTAAAACAAATAAGTAAACATATATTTAATTCTAATATTGCAACAATTTAAATGGGTGAAATTCAAGGCAACGAATTAAACTCCACCCACATATTTAATTCTAATATTGCAACAATTTAATTCTAATATTGCAACAATTTAAAAGGGTGAAATTCAAGCCGACCCGAAAATTTTATAATCCATGCATTTATTTTCCAACATTCCTTTTATCTTTATTTTAAAGCCAACTCTTCAATTATCAAACATTGAGTTAAAAATATCAATTAACTTTCAAATAACTATATTAAATAAACAAACACAGGACCGTAGCAGACATTCTGATTGTAAAGATGTATACACTTCATCAAAATATTATAGATTTAAATAACACAGAATTTATATGTGATGATTTTAAAAGTAAAATGTTTGCGTTTTTACTAAAAGTTATAACGGCCTAGTGACATTAATAACATGTCTCCCTAACTAAAGCCCGAGTTAAATTCCTAGAAGCGTAACATATTCAAGTGAGCTTTAGACGTAAAAAGTTAGTTGTAAAAAACTATTAACATTAAGAGGGAAAATCAAACCGTTTACCTCCATCACTAGTTTTAAGTCCCCTGCAGAACCACGACGACTTCATGACGGCCGGGATGGTGATCCGCTGCGACGGATCAACGACGAGCAGCCTCGAGATCAACCGCCTTGCATCGGTCGACACCCACGGCGGAAACTCATACTCCGCCTTAAAAATCTTCTTATACAAATGCATAATATTCTCCTCCCGAAACGGCAAACACCCCGCGAGCAAAGCATACAAAATCACCCCACACGACCACGTGTCCGCCTTCGACCCATCGTACCCCTTCTTCCTCAACACCTCCGGCGATATATACGCCGGAGTCCCACACTGCGTGTGCAGCATTCCGTCGTTCCTCAGCTGCTCCGGCAATGCCGATAAGCCGAAATCGGAAACTTTCAGATCTTCGTTCTCATCGAGGAGGAGATTCTCCGGCTTCAGATCACGGTGGTAGACACCGCGGCTGTGGCAGTAATCAACCGCACTAACCAATTGCTGGAAGTATTTTCTTGCTAGAGTTTCCTTCAATCTCCCTTTGGCGATTTTGGCGAACAATTCGCCCCCCTTTACATACTCCATGATCAGATAGATTTTTGATTTTGTAGCCATTACTTCCTTTAATTGAACGACGTTAGGGTGTCGTACGAGCCTCATGACGGCGATTTCGCGGGTGATTTGATCCATCAGCCCCTGCTGCCGGACTTTCTCCGTTTTGATCACTTTCACGGCGACGTTCTCCGCCGTGAGGAGGTCACGTGCGTGGTAGACCTTCGCGAAGGTTCCTTGGCCCAATAGTCGGCCCATTTCGTATTTGTTGAAGATGACGTGGCGGTCGCCGGAGACGGTGGCGGAGACGGTGGTGGAGCGGTGGTGGTGTGGTGGATCGGGCATATTGGGGGTTTGGGGTTAGGGTTGTGGTGGTGGTGGTGGTGGTGGTGGATATAGGGGGATGTGTGGTGGTGGGGTCCGGTGGTGTGTGGGTTGTAAGGTGGTGATTGGTGGTTGTGTGATATTGTGGGGGAGGTGTTTGTCTTGAAGGGGGTTTGGTTTGTTTTTTATTGGATTGTTGGTGACGAACCAATGGGGATTTGGCACGTATTGTATTTAGTGATGGTTACTTTCGCAAGCGATTTGAATGGAAACGGGTTGTGCTAAACGTACCCCGTCTCGTTATTGAAATGGAGATGTTGATAGGATGAATTAAGTTTATTGTGACTAGCTGAGTTATTGTTTTGACTGGAAAAAAATCATAAGATGTTACTATTTACTAATGAAGGGTATGGTTTTCGGTCTAGTTTTATTAACAAAACATTGATACAAACAAGCAAGAATTTTGATAATTACGTATCAACTTATAGTGTTTTGTGTTAAATTTGATATAAGATGATTCATTTAACCGTCTTTTTATTTTTTGTCTGACCAAGTATGAATACCTTTCTTTAGAGAAAATTGCATAAAAGATAATACATGTGGTTTAATTAAATTGTATGTTTAATCCCTAAACTTTTTAAATTACAAAGATAGTTCAAGCTTGTGTGTAATCATTGCATACTTAGTCCCTGACATTAAATTCATTCATTTTTTAAGCATTTTATAAAATTTAAACTAACTTTTAAATTTTAATTTTAAGGACCAAAAGTTAATGTCCATATAAAAGTTTAGATTAACTTTGTAATTTTCATAGTATGAGAATTAATTATGCAATTTGGTCAAACACATGGACCATTTATGTAGGGTTTTTTTTTTATGTATCATGTACTTGTGATATGTGATTATTGTACTTTTTATTTAAAGTTATTTTGTATCGAACACTTTTGTCAACTAAACACCAATTTTGTTGGTGTGTTGTGTAATATTATGAAATTGATTTGTAAAATAAATTTCTTTTTTTTGTGCAGATTAATTTTATTATTGTATTTTCCTATCATGTGATGACATGCAACGGAAATTTGGTCATGTTACTCCCCAAGATTTATGGATATGGTTTTTGTCTTTTTCTTTTCTTCAACTAGTTTCTAGGTCTTTTTTTATTTAAAGTCTCTCGAATAGTCTCTGTAAATAAATACACAAAAGGATAAATACTATATTAAAATTCTTATTGGCTGTTGTAATTGAAATAAAGTGACATGAGAATAGAGGGTATTTATGTGACAATATAACGGTGATTGTGAAATGAAGGGTGACTAAGAGGATAACATGAGGTTAATGGTGATTGGTGAACCATTGCCTAAGAGCTAGAGTGAAGAGATAGTATGAGAAGGACCTCAAAAATACACAAAAGGTTGGAATGTCACATTGCAAAGAGTGATTTGTTGTGAGGATGATTATGATTGGCAGTCACTAATGTAGTTGAGTCTTAAATAACGGTCATATAAGCGTAACATCCTAAAAATAAAAAGTAAAATTACTGGTCTGGTATGAATTAAAATGAAAAACTTACATGAAAATCAATAAATGTATAATTACGTCAATGGAGTGAACTATATATGCAAATAGGTGTTATTTTCTCTTGCAAGATGTATTTGTGTTTTGATCTGTTTATGTGTGTTTAAGTGCTTTTTTCTAGCATAAAAGCCTTGCGCTCTATCATATCATTTGTTTCTAATAAAAGGTTTTGAGATATGTGTCAAAATTACCCCATCATCTCCTCCATGACCAATGTCATTGAATATAGGTTACGCTCATCATCATTGATCAACTTCCTCAATACTAAAAGTGCACCACCAACTAGTTTGAAGGACTAAGGAGGTGGACTCCTTATAATAGAGGAGTTCAAGATGAGAATATTGGGAAGGTTTGGGAAAAAAATAAGATATCTAAGTAGAGTTTCTTAATTTTACTTTATTGTAATGTTTTCAGGATTGGAATGTGAAACAGACATCGAATCAATCACCTTACTAGTTGTAACATCTGCCCATTTTCAAGACTTAAACCTAAACCCGAATCCGTTTGAGTCTATTTTAGAAATCAAATTCATTAGTTATCAATTTAATTTATTTTAATCTTTCAAATACAATAATTATACCATTTATTCAAAATCTATTTTATTAAATTATTTTAGCATTTTGTAAAAGGTTTTGTGATTTTAAAATCTATATAAAATTATAAAGTTTGTATGTCATTTATGAGTTCTAACCATTAAATTAAAATAAATAATTAGTAGAGAGTTATTTTAAGAATTATAAAATTTATAAGGTTTTATAGATTTATTTTTCTTAAATATGGTTCTAATAAATCTAGGGGTTAAAGTGTCATTTTTAAAACTCATCCCAAAACCTTTAAACATAAAATAACAAATCCACAAAACACCAGGGACCAAAGGTGTAACTTTCCAAACTAAACTTCCCACCACCGTCAACCTCCTTGCTCCGGCCTCACCTCCGGCCAAACTCCGGCGAACACCAAACCACCTATAACGCCTGATTAACTTGCAATTAAATCGTTCCTACACCTTCGCACACCGGTTTCGAACATAAAGACACTATTAATTGAATTAATTCGGTTGATTAAGGTTGTGCACCCGAAACCGACAATTGCAATCAAAGTGTGAGCTCGTTCGACTCGAAACAGATTAAGCCATACCTTTATGATCGAGGGCAAATCATCAAAACAACACCCTTAAACAGTTTCGACCCCCAATTGCATCTGAAAAACACACAGACCTTGAAGTTCATCGACCTCATACCTGTCGACCTGCAACCTTGCTATTATCGATCTTCTGAGCATCCTTAAACCTAATTGAAGGAGGGCTTTGAATTGTAATAACCTACATAACCTTCATACAAAATTAATTAGATTATTATCAACGTTTGTATCTCAATCCACACTCAACCTAGTCGCGACTGTTTTCTTCTTGTTCTAATCGATTTGCTCCAATACAGGTAATTAATCATACAAACATCTTCGTATTTACATTATAAACAAAAGCCCTATGTTTATTACTGTAATCATCATCAAATTCGAGTTCAATTTGAAGCTATTGCAATCTAGGGTTCTTGAGAAAATTTGGGGATTTTATTTACATTTGTTTTATAAATTTCGAATCAAAGATTGACAGATTCAGGGCCTTGGCCCTGGTAAAGAACATTACATATATGCGGGTGACCCAGGTTCGACCCTGGGCACCAACATATATTTTTTTCTTCTAAATCATTTATTTATTTATTTATTTATTTATTTATTCATTAGCTTTAAGAAGTTTATTATTATATCATAATAAAAATATTGCTTTGTTAACTATAACTATTTTAGTAATTATTTATTAATCTTTGAAAACTTTTAAAAGTTATAATCTCATTTTTTACGAGTTAAAATGCTATAACAAAACTTATTTATAAGTTTATACTTTATAAAATCACCTTAAATCAAACCTAAGTTGTTTCAAATCGTTTTAAAACAATATTTGTTAAATCATCTAAATAATTAATTATATAACTATTTAGATCATGTCAATGTTTAATTAATTATTAAACTAATTTTAAAGGTTTTAAAAACTTATGATTTTAAATTAATTACTTTATAAAGGATAACAAAGATTATAAAAATATTATTAATTATTTTATGTAGTTAAAATGTTATAAACCTATTTTAGATCAAATGTAGATTATTGTAAAACATTATAAATCTATATGATAAATAAATAATTATTCAAATAGTTATTTAAATAATTATTTAAATAATTAATTATTCAATGATTTATTTAAACATGTTATATCATAAATAGTTAATAAAATTATTCCTTAAACTTTTATTTGAATCCTTAAAACTTATAAAACAATATTATTTGCTATTATACTTTATTCTTATTTTTAAGGTGTTGTATTATAAGACCTTTATAATAAACCATTTAAAAGTTCAAAACTATATAAAATGATTTTAAATAATTTTAAAGTCATTTAAATAAGTATTCAATTAATTCTCTTTATCAAATTTTAAATAATTGATTATAAAATTAATTATTTCTTTTCACACATTATACTTAATCATTATTAAGTCAATAAATTAAATTAGTGAATCATTTTTTTTACAATCTTAATTAATTTATTCCATCTTTATTGAACCAAAATATAATCGATTCATTATTTTATTTAATTATATAAACTCTCAAATTTCTAATTGAAACCCTAGTTCACGTCTATTCGTTAATCTCACCTTTAAACTTAACCTTGGAATACATATACGTTAGGTATCTTGTAAAAGGAATCGTTGGAGCATCGTTAATTTCTTACTATCATCTTATCTATTTCATGTGAGTATTTCTATACCCCTTTTTATAGTTTTACACTTTTGGGGTGAAACATGTTACATTATAAACTTTGCACTTGTAAACACGTTTGATTCTTGTAAACTTATGGCAATTTACTTGTATGTTGTGGTTAGTTGAACTTTGTAACTACCATGTAATGTCGAATATATGTACAATCATTAACTATTGCTAGCCTAGCGAAGTCATAGATCTATGGGCCAGACAAGCCTGCTTGGTTGATCCAAGTACACTTAGCTAATCGTATATACTTGTAAACGTTTGAGACTTGTAAAACTTTGTCGAGGTTTGATTGTGCATTCTGTCTTACATCCCTAGTTACTTTGTTCTCTAACTTACAACATGAATTGCCATCTTTTATATACTTATGTATAGAAAACTATGGAAATCTCACCAACATTATGTTGACCTTTTATTTTTAACATGTTTCAGGAAATA